>CM030367.1:118831239-119324415 GCA_017893485.1 Hemerocallis citrina | reverse complement strand
GATGGATGAACAGTCGACTGTTATGAAGACAATATTGTGAACATGAAAAGTTGCGGGACAGGCGACTGGTGGTGTACAATAGTCGACTATCCCGAGTATTTATGATGATCCTGTATGTGACTGTATGAGTCGACTGGTGTTCTTCCAAGTCGACTGTACAGAGTGGACTTTGATATATTTGAATTCATGTTATTTACTGTTGGTAATGGTGAACTTTATGATTTAAGTCGATGGACTCTGTTTATGGCTGTATGAATTATGTGAAATGAATCGTAGATGAGAATTGAGAATTAAATGAAAATATGAAATGTGAAATCATGATAAGAAAGTCTGCGAGACTCGAAAATGAATGATGAGCTGATGATGCTCACTTGGATATTGTGAATTTGAAATTGAACGAAAGAGTAGCTAAGTCTCCCCGGCAAGTGAAATGAAATGATGTTGAGAAATAGACCAAGGTTGGTCATGTGAAATGAAATGATAAGTCCGGTTTGATGGAGAGGCTAACTCTAGAGCTTGATTTTCCTTCATGATTCTAATCAATTTAATACATAGTGTGGAGGTGATGAAGGTGAGAGAAAAACATGAGTATGAGAGCTAGGGTACGGTGCGGGTGTGTGAGCCGCAGAATGCATGCTTGATGAGTCAAGACATGGCGCGGGCACAACTCAGTAATGATCGGACTTTAGTCACGCTTATGGGATGTTTTGGTGACTGCAAGAGGATTGTTTTCAGGGAGGAGGCTGAATTGTCGCAGAATGCATGCTTGACGAGTCAAGACATGGCGCGAAATTCTACTCCAGGGACCAGGATACATGCTTGTACTCATAGAATCATCTAGGATACTCACTGAAATTACAGAAGTAGAGTAAGTCATGGCGGGGGATTGAACCCTACAAAAATGAAGAACGATTAAGAGGCTTGCCCTCGAACCTATGTAGTATGGGATGCATAGAATTCGAACAAGTGCGCATTAGTGTCATGTTAATTAAATAAAATTGCATTAAGGATTAAGTGCACAATCACGACACGACATCATTAAAAGTTCCCTTTTGCTTTTACATGCTTATATTGAACAAGTTGTGATTTGTTAAGAAATGAGATCCATTATACTGTTTCTGGCATAGAGAGGATGGCCATGTATAATTATCGTCGGTTGAATAAACTGACGTACCCACAGTTTTGTATGCAGGATAAATTACATGTAAAGAGGAATGGATGCATAAAGATCTCATTATGTTGTTGTTCATTTATGTAAATGTTGTACATTTTGCTTCTGCTGTGTAAATTTAAATGTAAGATGTTGTAACTCTGATGTAAAAAGAAAAGTTTGAATTTCCTTGTAAAATTGTACTCAAAGAAAGTGAAAAGATCCTGAAGAACATCTCGAATTCAGTGATTTGGGATTCGGGGCGTTACACATATAAACTCGTTATTTTTCATATTTAATGAATTGAACTATATATATATCACGCATCGCATAGCCCTTGATAATAAACGAATAATCACAGTAAAAGAATAATAAGTCGGGTTATAAGGGTACGACTTAGTAGTGGACAATATAGGAGAATGTACTCGGAAGGGGGCCCGTGTTTCCCGACTGATTACCGATTATTGTTCACTGATTATTTATGACAGATTACTGACTACAGTATCTCAATTACTGTTTACTATTTACTGATTACTGTTCAGTGATTACTCTATACCGAAGGGTATTTACTGTTTACTGATTATTGTTCCCGAGTACATAATCCTATAGAATTCACCACTTAAGTCTAAATGTCACTTGATTGATATGCACCTAATATGGCTAAAAGTAGGAATTGGAATCATTCAAATTGGGCACGAATATTAAAACTCTCAGGGGTAAAATAGTAATTTCACCTACAAACGGGTCCGAATTGAGAACTGAGTCTTCCTTCAAAGCCCAATAGCTCAAAAACGGATCTGTCCTACTGGGCATGGGTAGCAACCTGCTACAAACCAACCCAGATGGATAAAGAGTAATTCAAATTTGTGGTTATCCCTAAGAGATAGTTTAAACAGTCCCTCTTATCACGAAACGAGTCAAACTCTCTTCTTATCCAGATGGTTCGTTGCCGGGATCCATCCCGGTGTATCAAACTTTTTGCAGGTTCATGGCAGCGGCGAGAAACCAGTCAAAATACCGATGAAAGTCAACAGGTTTGCTTACTTGTTTCCTTCAAGAATCCAAAAATTCATCTGTTTGCTCCTACACCAAAAATCAGCAGCAACATATTAGCGCCGTCTGTGGAAACCTCCAAAAGCAATCTAGCCCTATTTCATCAGCGAAATTAGTTTCAAGCTATGCCACCAAAGAAGGGGAAGACGACGGTCTCTAACAACAGATCCACTCCCGCTCCTTCTCCTCCTCTACTCCAGGAGGTCCCCCTTCAACCCGCTCAGCATGTCTAGCAGCTGCAGCCTGGACAGCCTCTCCTTCAACCCGTCCAGCAACCGCAGCCTAGACGGCCCCTTCCTCAACAACCTCAGCCCTAGTAGGCTCCTCAAGGGCCTCAAGGGGCTGCCGTAGGACCCTCCCGCCGAAGTCGACAGGGGCAACCTCCTCATCATGACCTTGTTTCGGTGCATAACCCCTCGTCCGACTCCATGGCCTCTCACAGTCCCCGAATGTCGAAGGATCTCTGGCACATTATTGTCAACCGACAACATGGGATAGATCTCCGAACCCACTTGGATGAGAGGCGGACCCATGATGGGATGCCCCATCGTGAATAGCGATCCGGTCCCTTAGAGCCCGGTCTCCCCGTAGACCAAACCGCAAGAATCTAACTCTCCCAAGAGGAGGAGGGAGTCACTCCAGCGTCGTCAAAGAAGGAGCCGCTTTCCAGCCGGTCGACCCGCCCTATGGGACCACCGAGAGCGGGAGGCACCTGTCACAAGGGTAGAGTTCCAGCAGTTTCAAGAGGCAGTCCTTAGGGCCCTCAATGTCGTTCCTGACCACGACCAGCAGGCGCCCAGTCCTCAACCTGCCCCGAGCTATTGGTGCCGCACTCCCAGTCCTCAACCTATCCCAAGCTATGACTACCATACTCCCAGTCCCCTTCCGCATGAGGATGAGTCCCGGGGCTCAGCAAGATATGGCCGAAGGGAAGATTCGGTCTACAGCCGTCTCCACGAGATGGAGAGGTGCCTTGGCTAACTTGACAGAGAAGAGGAACAACAGGCGAGGAATTTTTGCCCCAGCAGGCCTCCGTTCTCTCGAACCATAATGGAAGCACCAGTCCCAGAGAACTTCAAGCCCTCTCATTTTGAGTCATACAACGGGAAGTTCGACCCCGCTGACCACATCGAGAGTTTTAAAACTCTCATGATGATCCACCAGGCGTCGTACGCGCTTCTTTGCAAAACTTTTCCGGCCACGCTGAAGGGGCCAACAAGAGAATGGTACTCACGACTAGCCCCGGCCTCCATCTTCTCCTTCGATTAGTTCGAAGGGCTCTTCCTCACTCACTTCGTGAGTAGCCGTTGTGGTGAAAATACGAGCACCTCTTTGCTATTGCTCCATCAAAGGAAGGGCGCGGCTAAGTGACTATGTTAAATGTTTCACCGCCGAGGCCCAATCCATCGCCTCCCTAGACCAGTCCGTGGCCTCTGCTGCTTTCCAATCCAATGTCACCAACAACAGCCTTAGGGCATCCCTTACCAAGAAGCCTCCTCAGGATTTTTCAGAACTCCTGCTTAGGAGTGAGAAATACTTTCGGGCAGAAGAGGCTCTCACCTGCCCCACTCTTGAAGGATCGTCCTTCTGAAAAAAGCGGAAGGGCACTGAAGAAGAACTAGCTAAGAAGCTCCAGAAAGATAATGGAGGCCAGTGTCGCCCTCCTCCCCGCTTCAAGAAGTTCACACCATTCAACGCGAGTGTCTCAGCCATCCTAATGGAAGTCGGTAATGAGGGTCTCCTCCCATCACCTCCAAAGATGAACACATCGGGCAAAAAGAGGAATAGGGACAAATGGTATCATTTTTATAGGGACCACGACCACGACACAGATGACTGTCGGGCCTTAAAAGATGAGATTGAGGCCCTTATTCAGCTTTCCAGGTTCGTTAGAAAGGACATGGCAGATCCTCCTCTGCCCCCAGGGGGCTAATAAGCGAACCGAGCGGCACGCGGAGACCCCGAACTCCAAAGCAGAAGTCGTCCTACATCTCATATACGGAGGCCCAATGGGGGGAGATTCGAACTCCTCCCGAAAAGCCTTCATCCGGGAAGTAAATTCCGTGCAGAACCATCCTCCCCCCAAGGGCCTTAAGGTCCCTGTCACTTTTTCAGATAGAGATTTGGAGGGAGTCCGAACGCCCCATTGTGATGCACTGGTAATAAACCTCCATATGGCCAACTTCGATGTGTGCCGAGTCCCGGTCGACAACGACAGTTCGGTCAACATTCTTTTTCTAGAGGCCTTCCAGGGTCTTAAGCTATCCAGGAATCGACTTAAGCCCGCCGGCTACACTCTCCATGGGTTCACAGGGGTGCCAGTAACGATCGAGCATGTCATAACTCTCGATGTAACCACTGGCAAAACTCCAACCACCCGAACCAAGCCGATGGATTTCATGGTGGTAGATGTGAAGGCCGCTTACAACGTCATCCTTGGCCGACCAGGCCTAGCTACTCTCCAGGTCATACCCTCGGCCTACCACATGAAGATGAAATTCCCTACCGCAGCAAGCGTGGGAGAAGTCGGAGGGAGCTAGGAGGTGGCTCGCAAATGCTACATGACCTCGGTAGGAGGACCGGTCCTCTCCCTTGAAGCTCTTGAACTCCCTAAGGGAGTAGCCAACCTATATCAGAGCCGGTCAATGAGCTAGAAGAGGTGGATTTCTTAGGAGGAGATCCAACTAGGATATTCCAGATTAGCAAAGTCCTTCCCCCTCTCGTCCGATTCGACATTATCCAGTATATAAGGGGAAATCGTGATCTATTCTCCTGGACTGCGACTGAAATGCCGGAAATCTCCAAAGTGCTCCTCATAGGGGGCCAGACCTGTTCAGCAAAAGTGACGTGAATTTGCCCCCGAGCGCCAGCAGGCCATCAAAAAGGAGGTTGAGAAACTCTTGAAGGCTCGGTTCATACAGGAGGTCAACTATCCCGAATGGTTGTCCAATGTTGTGATGGTCAATGATGTGATATTTGTGTACAAAATCGCAACAAGTAGTATAGATAAGTGAAAAGAGTGTCGAACCCACAAGGACTAATTATTTTATTGAGTACCGAAATTACTAGATTAATTTCTATTTGAAAAATCGAAATTTAATAAAGAAAGCAACTACATTAAATTAATCTAAAGAACTAACTAAATTAATTAAAAGAAGCGAAATTTGAATTTTGTTGTTTATTAATTGCAAAACTTACTTTTGATTTCACCTAGTTAATCTCACACAATTTATAACTCCATATGAAAAAATATTATTTTTCCAAATTGTAGACCAAAATCCCCAAATTATTCAATATTCTCTCTCAAGCAATATCAAAAATATTCTTAACTAATTATTTGTCATAGTTCATGCACAAATTACTAATTGAAAATTCATTAAGATCTATGGATTTCTTAACGATCACATTAATAATGGTACGCTCTTGTAACGGTGTTTAATTTTATAAATTCGAAATTACAAATTACCATTTCGGTCTCTCCATGATTTAATAGATCATACAAAAGTTGGTCAACCAATTGTAAGCAATAAGAACAAAAGTCAAACTCACAACCATGGAAAAATAGAAAAATAATATGGAATTAAAATTGTGTTCCAAAACTAGGCTACATCAAGCCCTAGAAAAATAAAATTACTTCATAATAAATTTGCAACTAACAGATACTGTCTTGAATTGCATAGTAAAATTAGATAAAGAGAAAAGAGATACAGGAAGAACTATTTTGCAAAAAAATTGCAAATCGAGATGCCTCGAATTGCGTGCCGCAAATCAGAGCGCTTCTCTGTTATGTTCCTCTTCTCTCTATCTCGAATTCCACACCTGCAAACCCGACGAGCTACGTCAGTTTCTTCGTTGACGTGGCACCTCTGTCTTTTGAAACTGTGCTGCACACAAGAGCAGCACATGCGAAGCCAACGTCAGCTCCCTCTCTGTTCTAGATTTACGCCGCCAACCCAGCACCCACCTACTCACCTTTTCTTTCGTCCGTTTCTTTCTTTCGTCCTTTTATTTCTTTCTCTCTCTGTTTTTCTTCTTTTCGTCCTTTCTTTCTTTCGTCCTTTTCCTTCTTTCTCTCTTCTGTTTTGATTCCCTGGCACTTTTTTTTATTTAATAGAGAAATCAGCCGTCGCTCTCTTTCTCTCGTTAAGCGCGCTTCTCTCTATTTTTTTGCTTTTGTATTTATATATGCAGGAAACGTGGAGATTAGGGTTTATTTTTGTAGAAAACTCTCTCTTCTTCATTTAATTATTTCCTTATTTGCTCTTTATTTCTTGCTTCTTTTTCTTCTCTTTCTCTTCTTGAAGTACGTGTTGCGTACACACAAAATAAATCAGAAATTAGGATTTAAAAATAAAAATAAAATTAATTAGTTTAAATTAATTAAAATAACTAATAATCACATTGGCTCAATTAAATCCTTTTAAATTTGTTTATTGCCCTTTCACCTCTTTTGGCAATTAAAAATTTATATTTTGCTTTTCACATTGCCAAATTGTAAAATTTAAAATTCAACAAATCAATAAAAGTTAATAAATCGTTCTGTTTGTTTTGTTTGTTGATTTTTACCAAAAAATATTTACCTTTTGCATAAAAAAATCTTATTCCTTCAAAAATAATTAATTAATTAAAATCGATGGAAATGAGATAAATTATAAACAAGATAGACGAATACAAGCAATTTTTATAGGTAAATGAAAATAAATATTTATATAGAAATTAGACACATCAGTCAAGAAAGCCAACGGGAGCTGGAGGATCTTCCTTGACTTCGCGGATCTAAACAAAGCCTTCCCCCAAGATCCGTTCCCGCTCCCGAGCATTGATGCCCTGATTGATGCAACCTCAGGCCACGAACTCTTAAGTTTCATGGATGCATTTTTCGGGTACAACCAGATCAGAATGTTCCCTCCAGATATTCTGAAGACCTCTTTCGTCACCGACCAGAGTCTATATTGCTACCGGGTCATGCCCTTCGGGCTCAAGAACGTCGGTGCCACCTATCACTACCTTGTTAATAAGGTCTTCAAGGAACAGATCGGTCGGAACATGGAAGTCTATATAAACGACATGTTGGTGAAGAGCGTCAACAAATCGGATCATGTTTCTGATCTTCAAGAGGCTTTTAATGTGTTGAAGAGACACGAAATAAGACTGAACCCGAACAAGTGTGCCTTCGGCATCTCATCGGACAAATTCCTGGGGTTCATGGTCAGCCTAAGAGGCATAGAAGCTAACCCCGAGAAGATTCAGGCCATACTCAACATGGCTCCCCCTCCAATGTTAAAGACGTGCAGAGATTCACCAGACACCTTGCGGCCACAGGTCGTTTTCTCTCCAAGTTCGGAGAAAAATGTCTCCCGTTCTTCAAGGCCCTCAGAGGGACTAAAGGCTTTGAGTGGGGGCAACAGCAGCAAGAGTCCTTTGATCAGCTCAAGGCCTATTTAGTCAACCCTCCCCCCCCCCCCCCCCTCTCTCTCTTGAGCAAGCCAAAGCTCGGAGAAGTCCTTTACATATACCTCGCCACTTCAAAGAAAACTCTCAGTGTTGTTTTGGTAAGAGAAGAAGATAAGACGCAGAAGCCCATCTACTATGTGAGTAAGGTCCTCAGGGACGCCGAACTCGTTATCCAAAGCTAGAAAAGATGGCCTATGCATTGGTCATGGCAGCCCGAAAGCTCTGCCCCTACTTCCAGTCTCACTCGGTGGTCGTTCTAACTGACCAGCCGCCCAAACAAGTTCTCTATAAGCCCAAGGCCTCGGGGTGCCTCATGAAGTGGTCCATCGAGTTGAGCCAGCATGATATTAGCCATTAGCCCCGAACCGCAATCAAGGCCCAAGCCCTAGCGGAGTTCATATAGAGAGCACAATCCCTAACGCCAGCAGAGCGATAGAGGAACCCCCGTTCTGGACCGTGTATGTTGATGGGTCCTCCTGTGCCGATGGGAGCATAGCGGGGGTCATCCTAACTGGCCCCGATGATTTCATCCTCCAATACTCACTCTGTATCTACTTTCGGGCATCCAACAACGAGGCTAAATACGAAGCCCTTATAGCCGGCCTGTGTATGGCTTGCAAGGCCGAGGCCAAGTGCGTCAAGATATTCAGTACTCGCAGCTAGTAGTGAACCAGGTATCAGGGAAATACGAAGTGCAAGATGGTCGCATGGCCAAATACTTGGCCATGGTCAAAGAACTGTTGGTCTCTTTCAAAGATGCACAACTCCAGCAAATCCCCCGAGAAGAGAATATGCAGGCGGATGCCCTCTTAAAGCTAGCTTCCTCTTTCCTCCATAGGCTCGAACAAACCATCTTAATATAGGTTCTCTTGAGACCCAGCATCGAGGAAGAAGATTCCGAGCCGATGGAGACGCTGCCCCTAGAACTTGGAGAGAATTGGATGAGGCCCCTGCTCGAGTTCCTCAAAGATGGGATCTTCCCTTTAGACCCTAAAGAGGCTCAAAAGATCCGAACCAGAGCCGAGCGGTACACACTCATCAAGGGAGTCATGTACAAATGCTCCTACACGCAAGTAGACGGTAGACCCTACTTGCGATGTCTCTCCCCTCAGGAAGCCTAGTATGCTTTGAAGGAGGTCCATGAAGGGATGTGTGGTGCTCACTTGGGAGCAAGGTCCCTCGCCCGCAAAATCCTGAACTATGGATACTTCTGGCCTACTCTCCTTAGCGACGCGGAACAACACGCTCGCTAATGCGGCCCCTACCAGAAATTCTCAAAAATCCATTGTTTACCTCAAGCCCAGCTCTCTTCTTTATCCATTCCAACCCCTTTTGCAATGTGGGGAATGGACCTGCTCAGGCCTTTCCCTCTAGCACCGGGCCAGCTGAAGTTCCTTATTATAGAAATCGACTATTTCTCTAAATGGATCGAAGCCGAGCCCCTAGCGGCGATCACAGAGAATAGAGTTCAGCATTTCTTTTGAAAAAATGCTATCTGCAGATTCAGTGTGCCTGGAATCTTGGTAACGCAATTCACGGGGCAGCCTTTCGCACTTTTTGCACAGACCTGGGTATCCAGCAACAATTCTCCTCGATCTCCCACCCACAATCCAACGGTCAGGTGGAGAACGCCAATCGGCAAATTCTCTCCAGCCTAAAAAAGAGACTGGATAAGTCTGCCAAGGGCTTATGGGTAGAGCAGCTTCCCAATGTGCTATGGAGCTATCGCACTACTAAGAGGACCCCCACAGGAGAATCTCCCTTCAACCTCACTTATGGCTCTGAAGCCGTCATCCCACTAGAGGTCGGTCTATCTTCCTCCCACTTGATCGCCTACAATGAAGAGCAAAACGCGAACGAGCTTCGCGGTAACTTGGACCTCATCGATGAGAACCATGAGAGATCCTCATCCGGTAAGAAATCTATCGACGTAGGATTGACAGTCCTATAACAAGAGAGTCCGCCCCACTAATCTCAAAGGATATTTGGTGCACAAAAAGCTATCAATTTCTTTTCTCGGCAAGAAAGGTGAGCTGGCACCCAATTGGGAAAGACCATATAGGGTCTCCAAAGTTGTCCGCCCTGACGCTTATCAACTTGAAGACCCAAGGGGCAAGAGAGTGCCGAGGACATGGAATGTAGAGCACTCGTTGAAGTACCAAGAGGGTGTTTGAACACCGCTCTAAGAATTCTCAACTCCGCTCCAAGCAATTTCAACTCCTAGAGCTTTATTAAAGCTTTTTTAAACTTGTTTCTTTTTGTTCAGCCAATTTATGTGTAACAATGGCTTGCAACTCAGAAGCAGCCATTTAGTTGTTTAATAAAAGCAATTTACTTCCCGGAAATTCTCTATTCTAAATGTTCTAGTTGTCTTACCTTGGAGCGTACAAAAAACTCTCTAAACAACAAGTTCGGAGTCCAACACTTGGTTCGATGCCGCTTTAGCTACTTGCAAACTAGCGAGTACAAAGTAGCTCACCATTCAGAATTTCTCCTACAACTGTTGATACTCTCTTAACGACAAGTTCGGAGTCCAACACTTAGTTCGATGCCGCTTTAGCTACTTGCGAACGAGCGAGTACAAAGTAGCTCACCATTTGGAATTGCTCCTACAAATGTTGATACTCTCTTAACGACAAGTTCGGAGTCCAACACTTGGTTCGATGCTGCTTTAGCTACTTGCGAATGAGCGAGTACAAAGTAGCTCAACATTTGAAATTGCTCCTACAACTGTTGATACTCTCTTAACGACAAGTTCGGAGTCCAACACTTGGTTCGATGCCGCTTTAGCTACTTGCGAACGAGCAAGTACAAAGTAACTCACCATTCAGAATTGCTCCTATAACTGTTGACACTTGCAAATATTGGTGAGACACGAACTCTCGAAAAAAGCTCATCAAAAGATGCAATATATTATTTCATCAAAATTGGAGATACAAGTCTTATTTGAGATGCAAGTCTTATTTTAGACCAAAGACTCATACAAAATAAAGACTACAAGATTACAAAATTTCGTCCTAGCTCCTTCTAGGGAGTGGGATTCTCCTATTAAGCGATACACGAGGGCGGCGAGCGTCGTGCTAATCTTGCCTTGTCTCCTCGAAGGCCTCTAGGTCAACGAGTCGAGTCGTGTCAACGGCACCTATGAGTCTAACGGTTGCCCCGACAGATGCCCCACTCGACGAGCCGGCAACTCCACTTTGCACGTCACCCGAATTCCATAAAACAGGAGACGAATGGAGTGCTAACTTGTGGAACGACCTTCCTTGAGCATACTCACCCCGAGGGCAGGAAGTGCTTCTGACGTTGCTCCCTCAGAAAGCTGTCGCAGGCACGGATTCTCTGCCTCTAACTCAACGACTCGCTCTTTCAAAGAGTCATCCGTCACTTTGATCTTCAGACGAGGCAATCGTCCCAAACTACTCCCTTGTGAGACCTCAGAGATAGCCCTTTGAAGATGTGCCGACTCCAGACTCTTCTCGAGCACCACATTCTTCAACTCGTCTCTCTCGAATCTCGCCTCGAATAAAGAGTGACGAAGAAATTTGAGTCTCAAGCCTTGGCTGACGGCCATTGAGGGGCAAGACTCCTCGCCTTCGGGTGCCACTTCGTGAGTTCTCTCCCCAAGGCACCTCATCTCAATGTCTCGATGAGCCAGGGTCACTCTTAAATGACCCACCTCCCATTCTACTCTATAGAGTGACTCTCGTGATCGAGCTAGCCCCAACTTGACGACGCCTAGCTCAGAACGGAAATGTGGCACCTCGCTGACCTGGGAAGTCGACAAAAAGAAAGCGTAAATCACTAAGGTTGAGAAGCCACATGATGGTGCAACTACGAAGCGATCCGAAAGCAAACAAGCCCACAACAATTTCGAAACTTCACAACACTTGTTCAAAAAAAAAGAGCTTTTCATTCAACTTCATCAAAAAAGTACAAGCGGTGGCCAGTCCGCAATTAGGCTACAGTACATAACGTCCAAAATAAAAGAGGTATAAAAGTGCAACATGGTTAAGGACGAACCTCTTTCGAGTGATCACCGGTCGCCGAGGGCTCCGACCCTTATGTTTTGGCAACAATAGCTAAGGGCTTGACATCCACCGCAGCCTCGACCTCGTCCTCGTTGGTCGCTACCTCGACCACTTCGACCTCCTCATCTCCTTCATCCTCCTCGGAGACGTCGTCGAACCCGGGGATAGGATCGGGGAACATATGCCATCCGGCACAGTCTACCTCCAAAAAGGTCTCCCTTACTTGGTCGATCGCACGAACATATGCCTTCGCCATGTTGACGTAGAGGTACCCCTTCGCCTTCTCCATCGCTTGGTCCTCGGCCTCCTTCGCTGCAGCGACCTTAGCGGCGGCAATGGCATCTTCCTTATCTTTCGCTGCTGACTCTTTCTCTTGGAGCAGCAGAGCATTATCGGCCTCGAGCTTTGCAACAACGGCCTCAAGGTGCTCCAACCTTGAAGCCTTCATTTCGGCTTCAAGCCTCGATTGCTCAAGTTCTTTGGCGATCCGAGCTTTTTCTGATCGAGCCCTGTCGGCCTCCTGCTTCAGCTCCCACTCTTGCTCGGTTTTCTTGTCCATCATATGACCGAAGTGGCAAGTTATCTACGAGAAGCAAAGCACCGTTACTCGAATTTACCAAAAAAAAATCAACTCTGCAAAAGACGAAAGCTATAAATCAGCACAAGACTTACCGACACAGCCACTAGAGCGATCTCGAGCGCGTCATCTCCAACGCTCCCCGCTTCCATTGAGGCCTTGTCCTTCGGCGTGGCGAGGTGCCAAATGGCTTGCATGCAGGACGACGAGTCGCCAAGGAACCTGTCGAGCTTGCGGACTTGCCAGTTCGGGACGAATATCTTCTTGTGTTCCTCGAACAGAAACACCTCGGCTTCGGCAGTTAACGGTGGGGCCTCCAAGCCCAATGCTTCCGATAAGGGGAAGGCCCCGGTCTCAGCAGAAGCCGACATCGTTGCGGGAGTCGGCGGCCGCTGAACAACTGTGACCTACTGTGCTGGCTGCTCCACAGCAGCGACGAGGGTCTTCACGCTCGGTGATGACACCTTTGAGGCCACCCACTTCCTCTTCCTAGGGGCCTTTCTACCCAAGACCCCATGTTGTGCCAGCATGTCATCGAAGTCCATGGATTCTGCAAAGACATTAGAATGCCGAGGTTAAGTGCAAATAAGACGACCTGAGAAGAAAGGGAGAGCACGAAAAATAAAAATAAAAAGCATACTGGGGTTTATAAGGCTGAGACCCCCCTGAAGAGCACTTCCTCCGTCAGGTCCATCCAATCGAACTTCGGCCGATCGAGGAGCATCCGGACCATCTCGTCTTCTTCTTGACTGAGTACTGGGCTCTCCTTCACTCGCCTCAAAACTTCTTCGACCCAAGTCGTCGGGATGACCCAGGGCTCTCGACTTCAGATAAGGAAATAGTTATCCCTCTAACTTTTTATCGAGTCGGGGCAGCTGACGAGCTTCGCGCAGTGCCTCGGAGCCAAGTAGAACCTGAACTCCGATATCTGCTGTTGATGCACCTGGTATACAGTCCAAAGCACGCTCAACTTCGGCTCAAGGTTTGCTACCTGGCAGTAAAGGATGAACCCGTTGATCAGCCTCCACACGTTCGGCATGTACTGAACCGGACTGATATAATACCATCGTAGTACTTCGACGAAGAATGGGTGAAGTGGAAACCGAACACCGGCTCAGAAAGCGTCGACAAGACAGAAGCATATGTCCACTGGCATCGGCTTGGCCCTTACCCCGGGACAAGGCAACATCAAGTCATACTCCATCGGGATCTGAAAACATTCCCGAATCACCACTAGATCTTCCTCGTTGAGAATGGAGATCGTCTCGTCGGCCTCTGAAGTCTCTCTTGCCGCATTCTCCTCGAAGCTCCGTCCCATACCGTACATAATGCACTCGGCCTGGTGTTCCGAAAGATCCCAAACCCTTTGAAGCCCAGTCAGCGCCCCCGGCAATCTGCCGAACTCTACCATCCTCCGCTCACTCTCAACCACGATGTCCACTACGACCGAAGAAGACCCCACTACGGCCTTACCCGTATCGATTGGGGGAATCTGACTAGAGGTCGCCTTGAGGGCGAGAATAAGGGAGGTCTCCTGCCTCGAATGAACGCTAGACATTCTCTAAAAATAAACTAAGTGTCAAAAATTACCTTGATTTGACAGCAACGGTCGGAAAAGATCGCTGGAAGTAAGAGATTCTTGCCTGAAGCTCCCATTAGAAAGAAGAAATCGCTCGAGTGAAAAACTAGAGAATGAGCAAATGAGAGGGGGGGTGAAGTTTTATAGAAAGAAGGGTTGTTGGCACACTAAACAAGGCTAAAAGGCCCCAAGAGCGCAAAGGCTTGGCCCATTTACTGCAAAACCACAAAAAATATGGGCAGCTTGGTAGACACTTGACTGGTCAACGGTCAATGCGCTACGTGTCGCTCTCCTGAACTTCGGCAACAAGCACTGAGCACTCTTGCCACCGACGTCAAAATGCGAGATAATGCGTTGACTGGTCAACGGTCAATGATCAATGCACCACGTGTCACTCTCTTGGACTTCGGCAACAAGTGCCGAGCACTCTTGAAACTGACGTCAAAATGCGAAAAAATGCATTGACTGGTCAACGGTCAACGCCCCACGTGTCGCTCTCCTGGACATCGGCAACAAGCGCCGAGCACTCTTGCCACCGATGTCAAAAACGCGAGAAAATGCATTGACTGGTCAACGGTCAACACGCCACATGTTGCTCTCCTGGACTTCGGCAACAAGCGCCGAGCACTCTTGAAACTGACGTCAAAATGTGAGAAAATGTGTTGACTGGTCAACGGTCAACGGTCAACACGCCACGTGTCGTTCTTCCGGACTTCGGCAACAAGCGCCGAGCACTCTTGCCACCGACGTCAAAACACGAGAAAATGCATTAACTGGTCAATGGTCAACGGTCAACGGTTAACGTGCCGCGTGTCGCTCCCCTGGACTTCGGCAATGAGCGCCGAGCGCTCTTGCCACTGTCCCTCAAATGGCAGAAAACATTTGCCTCCCGATGTGTGCCTACGATCATAGCGCTCAGATTGCGCCACGTCGTCAAGCGGCAGATCCACCATCAGATCATTTAGAAAATCGCGCCAACGGTATGATCAACACTCCAGATCGCGCCACGTCGATATTCCCTGATTAATTCTTTTATTTTAATTATTAATTCAAATTAATTGTTTAAAATTGCAAAAAATAATTAAAAATTCAAGAAAAATAATTTAAAATTATAAAAAATAATTATAAATTCAAGAAAATATTTTTGAACTCCTGGATGAATAATTATTAATTAGAATGATTAATTAATAATTTTTAAAAATAGATTGTTGGTCTGCAAAATTGAATAAATAATTCGAAAAATAATTTAAAATTTAGAAAAAATCAAAAAAATCCAGAAAAGTGGCAAAATCATTGTGGCACTCCACAAACTCAGATTGGCACCGTTACACCTCGAGCAAGATCTAAACTCCCTTAAGAACTCTGATAAAATCCCGTACTCCATTAGAACAATAAAACTTGTAATCCCTGTTTTCGCAAATACGTATTTTCTGTGTATTTTCGGAATTTCGATTTTGTAAATTATTTTTCCCGCTTTCAAATTCTTTTGTCAAAATGTATTGTTGGATCTCCAATTAAAGTCCATTTTTAATCAATAATTCTAATCGTAGCTATTTTTTCAATAATTTTTATATTAAAATACAAACCCTTTTAGTATTGTTTTTTTTTTGATGAAACGGATAGAGTCAAAAGACTACAGCCATGCATTAATAATCACAATAATTACAATAGAGAGGTCTTACAAGATGTAAAACAAGCAGCTCAATAGAAGACTAATCGAACTATAACTAATTAAAACAAGAAAAACGAGAGCGACAACGCCAATACAAGAACAACTAGCTGATGCTAGATAGCAGACAGTGCCCTGGAAAAAGGAAGCTGACGATCCGGAATCGATCAAGAGGATGAAGGGAGATGACGGCCCCATCGCTCGCTAAGTCCTGACACCGACGAGGCAACGACGAGCCTTTGATAACAGGGCTTGAAAAAGCAACCAAATCACGCTCCAAACCCTTTGAAAAAACAGGGTTAAGGGGCCAAAGATAACAGGGGTGCATCCCACTCCTGAAGCTCTGGAAGAGATCGAGAGATGCAAACAATCCAAGCAAGAATACAGTAAGCAGGAATCACCTCCAGAGATGCAGCAAAATACAAACTGCAATCGCTAATGCAGGCAGCTCAATAGAAACATCACAGTGCAAAGGAGAAGAGAACTAATAAGAGCTAAAGAGATACCCAGGCTGATTTAACATCAACTAGATACAAGAAACAAGAAAAGCCAGATATAATCAGTATACATAATAGACTGATAACAAGTCAACAAAATAACAGACCGAGTTTAAGAACAACACAGTCTGAAAACCACAGACCATGGAACACAGCGCTCCCCCAAACCAAAAAAAAAACATAAATACAACCACGACCAAGCCAGCCAGCTAAACAAAAGATGAAATAATAAGTCTACCCAACAGGAGGAGAACATCATCGAGACATAACAAAATAAACAAGAGCACAGAACGACAGCCATCAGACCGAGCTGATCTAACGCAAGCTCCGAAACAGAGATCAGAATGAGTAAAACACCAAAGAAGCAGATCAAAAGATGTCAGTCCCATAGATGAGCTGAGCTTCAACAAAACACACACCCAAAAGCCAAAACTGCCCAGAGAGAGGCAGCCAAGAACCAAAAAGCATTATACGGGTAGACAAGACTACCCATTAATCCTGCAAATAACAACATCCAGGGAAAGTGATTAGGGCCTCACCGCAAAACTCAAAACCGAAGCAAATGAAATAGATAGAGAGAGAGAGGTCAGTAAAACAGACACTAAGAGCTCCCGGTACCGCAAAATAACATAAACAAACCAGAAAGAAGAGCAGTGAACATTAAATAGCATTGAGATTAATAAGACAGCGGTAAGCATTCTCAATTCTTTCGAATTTCATATTTTCTCTAGCTTCCGTTTTTAAAGAATAGGACCAAAAATTGAATAAAAATAACAATTCGTTTGCTAACGAACGAGGGGTAGTATAAATATGCCGAAAAATTCTGTTATTCCTTTCTCTCCAAATTAACCATAAAATAATCTGGAGAGAGAGGATCCACGATCTGTGGAGAGAGCGGTTAGGAGGGCGCTTCGTCCAGCAGTCAACCAGACTGACCGGAATGTCCGACGCTTCCCAAGCCAGAACGGAAATTTTCCAGAGAGTAAGAGTGTAATCGCATTCAACGAACAAATGGTTCACATTCTCAGAAGCAGAGTCGCACAGGGGACACAATTGTCCCCATGCTATATTTCTTTTATTGAGCAATTCGACTGTAAGGAGTTTATTGTTGAGAGCTAACCACACATGGATCTTAACTTTCAACGGAGCACAAGAATTCCAAACCAAGTCGTAGAAAGGTGATTTAATACCTCTAAAATTGAGGAAGAGATAGAAAGAACGGACTGAGAAATTTTTTGACGAATTCCACTGCCAAAAGAATTCCTCTTTGTCATGCCAGTCCGCGTTGTTAATAACTTCCATCAATTTATCGAAAACGGGAGTTAAGTGGGGGGGAAGAATGGACGTAAGGGGAATCACCCAATCCCAATGACCATCATTAGAACAATAGTAATCTGACACTAATGCCAGAGGATTGGAAGCACACCGGAAAATAGCTGGAAAAGCAGACGCTAATGAGGAATTACTGATCCAAATATCGGTCCAGAAACTGGTCATGGAACCATCGGCACAACCATGACTTAAGCCACAATGGAAAGCTGCTGCCGCTTTCCAGACACCTTTCCAGAAAGGGGAGGCTAGCCTATGAGGATGTTCCGAAAAACTCCACCGATCGTTGGTCACAAAGTAATTGGCTTTGATGCTTTTGATCCAGGGGAGGTCCTCGATCTTGAGGAATCTCCAAAGCCATTTGCCTAGCAAAGCAAGGTTTTGGTGTCTCAGGTCTAAAACCCCTAAACCACCAGCCATTTTTGAAGTGCATACAAGTTTCCAGATACAAAGATGTGATCCTGGATTGAAATTAGAAGATCCAGACCAGAGGAAATTACTTCTGATCTGGTCAATTCTTTTGATAACCCAAGAAGGGATGAAGTAGAATGACATCATGTATAGGGGAATCGAGGAGAGAACTGAGTTGAGCAGGATTAATCTACCGCCACGAGACAATTGTCTCCCAGACCAGACCGACAGTCTGGATTCAACCTTATCGATAATCGGAGACCAATCCGATCTATGTAGTTTACCCCACCTCAGGGGAATACCTAAATACGTAATAGGAAAAGAAGCGACCGGGCAGTTAAAAAAAGCAGAGATTTCATCCTGCCTATTAGGTGATCCTCCCAACCAAACGACGGATGATTTCTGAAAGTTGATAGTAAGACCAGAAGCTAGTTCGAAGCAATAGAGAAGCAGTTTCAGGTTTCTGAGGGTATGAGAATTGGGTTTGGCCAGGATGATGGTGTCGTCTGCATACTGAAAGATCAGTACGCCATTGAAGTTTACTGAACATCCCAAGCATTGCGAAGAAGTTTACTGAACACATCAGCTACTAGAGCGAATAACAGAGAAGAAAGCGAGTCACCTTGCCTGAGACCGCATTTGATTTTAAATTTGTGACCCTCTGATCCATTAATGAGGATGGAGGATGTACCCGCAAATAGGCTGGATTTAATCCAAGCAATCCATTTGGGACCAAATCCTCTGTTGATTAAAATGTCGAAAAGGAACTCCCAAGAGACATTATCGTAAGCTTTTTGAAAATCAAGTTTGAGAAGAATCCCTTCAGATTTAGAATTGTGGCAAGAGGAGATGATTTTCTGGGCCGAAGCAACGCTATCGAGAATAAAATGATCCTTAATGAACCCTGATTGGGCCGGATCGATGAGAGGCGAAATCACCTCTCCAAGTCTAGTAGACAGAACCTTCATGATAATTTTGAAGGTTGGATTGATAAGGCTGATCGGCCTAAAATTCGCCACGGTATTCGCTCCTAACATCTTAGGGATAAGAACTATATGCGCGTAGTTGATGCGGTCAAAAGAGAAAGAACCTAGATGTAGATCGGTGAACATCCGGAAAAGGTCATCTTTCAACCAATTCCAGAACTTTTGAAAGAAAAAGGCGGGGAATCCGTCCGGCCCCGGGGCCGCATCGCTTTTTAAGGCGAACACCGCCGATTTGATTTCTTCCATGGAGAACGGTGCCTCAAGAGAAGGTAGATCGATAGGAGCGTCGCCGTAGAGATGCGACCAATCCAGGCTCAGCACCCTCGGTTTGGCCGATCCAAGGAAATTTTTATAGAAACGGAGGAAAGATTGGTGGATATCTTCGTTAGAAGAGTGTTCAATCCCCTCGTGAATGATAGAAGAAATATGATTACATCTTTGTCTGTGGGAAGCATAATTATGAAAAAAGGCCGTATTGCAGTCACCCTCTTTGAACCACCGAAATTTGGCTCTTTGGGCCCATTTCACATGTTCTTGGTGAAGAATATCCGAAAATTCTTGTTTGCATGAACGTCGCTCGTTGAACAATTCAATCGAGATCGGGCCTAGCTCCTCCATTTTATCTATAGATTCAATGGAGGAAAGGTAAAATTTTTTGAGGAAGTTAGTGTTAAATTGCCTTTCATTGCGCCAAATTTTACACCCGAATTTTATAGCATGGAGTTTGAGGAGAATGGACCCTAAACCAGTAGAGCCAGATATAGTCGATAGGCATTCAGAAACAAGGTTAACAAAAACTTGGTCTTGCAACCAAAAATTTTCGAATCTGAATTGATGATGACGAGGGAATTGGAAATCGGAGTGTAACGCAATTGGCACGTGGTCTGAGGAGGGGTTAGGCAGAGCCATAGCGAAAGAGTTGTGAAAGTGGTTAATCCATTCATTGGATACCAAGAAGCGATCGAGCTTCGCCATCGAAGGTTGATGGCGGAGGTTCGACCAAGTAAAAGATCTACCAGACAACGGAATATCGGTCAGTTGTAAAGATCGGATGCATTCATTGAACCAGGGATTGCCGAGCGACGATTGGTTAGATCTATCGGTGGCAAATCTCGTGACATTAAAGTCACCACAAAAGATGCATAATTCGTTAGAGTAGGGAAGAAGGGATAGGAATTCGCTCCAAAACAACGGCCGACCTTCGGAGGAAGATGGGCCGTAAACAGAAATAATCGTGAGATTGGTGTTAAGAGGCATCCAAAGAAGTTGAACAATTAGGAAGAAAGTGAGACGTCTAATCGATACTAAAGAAAAGATAGCTTCTTTATAACCAAAGAGGATACCTCCCCTAGAACCAATCGCATCTAGAGAAATCCATTTAGAAATGATGGTTCCTCCGATAGATCTAAGGATCGATGGGGAGGGAGTCTCGAGCTTAGATTCTTGGATAGAGATGAGATCGCAATGGGAAGAAGAAATCAGCTGGAAGATCGATCTTTGTTTGTCGGGACAATTAAGTCCCCTAATGTTCCAGGATAATGTAATCATAAAATACCCTTGTGCTCCTTGACTCTTAAACGCTCTTTTTTCCTAATGGCGACGACCACCGACGAAGGTGAAGATACAGGCAAAAAACCTAAATCCGAAGAAATGGATAAGAGTTCACTATCCGAGCACTACTCAAATTGAAGGTGAAAGATAGAACCTAGGGGCGATCTCATAGATGCGGAATAAGAGGTAGATGTACTAGACACTGAAGGAGGCCGAGAGGCCGATGCTACAGATTTAGCCCGTAATCGCGCACTTGAACGAATCAGATGAGGGTTGGATTTAGCAATCGATGACGAGGGATCCTTGGATAGTGCATTGATCGACGCAGCTACTGACGATTGAAAATCAGCAGCAGCGGTCGATGAAGAGGAGCAATTAGTGTTAGAAAACGATTTGGGGAATTTATTAGTGCGAGAATCAACCGGTTGCTCCGGTGAAGGAAACAATCCAGTATAGAAATAAGCGCTGAAATTGGAACAAAACGCGCTTAAAGAGGCATGCATAGCAATCTTTAAGTCGGAAGAAATGGAACCACTCTTATCCGAAAACAGAACGAAGGAAAAGAAGCGGCACGGGTGACGAGGCACCCGGCCGAGGGAGAAGCTTAGAAATACTAATCGCACAGCAAAAGATTGCAAACGAGAATGAATCAAAATGGAAACAGCATATGAATAAATGTAAATACTAACCTTACTGCTGGCTAAATCCCTCTTACGATCTTCTTCTTCATCCTCCAACAAATTGTCGAGGTCGGACTAGTCAGGGGTTTGCGAAACTTTATCGTTTTTGACCTTGATATGGGGAAGAGCAGGGTCAGCAGCCGTGATAAAGGAAAAGTGGGCTTGCTTTTGAAACAGCTGCCAATCCGATTCGAAATGCGGGTTAACATCCCATTTGGGCCACTGAGATTCAGAGACTACACACATGGAGGGAGAAGGAGACTCCACAGGGGTTAATTGAACAGGAGGAGGAGGGAGCTTAACAGCCTGAGCCTCAGATAAAGTGGCTGACGCCAAAGGGGGAACATTCGGACGAGCCGAAGATTTGGATGCAACCTTAGGCGGATGCAGAGCCGGGAGATCTGGATTGATCCATACCAAGTTCGGCGGTTTGGCAGGTGAACTCTTAGCTTTGCCAGAAGGAACAAAAGATTTTTTAGGAGCTTGGAATTTTTTCTTAACAGGGGCTTTAAGAGGAGCCTTCCACTGTGGTTTTGAAGAAGAGACAGATCCGGGGTGGAAAGACGATGATGCGGGAGCGACAGCAGCATCCGTTAGAGAAGGAAGAGAAGAAATAGGCTGAGCTGGACCCCCTGAAGATGAGGGAGTGTGATATTGAACCGATACAGGGTAGGATATGAAACCATCCTTCAACACAAAAGCCTCAATGCGCTCTTGACATTCGGGAATGTCGAAGATTGCTTCCACTTGCATACAACCCGAAGCAAGTTTAGACGCAAAAGAGATGCTGGAAATGTTGCCTACACATTTAGCCATATTCCCCACGCGATGCAATGAGTCGCAAAACGGGGGTAGGCCCAATAACATAACAATGGTAGAAATGAGCTTGGGGCCAGGCTTAGATGGCATCTCTTGAACCCATTTCCGAATCGACAGCGATATCGCACCGATCGATAACGATGCATTCTCAATTAGATCTTGAAGCAGTTTAGGGGACGGACAGCGAATAACGACATCTCCATTAGAGCAAGAACAAAGAAACCAGTCCCAATCCTTGACGCTGCACGAGACACTGAGAAACGAATTAAGAGTGAAGATAGGAATAGAACCTCCATTGAACGAAATGGCGCCATAAGTGTCAAAATATTTCAATCGCTCCGAAAGATCGGAGGGGGGAATGAAGACTTGTAAAACCTCAGGCTTGGCGGAGAGAGCAGAGGGAGGCGCCGTGGCAACATTAGGGAGAACGGTAGGATCGTTTAAGCGGTTGATCAGAGGAGTGGAAAGAAGTGGTGACCTAGAAGAATTTTTCTTGATTTTGGGCACGTGAGGCGGACCCGCCGAGAGTTTACGTTGCAAAGTCGGAAAGTCTAACGCGGCAAGAACTGGGTCCGATATAGGGACTCCAATCGACATCCCCAAAATCCTTTGAAGAGCGAAGCACTTGGGTCGAGAGTGACCGTCTTTAAGACAAAATAGGCACTTCATTGCTGCCAAGCAGTATTTTTTAATGTGGCCGGGTTGTAAACAATGGAAGCATACGATGGGCGAGCGATGAGAATGGGGATTTGGGAACAGAGAAGCTGAAGATGACTTAGAGTGAATATGGCGGGAAGAATGGGGAAGGGAGCTTCTAGGAAGCTTCGTAAGCTCAGGATGATATGACCGATAAGAGTTCAGCCCATCAAGCAAGTACGGCTTGTTACTAATCTTTTTTTTGTATTTTTTTTAACAACTTGAACCCAAGAAAGGTCCATGGGCCACCAATAGAGGATGAGAATGGCCCAATAACCAGACACAAATGCTAAGTGAGATGGTGATGGGTTCAAACTGAAACCACACCGTCTGCCAAGACACTAGCAGTAATACACCAGAAAGGAAGGAGAGGCTGCTAAAACAGAACGCCGTAAAGGGAAAGAGCAAAGAAGTAATTCTTGGACCAAGAATAACTAATCAGAGATGAATGGGGAAAGAAACCAGTTAATTCCAGAACGAAAACAGGATTGACGGTATCGAACTTGAGGGCCTCAAGAAGATAAGACCAATCCACTACACCAGGAGACTATCAAACGAACAGTCTCAGGAGACCCAATCGCGATGGTCTGGAATAGGGACCAATCGGAGCGAATAAGGCACCGGCCACCAATAACCTCAGCCGAATAACACTAACAACAATCCCAACAAACACAAGAACACTAGAGAATAATCTGGAGAGGAGGAATACTTACAGCGCTGGGCCGCTGACTTGAGTTTACCTATGGCGACGCAACTGGCGAGTGGACGCGCTGCAAAACCAGGGAAATCCGACGCTAGACTCCCAGACGGCTGGGAAGATGGGGGACGAGAGCTACCGCTGCTCCGATGGGCAACTCCAGCAAATGGGAAGAGAAAAGACGCTGATAACGACCAGAGAACCCACCAAACTAAAGCCAAGACGAGTCGGAGAAGGGAGGAGAAGGGAGAGATGCAAAAAACTCGAGAGAGGCCGAATCACGAAAAGGGCATGAAGAAGAGGGAGAGGGGAACAATATTAATGAAAGGGGAAGGGGGAACAAACGAATGGATGAGCCGGATCTGAGGGGAATAACGGAAGAGAAAGAGGAGAGAAAAATCGCCGGAGAGAGTATTGTATTCACCCTTTTAGTATTGTTGTTATTACTATTCTTCAGTGTTATTATTCTTACGGTTATTTTTATTTTTATTATTATTATTATTGTTATTATTATAACTTTGATTGTTTATTTAAAAATCCGCTTATATTGTTAATTGTATTAGTAGTTATTTCAAATTATTTCCATATTGTAGTACAAAATATATTTTTGTTATATAAACCTACTTTTTATTGGTTATTTTAATTTTGCTACTGGATTTTAAGCCCAAAACCCAAACCCTATTCCTTATTGGATATCCAATACCCATTACCCGTTTACCCCCCAACCCGTCACCTAAACCCTAACCCTATATTCTACCCTATAATATTACCACCTGCTTAACCCTAATCATCTCAAAACCTATTAGCCGCCTACCTCTCCATCCCTGACTCCCCCTGTGCTTCTTCCCGAAGATGCCAACCCCATCTCCCTCTCTCTCTCTCCTTCTCCTTGGTCCTCTCTCCCTGCCGCACCCCCCCTCCTCAGCATCGTCGACAGCAGTGCCAGCCACCTTTCCTATGCTGTGCCTCCCTCCAGTGTGCCGCGACGCCAACTTCCCCCCTATTGCGACTCCACAAGAGACAGCAGCGACGCGCCTACCCTGTGTGTTGTTCCCCTTCGACGACAGCAGCAGCAGCCAAAGCGCCGCCCTACCCCTGTGCCGCTGCCTCACCTCCTAGTCCTGGTGCTCCCCTGTGTGTGCTTCCCTGCCTCAGTCCCGACGACTGTGCCTGTAACCCCTATTTCCGCAAACACGAATTTTCATGAGTATTTTTCTGTATCTCGATATTGTTAAATTCGTTTTGAGTTTCTTTGTTAAAGCATTTTTCTAAACAATAATTATAATTATTTTGAATAAACTTTGTTTCCATTTCTACTTGATCAACTATTTGCATTTTAACCCTAAAAAATATTGTTACTATTAAGACTATTTCCATAAATTCTATTTTTATATACTGTTATTATTTTGATAATTGCTATTTCCGTTGTTGGTATTATTTATTGCTATTTTGATATTACTATTATTATTATTATTTTATTATTACTATTGTCACTATTATTATTGAGAGTCTTTTTATTCTTGTTGATTGATTGATATTATTAGTATTACTATTTTATTGTCATGATTATTAATTCTATTCTTATGGTTATTATGATTATTTATTATTATGATTGATTATTAAAACAAATCCCTTCTTATTTGATAATTGTGTTTATAATTGTCTCAAATAATTTATGTAATGTGATACAAATTGTATTCTGTTATGAATCATATTTTATTGGATAGCTTATTCTTTTGTATTTGGGTTCACATTAATCCATCATATTCATGTACAATCTATTTTATTTATTGGATTTATACCCTATTACCCAATATCCAATATCTCTCTTTTCCCCTATATAAATACTCTAATCTCTTATTCCATAACCCTAATCCCATTATTAAACCCCTCAGCCGTCATTAGCATCCCCTAATCCATTTTATCCCCATTACTGTTCATCCCCCTCCATCTTTCCTGCTCTCTCCCCCTGTTTCGCCTTCACCCATAGCCGCTCCTCCCATTCGCCACCTTCTTCCTCCCTATCGCCCTCACCTGCATCCCCTCACCCTCGTCGCCTCCAACCACCATCCCCGTCTCCATCTTCCCCGTCCTTGTCACCTTCAACCTCCCCCATTGCCGAACCCACTCTGCTGAACCCATCGCCTCGCCGTCCCTTGTCCTCGCCCTCCGCTCACCCTTGCAACCACAGGAGATCCCCCAGTCCTCGTCGCCGCTGTCCAAAGCCAGCACTACAGTCGTTCGCCTCCTCTGTTTTTGAACAGAAAAAAGAGTTGCTGCCTCGCCGTTGCTCTCACTGTTGCGTCACTTCCTGACCACAACACCACCGTCGCCGCCTCGCTGTGGTCGCTGCTGCCAAGCGCCCCCACCGCAGTGTTGTGCCATCGCCACCAGTTTTCCTGCCCCCACTCTCTCTCTCTCTTTCTCTCTCTGTCGAAGGAAGGAGAAGGAGAGTGATTGGCCTGTTTCGCCGTTTGGTGTTCTGGGTACAGTGGATCCGATCCATGTTTGCTATTGTGTGAATCCAGTGTTGAGTTTTGGTCTTGTGCTGTTTTGGTTTCACAAGTGTCTCGCTCGTAATCTTGTGGACCGTCGCCCAGGATCCTTATCCCGTTATTCTATATTATTCGAATTAACCGTCTCACAAGCAAGTCTCTCCTTGAACTAATATTTTATTTTGTTCAAGTTTATTTGATCTCTGCAAGTAGATCTCGTCCTTTTCTTATCATGCTATATTTGACAATTCCGTTAAGTTTATCGAGGGTTTACATGAGCTAACCCGACATACTCTTAACATTGTGCCACTCTCTTTGATCTAAAACCTAGTCCCCCTTGTTCATTGCATATGCACAATACATAAAAATAACTAGATCCATGCTATAGACTTGTTGGTAAATTGTATACATGTTGAATTGATTTGATTGATGAATTAATATCATGCATGCGAAATTGTATCTTAAACATAGAAATATGCATGTTAACACTAGGGGTGGCAACTAGGCCGGGTCAACCGGTGACCCACCCGCGACCCGGCCCACGAACCTGGCCCGCTTAAGAGATTCACGGGTTCGGGTCGAACCCGGTGAACAGTACCGGGTCGACCCGGGTCGCAATTTACGCGAATCGAATTCGCGAAACCCGACCCACGAACCCGTTTAAACTGCGAATTGAACCCGCTAACCCGTGGGTCGACCCGCGGGTTTCGACCCGCTCGACCCGTACGGGTCGAACGTTCGACCCGTGACGGGCCGACCGTTCGACCCGCGGGTCGAACGGGTCGAAACCCGTGGTTCGAACCCGGGCTGTCGCTGCAACGGTTGGAAATGGCTCTTAGAGCCGTTGCACACTGTGCAACACAGCCGAATGGCTTTTTTTTTTTTTTTTTTTTTTTCCCACTAATAAGCCTATAAATATCCCCTAAAAATCTCAAAAAAATTACACCTCACTCTCTTACTCTCTCTACTATTATACATCATTTTAAAGAAATTTTTGAACAATTGTAGTATTCATCAAATAATTGTACAAGGAGGCATATACACGATCAAATTTCGGTCGTATCGGAAGCAAAATTCAACGTCTTCAACTCTCTTCAACCCTCGTCAAATTTACTTCAACCTCTTCTCAACTCTTCAATTGCGGAATCGGCAAAGCGCTCCTCCATCTTTTAGCTTTTCTTCTTATTTTCACGGTTTTTTTTACATACGCGTATTCTACGGTGAACGGTATCAAAATTTCTCTACCTCTCTCGTTAAATTTTTTTTTGCATTGTAGTTAATATTATTGTTTGTTTTTTGAACTTCTCTATCTCAACCCTCTTATTTTTTAGATTTTTTTGTATAATTCACCGCTCGGTCCGCTCCTACATTGTAGATTTTTTTTTACATATTTGTGCACATTACTACATTATGTCTAGATCACGCGGTAGCGGTCGTAGCGGACAAGATTCTTCCTCCTCTTCACATAGGCCACCAATTGTCCCAACTAGTGAGCCCGCCCAAGATTACATTGATCCTACTATGGAACAATGGGGTACACATGACATGGATGTTGTAGGTGACATTCAATTAGAAGAAGAACAACAACAACAACAACCCGAAACCACACAACCCCATAGTAGTAGGAAAAATAGAGGAGAAACTAGCGATTGGCACAAGTTTTATGAGTATATCCCGGACAAACATATTCCGGGTGTAGGTTTGAAAGTGTGTAAAACATGTAGCAAAACATACAAATTCAAGAGGGGTGACGGCACCGGTACAATTAGTAGGCACATACAACATAATCATATAGAACTTCTTGATCAAATACAAGGCCAACAAAAAATTAATCCT
Organism: Hemerocallis citrina; assembly: GCA_017893485.1. Lineage (NCBI taxonomy): Eukaryota > Viridiplantae > Streptophyta > Magnoliopsida > Asparagales > Asphodelaceae > Hemerocallis > Hemerocallis citrina. Next base: position 119,296,905 of record CM030367.1, on the reverse strand, counting down.
AGGACCGGTCAAGTAGATAGCCACCCTTATGATCCCGAACTTGTTCGTCGGGAAATGGCCCGATTAGTCATTAAGGAAGAGTTGCCATTTTCCTATCCCGAGAGTAGGAACTTGGAAAATTTTAATCAAACGGCCTTAAACCCTCATTTTAAAAGAATTCCGAGAAATACTTGCAAATCGGATTGTTTTAAAGTGTACATGGAAATGAAGGACGCTTTGATTGCAATTCTATGGAGTTTAACTTGTAGGGTTAGTTTAACCTCGGATTGTTGGACGGGTGTCAACAATATTCCAACGATGGGAATAATCTGCCATTGGATCGACAATGATTGGATTCTTCATAAAAGAATCATATCACTTGCGTCGTTGCCGTATCCCCATAGTGGCGCTGAAATAGCAAACTGTATTGTAGAAATTTGTGATGTTTTTCATATTCGTGATAAAATTATGGCTATTAGTTTCGATAATGCATCTAACAACAGTGTAGCAATTACTACTTTAAGATCTGTATTAAACCCTCCATCTGATAATATTTTTCATGTTAGATGTGCATGTCATATTATAAATTTATGTGTTCAAGATGCATTAAAAATAGCTGATCCATACATACATAAAATTAGAAATTGTGTACATTTCATTGCATTAAGTCCAAGCATTTTACAAGAATGGAAAGCTTGGTGTAGGGTTAGAATTGTTCCTTTTAGAAAATTTCCAAAGGATGTTAGACACCGATGGAATTCTACTTTTGATTTACTAAATGTTGTCACCGAATATAAAGCAGTTGTAAATGATTTTTGTATCGCCAAAAATATGCCCAATTTTGAAATGACTCCCACCGATAGGTTTTTTGCCGAATCTTTATTGAAATTTTTAGAACCTTTTAAAACCACAACTTTAAAGTTTTCAAAAACATATGAATCTACTTCTAGTAGCATTTTTATTGAATTAGTTAGCATGGTGCAAATATTTAACGAAATGTTAAATGATATCCATATTAGTGAGATTGTAGTACCTGCATGTAAAAAAATTTTGAAATATTATTTTCCTCCTCCTATGTTGATTTGTGTTGCTACTGTTATGGATCCTCGTATCAAATTAGAAGGTACGAAGAATTTGATAGAAATATTTTTTGGATATTTAGAGAACAATGTAGAATTAACAACTGATTGCACTACTTTTTTAGTTCAGTTTGAATCTACGTTAAATAACTTGTATGATTATTATGATAGACGTTTTGCTTCTAGTAGTACAACTTCTGTAGTTGGTTCTTCTTCTGGTAGTTCTAAAGGTAAGGGTAAAAGTAAAATTGGTGATAGAACATTTAGTCTACTTGAACAAATTCAATCTAAAAAACCTAGGACTAATCAACCAAATGAATTAAATTGGTATAACCAACAGGATACCGAGCCTACTCTTTCCCCACAAGATATTTTACAATGGTGGAAAGAACATGAACACGCTTTTAGTATTCTGTCTATTATGGCTAAAGATTTGCTAACTCCTCCTGTCTCTACAGTTGCTTCTGAGAGTGCATTTTCTACAAGTGGCAGGGTTCTATCTGATTACAGAAATCGGTTGAAGCCCGAGGTGTTGGAGATGCTCGTTTGCACAGAAGACTGGCTGAAGGCTGAAGATAGGACGCAAGGGAAAGCACTATCTAGTTCCACAAGTGGGAGCAACTCGCCCGAAGAACAACAACAACAACAGCAACAACAACAACAATAGCTTTTCTTCTTATGTTAAATTAGAAAAATTGTAGTCAATTAAAATTGTACATAAGAAATATGTTATTGTATAAAACTTAGTTGTGAATTAAATTCTTCATTTCGTTATAAATTGTTCAAATTGTATAACTTAAATTCATATGAATAAAATTTCAAAATTTGTTGTCAATTTCACTCTTTCAATCTTATTATTATTATTACGATTTTTTTTGTTTATTAGTATTATTACTTACTTAGTATTATAATTAAACATCATTTGGGGATATTTGAATCAATTTGAAGAATTGTAGTATTATTACTTATTAGTATTATTACTGAATTACATACTTAGTATTATAATTAAACATCATTTGGGGATATTTGAAGAATTGTAGTATTATTACTTATTAGTAGTATTACTTACTTAGTATTATAATTTTTTAAGAAATATAATATTCATCAAACAAAAATTTGGTTGTTTGTATAATTGTATACATCATTTGTAAAGTTATTATTATTATTAGTTCAATTTAAGCTACCAATATATATATATATATATATATATATAAACGGGCCAACCCGCGGGTCGACCCGGCCCAACCCGGGTTGAGCCCTAAAGGGTTCACGGGTTGGGCGGGCCACCCAAATAAGGAGATGACCCGGCCCGGCCCGGCCCGTATAAGATGCCAACCCGGCCCGGCCCGCCTACCCAAACGTGCCAACCCGCACGGGTTGGGCCCGGACCGGCCCGGTCGACCCGTTCGCCACCCCTAACCTAGGATCACTTTGATTACCAATTTAAATGAAATATATGGTTTCATGATTTATTTATTGCCCCTTTTATGTTAAAACAATTTCTGAACTGCTAGTTGTTCTATTTTGAATCAGATTTTCAACCGTGCTACTGTCATCATTTGGAATAATTTTCTTAACATAAAATTTAGCATCTGATATCTAGTTTACTGTCCTTTTTGCGGATTTGAATTGCGATGTGTGGTTGGTTAGATATCATCATTTTAGTACAGCCGTGTCAGAACTTTCAGATTCACAAATGCATGCATATCCTGCTGTTTATTAATTTAATTGACCATGCTAATAGTAAAGGAAAATTTTGAAATAAATCTAGTTGAACCTAGACACATGTAGGAATCACCCAGAATTTTTATGGATTTATTTGATGAGTTTTCTGACCTGAAACAAATAGTTGAACACAACCTACTACATGCTGCCTGAACATAAAACCTGAATAGAATAGAGTCTTCACCCTAGTTCCTGTATCTTTTATATGCCTTATTTATGTTCTCTGAAACCGTGTGGAAGTCTACTTTCTACACCTTCTGACGGATTCAGATTTGCTATTTTATAGTGGCTGTAATCCATATTTTAGCACAGCAAGGTCATGCTGTCCTGATTATGTGATTCTGTGTAATTGACTTGTTTGCTTCATGCTTTGTCTGTAACGTATAGAATTAGTCACTCTTAGTATCATACAACATTGAAACCTTCTTGCATGCTCACCTAGGATAAAATAAAATGATAACAAGCTGGGGTATTATGGGTCGACTTGGTAGTGAACAATCGGAGACTGTACTCGGTAGGGGTCCCTTACCAGCAAATTCCCGAACATCCCGAACATCCCGAACATCCCGTACATACCGAACATCCCGAACATCCCGAACATCTCGAACATCCCGTAGATCCCATAGATTCCCATAGATTCCCGACTACTGGGCCGAGTACACGAACCGAGGATTCACTATCAGTCTAAAACGTTCATTGTGTGCTTGCGCCGAACCTGTAGTGTGGGATGCAGTAGTACGTGCACTAGATAAGCTAATAAAATGATTAATAACTTGCACACTTGATCTTGTATTGAACTTGACTTGACATCACTCATTACATGTGTGATTATTGTAAACCTTTGATATTACTACCTGCTCTTTGCTTTGTTCTTTGACTTTGATCCTGTCCCTTTCCTTTGATATACATGTTTTTCTTTATCCTCTGTTTTCTCTACTTGCTGCCCACGACTTGCTCTAAGGGCACTTTTTTCTTTATTTTTAGATCAAGATTTTACAGGTACCGAAGGAGAAATACCAGAAGAAATTGGTGAGCAAACTCTCTGAAGATCGGAGCTGGACTATTAGACTGCTTAACTATCTTTTGTTATTTGCTTATTGTATTGCTTTTTATCATACTTTGTATTCTTGGACTTTTATGATTCGAAGTTTGTTTTATCCCAAATGTTGGATTATTATTTAGTGAATTTATTTCATGATTATTTTGGAGTTTATTCATTATTTATGTGGTTATTCTTTTCTCTGTGTGGTTGTATTTTCTTGTATATTGTTGAGTTAATCTGTTACAGCTTATGGATGATGTATAATCATTCGCTGGGCATTCGTTACGTGCTCGTATTCTCGTATTTTGGGAAGTGGGGCGTGACAGTGCTGCTCCCCTCCGTGCTGTGTCGCCTTTTCGAAGACAGACAACACTGCGATAGCAGCCGCAACCCACCTCGGTGTTCCCCTGTCGCCTTCAGCCGATGCCAGCAAGGACAGCAGCCACAACATCCCCATGTCGACGGCCTCCGCCTGCTCGCGCCGCCCTTACGACCCCCAATCGCATCGCCTAACCCACTCGAGCCCCATCACTGTTTGATTAAGATATTCGATCTTTGAATTTTGGTCCGTCCGATCGGCTTGATAATCTTGATCATCATGATCTCCATCATCTGATCTGGACCATCTGATTGATTTTGATCATCATCAACATTAGGATCAATCTGAACCATCCGATCGTCGATCGATCATGATCATCATCATCTTCATCATCAGGGAGATCTGGACCGTCTGATCTGATTGTGATCATCATCTCCATCATCAACCGTCTTGATCTGGCTGTCCGATCTGATCCGATCATCTTGATCTTGATCTCTTGGATCTAGCCGTTCGATTGTGTTCGTGATTGTTCGTGTCCATTCGTTGTATTGTTTTCGTGCCCAGGAATCTGTTCCCATTATTCTTATTCTTGCTTCGTTACCGTCATCATCTCCAGGCAAGTAACTTGTATTAATTTCTGTTGTAAATACAAGTACTAAATACCACTTGTAATGTAGTTGTGTTCTAGAGACAATTCTTGTGCAAAACCCCTGTTATATCTTGTTTCTATTGTGTTGACCTGCCTGTAATTATCTCATTACACACACGACATGAAACAACTTAGAGGTGACCACTTCTTGATGTATACATGCAAGTTGTTCGTATGATATCGTGTGCTTGGTTGTGTTAGTTGTAGTATACTTGTTTTAGACTTGTAAAATACCCTATACCATGTTTCTTGGACATCTAGTATATCCTATTTCATGTTTGGTTATGATTGGGATGGGTTTCATATGATCTAGTTGATTTTATGCTTGAAGGATATTTTAATTTTTGTAGTTACCCCGTTTTTTATCAGTATTTTAGACCCTATTAAGGTCAGTATATGAAAATTATTTGTGAATATGAATTATAGAGAATTTTGTCTACCTTCCAGAATTTCTGACAGATCTCAGTTTCGATTTTATGAGTTGCAAGTTATGACTATTTTATTACAAATGTGTAGAAAATTCTAGATCCAGTTTATACGAATTCTGTATGGTAATTTATTTTTTATACTGATGTTAAAGATAATATTTTGAGCCAAAATTTTGCTGGTTACAACTAAACTTGATTGAGATTAACCCCTAATTTTTGTGGATTTAATTGGTGACTATGATAAACTATTCTATGCTTGCAAACAACTGCTATACCTGTAGAATTTTCATACTGTTCAGTAAAGAAACATAATTTCAACCTGTATCTATTTGATGTTTATAAATACTTTCTGAATATGAATTGTAGCATATTGTATCTACTTTATCACCCTTTTAACGGATCTGGATTTCGATTTATATTTTGTGAGATATTGTTGTTTTAGTACTGCAGTGTTTATGATTCCAGATTTACAAAACTACTGTATCTTGCTGCTTTCTGATTTTACTTGACTATTCTATCTATGTTGGCAAATTATGAAACTTTACTTTATTTTCTGATACTAAACATACTAGGAAATACCCCAGATTTTTCGTGGATTTAGTCAGTGAGTTTTTATGTTGTTTTCCTGTTTATGAATACAAACTTCTGGCTGGCTGAACACGTTTTCTGAATCTGTTTTGAGTCCTGTTGTTGTGAAATACCATATGACTTATATGTATTTGCTGGTTCAGCTGAGAGTCTATTTTTCAGACTTTCTGACGGATCCAGATTTGCATATTTTTAGCAACGAAAATTCAAGATTTAGTGCAATACTGTCTTGCTGTCCTGAACTAAAAATTTTGTTGTTCTATCCTGTTATGTGTTGTTTATCACCTGTACATGTTTGTTTTTCAACCTGAATCTGTTACTTGTTCATGCCATATTATTCTTGCCCTGTTTTCTGACACATACATGCCTGTTTGATAATAATAACAAATAATCAAGTCGAGGTTAAGGGAAAGATCTAGTTGTGAAAAATATAGAAATGTGTATTTAGAAGGGGGCCTGTGTTTCCCACCTGTTACGTGTTCATGACTACATGATACACAATCCTGTTTACCTGATTACCCAACTGCACGCTTCCCTATACGAAGGTATACTCGGAAGAGGACTAGTAGGTTCTACCTGTACCTGTTTACCTGATTACCTGATTGCACACTTCCCTATAGGAAGGTGTACTCAGAAGAGAACCCGTAGGTTCTATCTGTCTGTCTGGATCTGCATCTGATATCTGTCTGTCTAATACCTGAGTACACGACACTCTAGAATCCCCTACGAAATCTAAATGAAGCTGTTTGAATGTAGCAACCATGTGGTAAAAACCTGGGACGCATGAAGTGCTACCTAGATAGAACTAAAACACAAGACCTGTAATAACATGATATCTGCTACCTGTTTACCTGTATCTGTTATTTGACATCTGTTATCTGTTATCTGTTATATGCTACTGGACACCTGTTACCTGTTTACCTGTCTACATGATACTTGACATCTGTTACATATCACTTGTACCTGTTAGCGTACCATGTTACTTGATTCTGTTTTCTTATTCATGTTAGATATTCTGTTTTGCTCTGTCATATCTATTCCATGCTATGTTTGTTTCTGTTATTATTTATATTTGTTTATCTTTCCTTGTACTTGTGCCTGCACTACAAGCGGCCCGTAACTTGCATTGACGGGAGTTTGTTTCTCTTTCCTTTTTCCTGCAATTAATTAAATTACAGATCATGGAGATCAGCTGACTGATGGAGTAGTTGATATGAGATTCTAGATGCTAGAGTTTTGCTATTATTATTATTTCTTGTTTGCGTACTTTGAATAAATGTATCTGTTACTTGGATTAATTTGTATTGGGCAATGTGACCCAGGGTTATTGACCTGTTCAGATCGGGTTTATTTGAGATTATTAAATTTGGTTTCAAGTAATTTCTGTTGGTATTGATTCATATATGCATGTGTGGTTGACTTCTTTTGCTTCCTACTCTGATTATTCCTGTGAAATGTTGTAAAGATCCCGACAGCTTATGGATGATGAAAAGCATTCGCTGGATTTAGTCACGCATCTGTATTCCGTATTTCCTTTTTGGAAAACAGGACATGATAAAACTACTCCTCAAAGGCTGTTATACACAGTCTTCGGGAATAGGGGGCTCGTGATATGGCTAAAAATAGGATTAAATCGGAATCGTTCAAATCGGGCACAAATCTTAAAACTCTCAGGGGCAAAACGGTAATTTCACCTACAAACGGGTCCGAATTAGGAACTAGGTCTTTCTTCAAAGCCCATGTTGCCGCTAAATTCGGTGTGGGGGCAAACAGATGAATTTGTGGGTTCGAGGAAAAACCTGAATAGCGAAACCAAACCTGACCCGTCGTTGACTGATCGTTGACTCCCGCCGTTAACCTGCAAAAAGTGCGAGACACCGGGGGGGATCCCGGCGACGCACCCTCCGACGCTCAAGTCAGTAATCAGAAATGATTAAGAAAGAGCGTAAAGTGGGAAAATACTGATTACCTCTCAATGGAGATGGATGGGGGGTATTTATAGGCATCTTAGGGACTGGTTTTAGGAATGTAATCCCCGTGATTAGATAAGGAATATTCCTCGTAATCAGATAAGGCATGTAATCTGATAAGGTATATTCCCTGTAATCAGTTAAGGAATTTAATCCATAATCCCCAGTGAAAAGATAGATGTGAATCATGGCCGTTGATTTAGATCTAATCAGGGACCTTGATTGTATCTTGCTGGACCGGGCATGCAGCGGGTTGGAACCCGTACCCAGTTGACGTGGATCCGTTCATGAGTTATTAGGCTTTGAATAAAGACCCAGTTCCCATTTCAGACCCGTTTGTAAGCAAAATTACCGTTTTACCCCTGAGCTTTAAGATTCGTGTCCGATGTGAACGGTCCCGATTTAATCCTATTTTTAGCCATATCACGAGCCCCCCGCTCCTAGAGACTGAGTTTGATCAGCCTTTGAGGAGTAGTTTTACTGTTCTAATGGCGTACGGGATTTTATCGGTGTTCTTTAAGGGACTTAGGATCTCGCTCGGGGGTGTAACGGTGTCATTCTGGGCTTGTAAGATACCCAAAAATATCCTCAGAATTTTCTGGATTTTTGGTGATTTTTCCAGATTTTTCTGAATTTTTTATTCATTTTCCGAATTAAATAATTAATTATCGAAAATATTAATTAATTATTCTAATTTAATAATTATTTTTCCAGAATTTTAAAATAATTTTTCTGAATTAATTATTTTTTAGAATTTTTAATTAATTTTTTCCGATTTTTTAAATATTATTTCGAATTAAAACAAATAAATAAATTAATTAATTAATTAAATATTACCTGGACACATGGCGCGATCGTGTGCGCTGATCACGATCGAGCGAGCGCGCATCGGGAGGAGAAAGAGAAGGCCATTTTTTGGTGTAATAGGGTCGGTGCCATGAATCGTTTCGGCAAAAAGTGGCCGAAGTCCACGTGGACACCACGTGGCAAGTCAAAAGTTGACCCCTCTTTTTTTTTGTTGCTTTTTTTTTTTTTTTTTGCTTTCGCACCAGCTCTTTTCTTTCTCTTCTTTTCTTTCTCCGCTGTCTCTTCTCCTTTGTTTCGTTTCGTTTCCTTCTCCTCTGCTTCGACATTGGCCACGCCGCCTTGCCCCCGACCATGCACCCTCTCCGACCTCGTCTGGTGCGGTGGAGAGGTCGAGCTTGGAGGGAGAGGGGCTCGTCAGCGAAAGACGAGGGGGTGCTCGGCGAGCTAGGGAGAGCTTCGGTCGAGGAGTTTGGAGGTAGGTTCTGTTCTCAGAAGAAGCTAACGAAGCTCTTCACTGGAGCTCGCAGCGGAGGCGAGCTCGCCGTCGGAGCTTGGCGCAGTGGTGAGCGTTCGAGCTCGTCGATGTGTTGGGTTTTGGAGCTCGACATTGCGGATGTCGACGCTTCGGAGCTTGGTGGCGGAGCCCGTCGGAGGTAGAGCTCGATGTAGGTGAGCTCGGCGTCTTGGAGCTGAGCTGTTGGAGGAGGAGTTCGGTGAGGGAGAAGGAGGTCTCCGCAATGGTGAGGTTGAGCCTGCGAGAAGTTGGGTTCGGAGATTTGTGATGACGGAGCTTGAGGAGATGTCGGAGCTCGGCATCGTGGCCAACCATGGCGAAGCTCGAGGAGGGAGCTGATGGCGAGTGGAGACGAGCTTGGCACGAAGCGAGCTCGGCAGATGAGCTTGGCGACGAAGCGACTCGGCAGGTGAGCTCGGCGACGAGGCTTCGTGATGGGTTCGAAGCTCTTGCAGGTGGCGGAGACTTTGTGAGCTCGGCGATGGGGGCTGTGCTCGAGGATGGAGGTGTGAGACTGCGTCGGAGGTTGAAGAAGACGGAGCTTTGAGGAGATGTCGGAGCTCGGCATCGTGGCCAACCATGGCAAAGCTCGAGGAGGGAGCTGATGGCGAGTGGAGACGAGCTCGGGAGGTGAGCTCGGTGTCAAGTTTGGTGTCGACGAGGTCGGAGGTTGAAGGAGGTGTTTGCGAACTCGGGATGGGGAGCTCGACGCCGTGGACAGCTCGGCATCGCGAGGGGCATGTGGAGCTCGAGCTCAGTAATGGGTTCGTAGCTCAGCGCCGGAGCTGGGAGGCCGGCGAAGATGTGCTTGAAGCTTTTGAGCTCGGCATTGCGGCGCGGCTTGGTCGCGAACTCGAGCGCGGAGCTCATTAGTGGCAGCGATGGGCTCGGAGCTCGCGCCGTGGAGGAGCTCGCCGCAGGAGCTCAGTCGTGGGGAGTTCGGCGTGGGAGTTTGCGACGAAGCGGAGTTCGAAGCTTCGGAGGTTGATGGGTTGGCGAGCTTAGCGATGGGTGCTCGACGCCGTCGGAGGAGCTCGACGCCGCAGCGCTCGTCGGAGCTCAACGTGAGCTCGGTGGAGGACGAGGTCGGCGAGGGAGCTCGGCAGCGTTGAGCTTTGGGTTTCTTCATCGCTGTTTTGGCGCCAGGAGTTTTGGAGAAGGAGATGGGAAGGTGGGTTCGGGTTTGGATCCTTAATGGGTCCGAACCCGGACACTTATTTTTTTTTTTTTTTTTTTTTTGAAGCTCCGATGGCAGATTGCTTCCAAATGTGTCGGCGAGTCTTTGCGAAGTGCTGAGTAAGTTTTTTCCATGTAACGCTCGGAGGCTGGTGCCGAGCTCAAGCCCGCAAAACGGTCGGTGTCAGGAACGCTCGGTAGCGGGTGCCGAACTCAACTGTGCCGAACTCAGAGACTTGTTGATTTTTTGGAGATCTTGACTGCCGAACTCAAGCCCGTAATACGGTCGGTGGCAAGAACGCTCGGCGCGGGTGCCGAACTCGAGCCCGTAATACGGTCGGTGGCAAGAACGCTCGGAGCTGGTGCCGAGGCTTGAGACTTAGAGATTTTTTGAAAATCTTGACCGCCGAACTCAACCCCGTAATACGGTCGGTGGCAAGAACGCTCGGAGCGGGTGCCGATGCTTGAGACTTAGAGATTTTTTGGAAATCTTATCTGCCGAACTCAACCCCGTAATACGGTCGGTGGCAAGAACGCTCGGAGCTGGTGCCGAGGCTTGAGACTTAGAGATTTTTTGGAAATCTTGACTGCCGAACTCAAGCCCGTAATACGGTCGGTGGCAAGAACGCTCGGCAGCTGGTGCCGAGGCTCGAGACTTAGAAATTTTTTGGAAATCTTATCTGCCGAACTCAACCCCGTAATACGGTCGGTGGCAAGAACGCTCGGAGCTGGTGCCGAGGCTTGAGACTTAGAGATTTTTTGGAAATCTTGACTGCCGAACTCAAGCCCGTAATACGGTCGGTGGCAAGAACGCTCGGCAGCTGGTGCCGAGGCTCGAGACTTAGAAATTTTTTGGAGATCTTGACTGCCGAACTCAAGCCCGTAATACGGTCGGTGGCAAGAACGTTCGGCAGCGGGTGCCGAACTCAAATGTGCCGAACTCAAATGTGCCGAACTCAAATGGTGCCGAGCTCAAGCCCGTAAAATGGTCGGTGGCAAGAACGCTCGGCGCGGGTGCCGAACTCCAATTTTCCCTGCAGAGTTCTTCTTGATATTCCCGGTGCTACGGAAGTCGGCTCGGGGCGTGCGACCCCTTGTTTGCGACCCCTTGTTTCGAAGCTAATCCGAAGATCTACAACTTCTCTTCAGGAGTGAGATGAAGATTCACACTCCTTCATGGTCAAAATAGCCCCGCAACATCCTTGTCTTCATGAAGTTGAGGAGTGTTTTGGTCGTGGGGATTTTGGAAGAGGAGTTCCACTCCTAGGGGCGGAGAAGCTGTGCTGGGAAAACCCTTGTGCCCGGAAGACCCTTGTAAGAGCCGTGGGAAGACCCATCCTTTGAGGTGAGCAAAACGAAGAGCTTGGCTTTAGGAGAGAGCCATTTGGAAGACAAGTTCGAGGAGCAACTCTAGGAGAGAGTTGTGAGCTCCGAACCTGTTCGAGGAGAGGTCCGTCTGGGAGGCAAGCGGAGTGAAGAGCTTGACTCTGGGAGAGAGCCATTTGTGAGACGAGTGTAAGGAGCAACTCTAGGAGAGAGTGGTGAGCTCCGAACTCGCTGAGAAGAGGTCCACTTTTGGAGGCGAGCGGAGCGAAGAGCTTGACTCTGGGAGAGAGCCATTTGTGAGACGAGCTTGAGGAGCGACCCAAGGAGAGAGTGGTGAGCTTCGAACTCGTTGAGAAGAGGTCCGCTTTTGGAGGCGAGCGGAGCGAAGAGCTTGACTCTGGGAGAGAGCCGTTTGTGAGACGAGCTTGAGGAGCGACCCAAGGAGAGAGTGGTGAGCTCCGAACTCGTTGTTTAAGTGAGGGAATCAACGGTTGTGGGAGCAATTCCGAATGGTGAACTATCCCTAGCTCGCTTAGGAGCGAACTTGCGGAGTAGAGTCGAACCAAGTGTTGGACTCCGGAACCATTGTCAGTTTAAGGGTTGTGGGAGCAATTCCGAATGGCGAACTACCCCTAGCTCGCTTAGGAGCGAACTTGCGGAGTAGAGTCGAACCAAGTGTTGGACTCCGAACCATTCAACGGCTGTGGGAGCAGTTCCGAATGGCGAGCTACTTCTAGATCGCTTGGGAGCGAACTTGCGAAGTAGAATCGAGCCAAGTGTTGGACTCCGGAACCATTGTTAGTTTAAGGGTTGTGGGAGCAATTTCGAATGGCGAACTACCCCTAGCTCGCTTAGGAGCGAACTTGCGGAGTAGAGTCGAACCAAGTGTTGGACTCCGAACCATTCAACGGCTGTGGGAGCAGTTCCGAATGGCGAGCTACTTCTAGATCGCTTGGGAGCGAACTCGCGAAGTAGAATCGAGCCAAGTGTTGGACTCCGGAACCATTGTCAGTTTAAGGGTTGTGGGAGCAATTTCGAATGGCGAACTACCCCTAGCTCGCTTAGGAGCGAACTTGCGGAGTAGAGTCGAACCAAGTGTTAGGACTCCGAACCATTCAACGGCTGTGGGAGCAGTTCCGAATGGCGAGCTACTTCTAGATCGCTTGGGAGCGAACTTGCGAAGTAGAATCGAGCCAAGTGTTGGACTCCGGAACCATTGTCAGTTTAAGGGTTGTGGGAGCAATTTCGAATGGCGAACTACCCCTAGCTCGCTTAGGAGCGAACTTGCGGAGTAGAGTCGAACCAAGTGTTGGACTCCGAACCATTCAACGGCTGTGGGAGCAGTTCCGAATGGCGAGCTACTTCTAGATCGCTTGGGAGCGAACTCGCAAAGTAGAATCGAGTCAAGTGTTGGACTCCGGAACCATTGTCAGTTTAAGGGTTGTGGGAGCAATTTCGAATGGCGAACTATCCCTAGCTCGCTTAGGAGCGAACTTGCGGAGTAGAGTCGAACCAAGTGTTGGACTCCGAACCATTCAACGGCTGTGGGAGCAGTTCCGAATGGCGAGCTACTTCTAGATCGCTTGGGAGCGAACTCGCGAAGTAGAATCGAGTCAAGTGTTGGACTCCGGAACCATTGTCAGTTTAAGGGTTGTGGGAGCAATTTCGAATGGCGAACTACCCCTAGCTCGCTTAGGAGCGAACTTGCGGAGTAGAGTCGAACCAAGTGTTGGACTCCGGAACCATTGTCAGTTTAAGGGTTGTGGGAGCAATTTCGAATGGCGAACTACTTCTAACCCGCTTGAGAGCAAGTTATTCGAAGCAGAATCGAACGAAGTGTTGGACTCCGGAACCATCGTTAGAGTTTAGTGAGTTGCGGGAGGAGCCATGTAGAAGAAGCTGGACTCCGAAATCACCATTTAACGAGTCGTGATTCGGAGAGATTGAGATGAAGCAAGAGCAACAATTTCCAATGAAAAAAATGTAAAGTTTTATTGAAATAAACTAAGTGGCTGCTTCAATAGGGCGAGCCATTATTACATGCTATTGGCCGGGTTACAAGCATCGGCCTTATTGAAAATCAAGATCCTACTTCTATGATAAGTGAAGACCTCTCGAGAGAAGCTGGGAGGTTCTGAGTCTTGAAGTTCGGCGGGTCTTTCCGTACGTTCGTTGGCTCCTTAATAGGGAAGCTCGGCCCCATCTTTTTGGACGAACTTGGTAAGGTGCCCCCGCTATATGAGTTCTTCGATCTCCTCCTTGAGAGCCCGACAATCATCCGTGTCGTGGCCGTGGTCCCTGTGAAAGCGGCACCACTTATCTTTGTCCCTCTTCTTACCAGGGGTATTCATTCTAGGGGGAGCGCGGAGTAGTCCTTCCTTGTCCACCTCCATAAGGACTTCTGATATATTAGCAATGAGGGGGGTGAACTTCTCAAAACGTGGAGTCGAACGACGCTGGCCATTACTGTCCTTCTGGGATTTTTGGGACCCCTCTTCGCTTGTGCTCTTCCGTTTATTCCCGGAAGATGTCTCCTCAAGAGTAGGGGGTTGAGAGCCTCTTCGGCCCGAATGTACTTTTCACACCTGAGAAGGAGGTCGGCAAAGTTCTGTGGAGGCTTCTTAGCAAGAGAGGAACGAAGGCTGGAATTGAAGACATTGGATTGGAAGGCGGCCGTTGCGACGGATTGGTCGAGGGAGGCCATGGACCTGACCTCCGCAGTGAACCTCTTCACATAGTCTCTTAACTTCTCACCTTTCTCTTGCCTGAGCTGGAGGAGTGAGATGTTGGTCTTCTCCGTGCGCCTGCTACTCACGAAGTGGGTGATGAAGAGTGTTTCAAACTGCTCGAAGGAGAATATGGAAGACGGGGCGAGGCGGGAGTACCATTCCCGAGCCGAGCCCTTGAGAGTAGCAGGGAATGTCTTGCACAGCAGGGCATCGGAGGCTTGGTGGATGAGCATGAGAGTCTTGAAGCTCTCAATGTGGTCAACGGGGTCAGTCTCCCCGGTGTAAGTCTCAAATTGGGGAGGTTTGAAGCCGAACGGCACAGGTGCATCCACAATAGTTCGGGAGAAAGGGGGTCGAGTAGGACGTAGGGTCCTCCCCCTAAGCTCTTCTTTTCGACCTATCTGACCCAGGCGCCTCTCTACCTCATGAAGGCGGCGATACATGGCGTCGTCCCTCCGACGGTAATCAGCCGAGCCTCCAGACTCGTCTTCGTAGGAGGGAGAGCGAGGGCTGCGGCGATGGTAACTTCGGGAGCGACGAGGACTTGGGGTACGCCGGGAGTTGGTAGGAGCGGGACGAGGAGATGGGGACCGTCGGCGAGGGCTTCGGACTGGAGGAGGCGACGGGGCCTTCGGCTCATTAGGGTTTTGACGGAGGTTGAGTGCCTGTTGTACCATTGCTTGGAACTGCTGGAACTCGGCACGGGTGATTGGTGTCTCATTGTTCCTGGGCTGTTGCCGATCTGCGGGGGAGTGCCTCCTTCTGTAATGCTCGGGGGACTCCCTCCTTCCCCTTCGGAAAGGGGATCTTCTGTAGTCTCGGCAGTGAGGGGATCGCTCACCCGGACGTTGTTGGCGGGAGGCTCCCTCTCGGGCTCGCTTCTCGTCCAGACGGTGGCGTAAGTCCTCCACCTTCTGCCGGTTTTGAGGATTATGAGAGGCCATGGAATCCGTAGAGGCTTTGTGTATGGAGACGCGGTCTTGATGGAGAGGTTGCTTCATGCGGGAGCCCCCCGCACCGGCATTCTGAGGGCCGGTGGGTCCCTTGGGGGGTTCCTGATTCTGAAGAGGAGGCTGATCTTGTTGAAGAGGGTCCTCCACTTGAGGCGGGGGTTGTCCCTGCTGCGGAGCGGGTTGGACGGGGACTACCTCTTGCTGATCGGCGGGGTTGGGCCCGCGGTTGGACCCTCTGGACCTGACTTTTCTCGGAGGCATGGCTGGAGAAGATAGGACCAACGGGAAGAGGGGCTGCTATTCGTTTGGTGTTCCCACAGACGGCGCCAATCTGTTGCCGCTAAATTCGGTGTGGGGGCAAACAGATGAATTTGTGGGTTCGAGGAAAAACCTGAATAGCGAAACCAAACCTGACCCGTCGTTGACTGATCGTTGACTCCCGCCGTTAACCTGCAAAAAGTGTGAGACACCGGGGGGGATCCCGGCGACGCACCCTCCAACGCTCAAGTCAGTAATCAGAAATGATTAAGAAAGAGCGTAAAGTGGGAAAATACTGATTACCTCTCAATGGAGATGGATGGGAGGTATTTATAGGCGTCTTAGGGACTGGTTTTAGGAATGTAATCCCCGTGATTAGATAAGGAATATTCCTCGTAATCAGATAAGGCATGTAATCTGATAAGGTATATTCCCTGTAATCAGTTAAGGAATTTAATCCCTAATCCCCAGTGAAAAGATAGATGTGAATCATGGCCGTTGATTTAGATCTAATCAGGGACCTTGATTGTATCTTGCTGGACCGGGCATGCAGCGGGTTGGAACCCGTACCCAGTTGACGTGGATCCGTTCATGAGTTATTGGGCTTTGAATAAAGACCCAGTTCCCATTTCAGACCCGTTTGTAAGCGAAATTACCGTTTTACCCCTGAGCTTTAAGATTCGTGTCCGATGTGAACGGTCCCGATTTAATCCTATTTTTAGCCATATCAGCCCAATAGCCCAAAAACGGATCTGTCCTACTGGGCATGGATAGCAATCTGCTACAAACCAACCTAGATGGATAAAGAGTTATTCAGATTTGTGGTTATCCCTAAAAGACAGTTTAAACAGTCCCTCTTATCACGAAACGAGTCAAACTCTCTTCTTATCCATAAACATCGGGAAGTAGAGATTTATCCTTATCTCGAAACTGGTTCCTCAGGCGACTATAAATACCCCTCTCCCCCCGTAGTAATAATGTCATCAATCTTTTTCCACCTAAAGCTCTTTCATAATCTTTTAGATAACTGACAAGAGCGTCGGAGGGTTCGTCGCCGGGATCCATCCCGATGTATCGAATTTTTTGCAGGTTCACGGCAATGGCGAGAAACCAGTCAAAATGCTGGTGAAAGTCAACAGGTTTGCTTACTTATTTCCTTCGAGAATCCACAAATTCATCTGTTTGCTCCCACACCAAAAATCAGCAGCAACAGCACCCGAACTTGTGGTATAGGACACAGGATTGCGTGCATTAGATAGGTTAATAAAAGACGGATAGACCTCAGATTGATACTGAACATCTTCATAGATTACTGAATACTAATTCCATATTACTAAATAGTGATTCCTGATTACTGATTATTGATTCCCGATTACTGATTCATGATTATTGATTACCGATCACTGTTTTACCAATTGATTATACTTTATAGTCTTGATTATACTTTACCAATTATTGATTTCAATTGTATTGGACATGATCATATCCCAGTTCTTTGTTTCTTACAATATTACATTTATTATTTCCTTGCTAGTTACTACTTACCGCCCGAAGTTTGTTCTAACGGGGACTTTCCCATTTTCTTTGAGTTAATGTTTATACAGGACAGATGATGATTTACAGAAGGAACTTGATGATCAGACTCTCTAGACGGAATTGCTACAGCTATTTCTCTACCACCTATTGTAATAAACTGTTTATTACATTGTTTATTATCGGGTATTTTGACCCGAATTTCTTGTATCTCAGATATTGGTTATTGTATTCTATCATCGTTCATGTGATTATTATTGTTACATGTATTGTTGAGCTTACTTGTATAATACAGCTTATGGATGATATGAGTTTGTGTACTTATATCATTCGCTGGGCCTCAGTTGTGTGCACGTACTTCCGAATAGTGGGAAGCGGGACGTGACAAAACCCCTTTTCCAAGTCTTGGCCACAGAGACGTGGGGGTGTGTGGCAATCTCATAAAGGTCCGAAAAAAGATCGCGCAAGGAGTGCGCCCCACACCATTTATCTCACCAGAACTTAGTCAACCTTCCATTTCTGATAAACATTGTTACCTCGGACTTGAACGAGTCATGTGCCTTTGAAACTCATCTCCAAAACCAAGAGCCCCTGGGGCTTACCCTGAAGCTCCGATTGCGAGAACCTTTACCCTTAAGGTAGGATTGGACGAAATCTTGCCACCCTTCGCCATTCGGGTGGTAGGCTTCCACCACCAAATACCAAGAAGGACCAGGTTCATATCACGCAAGCCAATAACCCTCAACCCACTGTGGATCTTCTTCATACAGACCTTTTCCCACCTGATAAGATGGTAACCCCCTCTGTCATTATCTGCATTCCACAGGAATCTCTTCTGAACTCGGTCGATCCTTTGAATGGCCCAATTCAGCATCTCAAAGAAGGACATGTAGTAAGTTGGGAGATTGAATAGTGCAGCGTTGATGAGAGTGACTCCCGCCAAGAATGAGGGACTTGCCCATCCAACCTGACAGTCATGCTTTGATTTTGTCAATGATTGGTAGCCAGTCAGACAGGTTGGAGGAGTTGGAGTTTGATGATGAAAATAAATGGAGAAGTGGTAGTAGCCGATGACTTAAGTCACCTAATAAGTGGGTCACATCTGAAAACCACAGTTCCTAATTGCGGCTTTAGTGTAAACAATGTCGCAGTTTCGAACTGCGACTTAAGTGTGCATACATGTTCTAGCTCCCTGACTTGGCTCTCTGTCTCAAAGAGCCAAGACAAAATGGGATTTGAAGTATAGCGTAAGCTGCAACTGGGAACTATGGCCAACACATATAGAGAGCCGCAGTTGAGAACTGCGACGTCTTTAAACAATTTCAACCAGAGAACACTTGTCTCTGTGTCTCGCTATTGCCAACTGCAGCCAATCTTTATATTGTTGCCGTAGTTGGCAATAGCGACAAGGGCTAAATGTTTTTAGAAGAAGTTGCAGTTGTGAACTGCGGCTTCATATTAGAAGTAGCCACATTTTTCAACTTCGGCTTAATCTGATGTGGCAACAACTAGCCCACCCTTAAAATTAGTTTGACAAGTGTCCCCTTATGAAATTTTGTTTCAAAAAGTGGTTTATTTTGGGGAAAATCTAATGTGGGAGAGTTGCATATGGAATTGCAATAAGTGTGCCTCATGCTATCATTTCTCAATAAATTTTGTAGATTCAGAAAAAGCATGCAATTGAAACATATATTATGGCCAATGTATGCAAACCAAATACATTCTTCAATTCTAGGAGTTCTAGTGTTTAGCTGATACGAATGGTGTATGTGTAACATCCATTGGGCATATAGTGATATGCATCGAGAAGCCAAAACTTTTACAATTTGGGTGCAAAGTGTTAGAAAAATTAACCTCCATTTCACCCCAAAAAAGAATTGATAAATCTGCCAATGCTGCTTTCATGGGTGCCATGACCATGACTGCACAATTGTTACTACTATAATTTCCAAATAAAGATATCGTGAAACAATCAATACCAAAGTTTTTATCAACAATAAACAAAAAGGCAAAGAAGAAAAGTGTATTAGATCCCAAATTACTAATTGATTTACCTTTTTTCCATTATAAATGTTGCATATCGGATCGGAGTAAGAAGCACAAATTGATACAAGCCAGAATAAGAACAAAAAAAGAAAGAAATTGTTTCTTTCCTGACAACTAATGCATTTCCATGGTTCATACTGGATCAGTCCATGCATTGATAAGATCCTTGTATCTATGTCAACTTAAAATATTAGAATTGAATCACATTATACCTCTCAATGTACAACATTAATTCTCAAACTGCCTTCAAGTCTCATCTATATCAAATACAAATGGGATTGATGTTCATTATATGCAACTAATTACTAAATTATTAATTATAATCAAACTTTGTAAATGCTCGTTTCAAGCAACAAAGGGGATGGATACTGATGGAAACATCAAAATGATTGTAACATATTGTTATTTATAGAACCACTGTACACACAGCAGAGGGGATCGATCCCTCGCTGTTATTTCATATGATGATGTATTCAATATATACCCACTATATCTATTTCTTTCTATCTATTTTTTTTGCTCTTCTTGTTCTGTTTCTCCTAAGATCCTTGTCGTAATTTGTGTACAGATTCTACAGAATCTACGAGACGGTCTCATTTGTCCAATCTTAGGTTGTTGCAAAGGTGGCCTAGTTCGGGTCTTCCTTCCATCCATGATGCAAATTTAATTTCACTCGGGGAAGTACTGTGAAGATAGGACCTGAAGGTTATGAGGAAGAAGTATTGCCTGCACAGAAGAGATCAAATAAAATACAATTAGGTGTTGACATTCTTGAAAGGAAGTTTTTTTTCCCCAGTGCTCCAAAAACTTTCCTATTTTGGCTAACCACACACACACACACACACACACACACACACACACACACACACACACAAAAAAAAAAAAAAAAAAAACCTGATATTTTGATATAACCCTGGTACCACTTTAAGATGGATGGTATAGGTACTACTCCCCCAAAATCAGACAGTATATTGAGGAACGGTACGGGCTAAGGGATTTTGATCAGTTTTAGGGTGTATTTGATATAATTTATTGTCTCATGAGGGTTATATCTAATGAAGGAGTCTTCTTGGGGGTGATAAAACTAAAAAGAAACTGTCACACTAATCACTATGTTATTACTAACATATGATTACCTTATCTTAAGGTCAAAGAGTTATAATTTAGTAAAGGAAAATTTGGGGGAAAATTAAGAGCACAAGAAAACTATGATCCACCACAACTTATTTTAAAACAAAATTTAAGTACATAAACACCAAATAGTAGCTCTTAATTGCACAAATAAAAGTTGCGGTCACACTTCCATGTTTTCTGTAATAGCAGGGTTTTTTTATTGCAAAAACATAATCATAGTTAACAAATTTATGATGGACAGGTTTCAATTCCAAGCGGAATTTCGACCAAGTTTTGGATTACAAATAATGCTAATCTTAGAGACCCCAAATATGGTCAAGGAAAGCTTTTGTCATGTATCATATCAGATAACAATTTTTCATTTCGGGATAGTGGGGAAATATCGGAGATGTATTAAATATTGGGTTGTCATATGAGATGAAAATAGTATATTCTCAAATTGATTTAGATTACCAACACATCCATTAATATATCACAGACAATCTATCCAATGCATACAATACAACTATACCAAATATATAACTGTCTGCATGAAATCATTGAAATCGCCAGCAATCTAATATATTATGGAAACATGTTTAAATACTAAAGATTAAACATAATAAATTACATAATAAGTAAAGCATATCTAGGGGGGAATGCTTATATTTTGTACGACAAGTAACTAGTTACCAGTAAATACAGCTGACAACAGGGATGCTTGTTTGTACTCTTCTACCAGATAGGGTCTTAGTTAGTGTATTAACATGTGGTATATGTTAATTTGAAGGGGGAAGTAATCTCATAATAAATACTACAATAAATAATTTATTTTAATATTGGATAAATCGAATTTCGCTCCGTATATTGGCAATAATTGCTCAAAGTTAACAAACAATATTAAAACCTCAAATCAGTAACCGTAAGACCAATATATGGGAGGATATATTTGCCATATCGACCGATATTCAAAACAACAGTTGCCTCGTTGCTTCAAAGGGTTAACTAATTTAAAACTGCTATATGGCTTAACTAAACCTTTGTGTTTTTTGGTTTTGGAAGATCAAGGACAAAACTTTTTTTAATCCCTAAGTCAATTTTATGTTGACAAGTTCAGGTGTTGAACTTAACCCGTGCTAAAAACTTTATGTAACAGTACCAAGGCATTTAAAATAATCTACTCATCGCTTCAAGATGCTACTGATTATAAGTTATAACCCTTTATATGGTTTTCTAAAACTTACTGCATTTTTTGTGTTTGGAAGGTTAAGGACAGGTTAACTCTTTCAATCATTCCGCGAATTTTGTGCTGACAAGTTAGAAGGGGCTGAACCTCCACCCGTGGCTAAAAAATTTACTCAATACTGTCAATGCATGCAAAATAACAGAACTATATAGAGCCTAGCAGGAAAAGATTCAAAATTTAATTACTTCTCAGAGTTTTGAGTTGAGATTTTTAATGATCAAAATTCAAGTTCAGCTTGTGAGCCCCTTCTACTATTCTGTAAGAGTATAAAGTGTAAACAAGTCTAAGTATCACACCGATCAACAAAATTATATAAAAGCTATGCTTGATCGAGTGTAGTATATTCAAAGTTGGATGTAATTAATCCTGATCTGCTGACATTTTTCAAAACTTTGGGCTTAATGTCGCTAGTATAATATACGTGCAATGCACGTCTCAAAAAGTAAAGTGATGTAAAATCAACCCTAAAAATAGAGAATTTTCCAAGAATTTTAATGGGTTAATTTTACCAACATGAAAGTTCTGATCTAAGTTAGAAATTTAAAACAGTTAGCGGATTTGATGGATTTTCAAGAACTGAATTATGCTAACAATTCCAATTAATAATTCAACCTCAATCAATAATTAAATCTCTATATGTTAGCAAGTAAAAAGAGCAATACCAATTCGTACCCTAATCTAGCATGTGGATCACTCAATCTCAGTATTTTGTGGTCGACAGTCAAATCAGATAATATACTAGATGATAAGGCAGTAAACACAAATATGTAAGAATGGAAAGAGTATACCGAATGCGAAGAAATCCTGCGTAGATCTCGGATTTGGACCAGCCACTAAGAACTCAGCAACTCAGCAACAATAGAAGAGCGGCAGCAACAACAGGGCAAGTCAACGGCAGGGTCGACTGGCGGTCGTGCGGCGAACGACGGGACGGACGAGCGCTGGCGGTCGACGGCGGTCGACTGAAGCGGGTCTCGGGTGACTGCTGTCGAGGGGAAGGAGGAGGAGTGGCTGTGGGTTGAGGGCAGTAGCAATGGAGGGGAGACTGGGATGATGGTGAGGTGGCGGTGCCGAAGACGAGGCTGGGGTATGCGAAGAGTGGTGGCGGTTTGGGTGGCTCTCGGGATAGCGGCAGGGAGGATATGGGTTGGGTTTTAATGGAGAAGGGGTTGTGAAAAAGATGAGGAAGGCGTGGGTTCTGGGTTCTGTTGGATTTGGAGATCGGTTTGGGAAAAAACGAAGGAGGAAGGAAGAAGGAGGCGTTGGGGGTGGCGGCTGATGTGTGGAGAATTAGGGTTAGGGTTTTTTTTGTATTTGGGGATTTAGGGAAATTTGTGGGGATTTTTAATTGGGGGATAAATTTTAGAACTAATCACTAATTCTAAAACTAGATTAGGATTTATCACAAACCCTAATTTGTATCTCGATTGTATCACACAAGGGAGAGAAAATGAAGAGCAAAACTCAACACAGGTTTTTTTTTTTTGATCAATAATGGCATGCCTTTCTCATTCATCTCAGGACCTTTAAATAGGCTCAATTACATCTTGAAACACATCTCCAAAATATTCTCAGAATCCAAAAATTACAAAAAAAGATTACATAAAAATGAAAATAAAATAAAAGTCCTAAACTGAATAAAACAGCTGATGAAGACGATGCCTGCGCTGATAGAAACGCCCAAATCGTTTGGAACCGATGTCCTCATCATTCTCCCCGGGTGGGAGAAGGCTCGACCCAGTCGAGTCAAAACCAGTCCTCCTGTCATAGTGCTCCAAGAGGTCTGGATCCAAGCGCTGGAGCTCTCCGCGATCTATCCAAGTGATCTCCGACTCCGGCTTGTTTTTCCAACTTACCAAATATCTATGAATACCACCATCTCTAGTAGAGATTATCTGATCATCTAAAATATTATCTAACTCTTCTGTCGATGGGTAAGTAGTATCTGGTAGTGGAGGTAATGGGGGAATCTCACCAGTAGGCTGCAGGGTAGACTCATCTATAAGAGGATTTCTAGGGTTAAATTCTGGGCCTTCATAGGGTACTAAATCCTCAATATTGAAAGTTTTACTGATGCCAAAGCCTTCGGGGAGGTCAACAACATAGGCATTGTCATTGATTTTATGAAGAATTTTAAATGGACCTGCAGCACGTGCGTTCAATTTCTTAACAGATCCCGCTGGGAACCGTTCCGAACGAATCCGAACCATCACTTCGTCACCCACATTAAAAGTTTTAAATTTCCTTCTAACATCAGCTCTTAACTTGTAGTTAAAATTATTTTCATTAATTTTCTTGGAAATTTCTCTATGTAAGTCATGAATGCGGGATGCAAATGCAGATGCAGACTCAGAGACTCGGTGATGTTCTAACATGGGGGCAAGATCTATAGGCTGCCTAGGACGATAACCGTGTACAACTTCGTGTGGACTCATGCCAGTGGTTCTATTCCTAGATGTGTTATATGCAAATTCAGCAACCGTTAATTTCACATCCCATGTTCCCAAGTTCTCTCCCACAAGAGTACGTAAGAGATTGCCAAGACTCCGATTGACAACCTCAGTCTGTCCATCTGTCTGTGGGTGGAACGCTGACGAAAACTTTAATTTTGTACCTAACTTGTGTCATAGGGTCTTCCAAAAATAACTCGTGAATTTCACATCCCTATCAGACACAATGGTTTTTGGCAACCCATGTAGCTTCACAATATTATCAAAGAAGATCTGAGCCACGCGGGATGCATCAAAAGTTTTCGAGCACGGGAGGAAGTGGGCCATTTTAGAAAAACGGTCCACGACGACAAGAATGGAGTCGTGTTTTTTTTTGTGTTTTCGGTAAGCCTAACACGAAATCCATACTCACGTCTTCCCAAGGGCGGCTGGGAACAGGTAGGGGAGTGTACAGGCCTGTGTTCTATTTTTGTTGCTTGGCAAGTTGACAGGTGTGACATCTGTTAACAAGTCTCACAACGTCTCTCTTTAGCTTCGGCCAGTAAAACCTATGTTCCACAGCATCAATGGTCTTGCTATGCCCAAAATGTCCAGCAAGGCCACCAGCGTGCAATTCCCAAATAAGATACTCTCGTAAGGATGTACTAGGAATGCACAGTTTGGAGCGATAGAAGAGATAATCATCTTTCAAGAAATAATCATCTATCACTCGAGTTATGCCTTCCTTCAAAGAGGTGTAGATCTCGTAAAAATCTGGGCAGGAGGCATACTCATCTCTCAATCTCTCAAAACCAATAATTTCGGTGCGCAGAGCAGACAAGATCATGTAACAACGACTTAGCGCATCCGCGGCCTTATTATCAATCCCTTTCGTATGCCTAATGGTATATGAATATTCCTGTAGGAACTCTACCCATCTAGCATGTCTCGGATTCAACTTTTGTTGAGAATTAAGGAATCTTAAGGCCTCATGGTCTGAGAAGATAACGAATTCTTGCGGTAGGAGATAATGTCGCCAATAGCGAAGTGACTGAATGACCGCATAGAACTCCTTGTCATAGGTGGAGTATTTTTGTCTTGCTTCGTTCAGCTTTTCACTGAAATAAGCAACTGGATGACTCTCTTGACTGAGGACTCCACCTATACCAATACCAGAAGCATCACATGTTACTTCGAAGACTTTAGTGAAATCAGGCAACCTCATGACAGGTGTCTGAGTCATTCTCTTCTTGATCTCTTCGAAGGCATTCGTGGCTTCTTTCGACCAGACAAACTCACCTTTCTTCAAACAGTCGGTTATCGGAGCCATGATCGTGCTAAATCCTCGCACGAACCGACGATAAAAGGTGGCAAGGCCGTGAAAACTCCGCACATCACGAATATTGCGGGGCTCAGGCCACTCTGTAATAGCTCGTATCTTTTCTGGGTCAGCAGATACTCCTCTGGCCGACACAATAAATCCCAGAAAGATAGTCTGATCGGAGAGGAAGGTACATTTGGTAGGATTAGCATAAAGCTGTTCCTTCCTCAAAACACCGCAGACCTGTCTCAAATGGTCAAGATGTTGCCCAACGGATCGGCTGTAAATGAGAATATCATCAAAGTACACCACAAGGAACTTGCCCATAAAGGGACGGAGTACTTGCGTCATGATTCTCATAAACGTGCTCGGGGCATTTGTCATTCCGAATGGCATGACCATCCACTCGTACAGGCCATCCTTCGTCTTGAAGGCGGTCTTCCATTCATCACCAGGACGAACACGTATTTGGTGGTAGCCACTTTTAAGATCAATTTTGGAAAAGACTGTGGCACCAGACATCATGTCCAACATGTCATCCAAACGAGGAATGGGAAAACGGTATTTCACCGTGATCTTGTTTATGGCACGGCTGTCCACACACATACGCCAAGTTCCATCTTTCTTTGGCGTCAATAGGGCAGGGACAGCGCAAGGACTTAAACTTTCTCTGATGAAGCCATTTGCCAATAACTCATCAACTTGCCGTTTCAACTCAGCATGCTCTGTCGGATTCATCCGATAATGTGGCAAGTTGGGAAGTCTCGCTCCCGGAACCAGATCAATAGCGTGTTGGATGTCACGCAATGGGGGCAACTGGTTGGGGAGGTCAGCAGGAAACACATCTGTAAATTCCTGAAGGACAGGAGTAACTTGGGGCGGGATGAGTGACTTAGGATCTTTAGGGACTTCTCTCGCTGTGAGTAAAAGAATGGTAGCCCCCTTTTCAATTTCATTTGTAAGTTCCTTTTCACCCATATACGTTACCTCCTTGCCCTTTCTCGAGGGAGCCGGTGTTGTTTCAGCTGGACTAGTTCGTGGCCTCACGGGAATGAGCTTTATTTTTAGTCCATCGTGCTGGAACACACATTGGTTGGATCGACCATATATAGTCACATCGTGATCGTATAACCAAGGTCTCCCTAAAATGACTTGACCCACATCCATTTTAAGCACATCACACCAAATTTCCTCTTTATAAGCTTTGAAGTCCACAGGGACTAAGCATCGATGTGTTACTTGGAGTGCTGTTGCATCAATCCAAGATACTTTGTATGGGCGTGGATGGGGTTCAGCCTTAAGTCCGGTCTTTGCTAAGACCGCAGAAGAGACAGCGTTGACGCAGCTCCCACTGTCAACAATCACCTTGCAGTTTTTGCCACCTATAGTCGTAAAGGTGTGGAATATAGCAATGCGCTTCCAATCATCTTCCTCTTTTGGTTGGGACAAAGCACATCTAACTACATTCAAGTGAGGTGATTGGATAGACCGAATACAGTGGAGATACTGGTCATCCTCTTCTTCACCGAAGTCATCGCCTTCGATAGGCTCATAAGAAAACTCATTGTCTGAGTCGTCAGCAATGACAGCGGTACCCTCTACTATGTTTATCCTACTAGGACTGGGACAGTTGCTAGCAACATGACCATAGCCCTTACACTTATAGCACTTAGTGAGAGGGTCAATCTTACTGTAATCTTTTCCAGTGTTCTTACCCTTATGTTCATCTCTATGTGAATTAAAGTTTGAATTAGGTTTGTTGGGGTAAGATTTGTTGGGGTGCTGAGAGGGAGGCTTAGGTCTAGGTGGGTCAGTAGAGGTCATTCTAGAGGAATGATCTCTCGAGTCGCTGGACCTAGAATGAGAACTAGCTTTAAGTGAATCTATGTCGAGGACTAGGGCGTAGGCTGCCGCTATTGAGTCCACGTTTCTATAGATTAGCTCGTTCCTAAGGTCAGCTCGTAGTCCAGCTCTGAACCTAGAGAGAGTTTGTTCTTCACTCTCTTTACCTAGCGCATTGCACCGAATAAGAAAGTCATCGAATTTATCAATGTATTCTTGTGTGGATTTACTTCCTTGATACAATTGGTTCCACGAATCTAACAATCGGGTGTGGAACGATGGCGGTACATACCTCTCAGTGAGCTTCTCTTTCATGGCCTCCCAAGTGGCTATGGGTACCAGGCCTCGGCCTCTGCGGGCATGTTCAAGATTGGTCCAATGCTGTTGAGCTTTACCCGTTAATTTCATAGTTGCAAATTTAACTTTAAGGGCTTCGCTCATGTCGAACCACACAAAATAGTGGTCCATGGCACGGACCCAATCAAGGTAAGCTTGGGGTTCCATGTGGCCTTCAAATTGGGAAACGTCAGCCTTAACGTTCTTTTTATATTGTTCGTCAGGGTCACGTTCTTGACATCGATCGTCATGAACATTCCCTTGAGGGATCTGACGATGGCCATGAAGCTCAGGGACAATGTTTTGATTTAGCTCCACTTTCTCAAGCCTCTCATTGATATTGGCAAGAGTTGCTTGGATGGCAGCTAGGGTAGTGGAGATATCAGGGTTGTCCATTTCAGGTCTGGGGAGTCTAGGGTTCCTAATTGGGTGATTGGGAAGGGATAGAAAAGGCTCTTCAGGGTCTGTGATGGTGCTGCGAAGACACATTCACCAAAAGTGAAAGCTAGGGGCCGTGTGTGTCCTAAATTTTTTTTTTTTTTTTTTTTAAATGATTCTGGACTAAACTAAAATAAAATAAAAATAAAATAAAATAAAAGACTACACGATACTAAATGAATGCAAAAAAATGATGCCTACGATGCAAGAACTAAGGTTTTAAGAACCTGGCTCTGATACCAAAATGATGTAAAATCAACCCTAAAAATAGAGAATTTTCCAAGAATTTTAATGGGTTAATTTTACCGACATGAAAGTTCTGATCTAAGTTAGAAATTTAAAACAGTTAGCGGATTTGATGGATTTTCAAGAACTGAATTATGCTAACAATTCCAATTAATAATTCAACCTCAATCAATAATTAAATCCCTATATGTTAGCAAGTAAAAAGAGCAATACCAATTCGTACCCTAATCTAGCATGTGGATCACTCAATCTCAGTATTTTGTGGTCGACAGTCAAATCAGATAATATACTAGATGATAAGGCAGTAAACACAAATATGTAAGAATGGAAAGAGTATACCGAATGCGAAGAAATCCTGCGTAGATCTCGGATTTGGACCAGCCACTAAGAACTCAGCAACTCAGCAACAATAGAAGAGCGGCAGCAACAACAGGGCAAGTCAACGGCAGGGTCGACTGGCGGTCGTGCGGCGAACGACGGGACGGACGAGCGCTGGCGGTCGACGGCGGTCGACTGAAGCGGGTCTCGGGTGGCTGCTGTCGAGGGGAAGGAGTGGCTGTGGGTTGAGGGCAGTAGCAATGGAGGGGAGACTGGGATGATGGTGAGGTGGCGGTGCCGAAGACGAGGCTGGGGTATGCGAAGAGTGGTGGCGGTTTGGGTGGCTCTCGGGATAGCGGCAGGGAGGATATGGGTTGGGTTTTAATGGAGAAGGGGTTGTGAAAAAGATGAGGAAGGCGTGGGTTCTGGGTTCTGTTGGATTTGGAGATCGGTTTGGGAAAAAACGAAGGAGGAAGGAAGGAGGCGTTGGGGGTGGCGGCTGATGTGTGGAGAATTAGGGTTAGGGTTTTTTTTGTATTTGGGGATTTAGGGAAATTTGTGGGGATTTTTAATTGGGGGATAAATTTTAGAACTAATCACTAATTCTAAAACTAGATTAGGATTTATCACAAACCCTAATTTGTATCTCGATTGTATCACACAAGGGAGAGAAAATGAAGAGCAAAACTCAACACAGGTCTTTTTTTTTTATCAATAATGGCATGCCTTTCTCATTCATCTCAGGGCCTTTAAATAGGCTCAATTACATCTTGAAACACATCTCCAAAATATTCTCAGAATCCAAAAATTACAAAAAAAGATTACATAAAAATGGAAATAAAATAAAAGTCCTAAACTGAATAAAACAGCTGATGAAGACGATGCCTGCGCTGATAGAAACGCCCAAATCGTCTGGAACCGATGTCCTCATCATAAAGTCATCAAATTAAATGAATATATATTGAATAAGAAAAAAAAAGTTTATATTTGAATGTTTTGATTTGGGCTACACGTGCGGTGCACATTTATATTTGTTGGATAAAGTTTGGACGTGTATTATACGTGTTTATATAGTTACAAAGGTAGGGTTTGTTTGTTGCAAACCCCGACTCTCCCATTAAAATAGTAGAGATGTTCAGGTTTACATGTCAAATTTTAGTAAGTTATAATTTTTGCACATAACTTCATGTTCAAAATCAACTTGTTTAATTTTAGTATGTGCGTTCAAACCAATAATATCTAATTCGCTGGGTCCCCTAACGATTAAAGAATTGCGATCAGTTTCATGGATCGGTTCACGCGATCCAGTTCGAATTCGTTAGCGATCCACATCGTGATTTTTTGCGAACCAAACTATTTATGTTTCTTTCTTCAAATCTAAATTTTAAAAAAAAGGAAAGGATACTGATATTTGATAAAATTTGTACCTTATTGACTTGGTTGTCGGTTGGATTATATTTAGATTTGAAGATCATATCATCGCACTATAACAGCCTTAGGATTCAAAGTGGTTGTTAGATGAGAGAAACACATATTTGTTATGTGGGAAGGTGAATAAACTTGGAGGGAAAGAGTGCGAAGGTGTTAATGGGATTTATTGCACTGACATCGGACTAAGTACTTATTAGTAATGTACTTGTGTTATATAATATATATATAGTCACCTATATTATATAGTCACCATACTTAAGCGATTTGAAAAAACTTATCTTAGCAAACTGCGAGCCAAAATAGCGAACCAACTACGCCTACCCTCCCACGAACCAAAAAATTTCAAATTACCGAACCGATAACTTGTATCCGTAATGCAAACCAGCAAACCATGAACTCGGTAACATAACTTCAAACATTTCCACGAGTCGTCTAATTCCTTTTACTGAAAAATCTGTCGGGACAAAACCATTTCTATACGACACATAGTGATATATAGTATCTGCTATCTAATTCAATAGAACTACTGTCAAGCACAATGGCAAGGCATCTCAGTCTTAAGTAAGAGGTCCGAGGTTCAATTTTGGACTGAAGGAGAATTAATTGGGATGTCCCCACCTGTGGCACTGCCCGAATAACAAAACTTTTTTAAAATTCAATTGAATTACCAATTTAAATCTGAAGCAAAACAAAAGCGAAATAAAGCTATAATGGTCAGTAATAGTTTTATACAAAAGAAAATTGATAAGTACGGAATTTTGAAGGATATTTTACACCACCAACTGAGCATCTTCTAAGCTAAATTAAGATTGCTAAACTATTTAGTTAATTTGATGATCATCAGGCTTGTAGGAAATTAAATAGGCGGAACAAAAATCAGAAGCAGTAGTACTCCTGGAAAAATTAAAATGGTACTTCGTTGCTCATTTGTATTCAAAAAGTGTGGTTATTGGTAAACCAAAGTAAAGAACCTTCCAAAAAGATACCAACAACAATCAATTATTGGACTTATAATGATTCAGGTAATTTAATTAGAGCAACAATTTTTTTTTCCTGATAGGAATTGTAAACAGTTTGTTAATGATTTGTTTCCTTACTAGAAAGAGCTTGTCATACTTCAAACTTGAAAGGGATTGAACAAGTCCCAAAAGACCTAAGAGAGCTACAGTAATTTTGGTTACAAAATTACAGAAGGAGAAGCTTTTATGATAAATTTTAGGAAAAATGGTCCATGATTTGGTAGATAGCTCATGTTCTTTACAAGGCGATTGCAATTAAAAGTTAGAAGAATTAATTTTATTCCCTACCCTTTCTCTTCAAGGCTTTCAATTCATTTCATTTATAAGTTATCTATCCAAGTATTTAATTGCTCCTATCAATCCAAACTCTAAAATGAAGCGTTCACATGAGCAGCCATATTGTCACAAATACTTGCACCTGGAAGGTCTGGCTGTCAACCGTTAAACCCTAGAACACTTCAAATATCACATCTTACGTAAAATGAAGAACAAATATTAGTTACTTTGGCTGAAAAATTAAGCTTCTTTGGATGATTTTCTCATAAAATGCTCCATCCTTGAGATCAAGGTAAGTAATTTTCCCCTTTGTAATACTGTGACTGTAAAGATCTTTGCTGATTTTGAGATATCCAAACGTGTCGTGAGCAGGTAACATGTCTCATAGGTAAATATACCGGAACACATATTCCCAATCTTTTAGTTATACTACTTCAGCTATGAAGTCGATGATT
Source organism: Hemerocallis citrina (assembly GCA_017893485.1). NCBI lineage: Eukaryota > Viridiplantae > Streptophyta > Magnoliopsida > Asparagales > Asphodelaceae > Hemerocallis > Hemerocallis citrina. The sequence continues at coordinate 119,265,314 of CM030367.1, read as the reverse complement.
TAATGGCCAATCTCGGGTAAACTCCACTGCTATATACAAATGAAGTTCTACTTGTTGATTTCATAAGCTAGTGAAAACACTCATCAGTAATTTTTTATACTTTTAAGATGATTAGAACTACTTGAAGTTCTATCTCTTAATCATCAAGAGTTATTGCAAAAAGAAAATACCAATTTCTAGTCATATAATTTGAAATAAAAATTTAGAAGCCGATAAATCAGCTTAATCTGTTATCGAAGTTTTAACAGTTGCCCTAAATTGATAGGACATAGAATAACGGATGACGGTAGCCGTAGCTTTTCCAAATAGTTTTTTATACACCGCCTGACATGTGTAAAAAGAAAAAAAAACATACAAATAAGAAGGGAAAATCTATGTTCAATATCATGCAATAATTGTGTGGAATGCAGAGAATACAGCGACTGAACTCCCATTAGTTATTGTGGGATTTTGAATTAGATACTGTACTGACCTTAGAGCCTTAACGCCCATATCCATGAGGTACGATCGAGTCTCATCATCATAAGTCTGAGACTTCTCCATTTCCTTCCTATAATGCAGAATGTCTTCTCGCAAATGCCTAGCACCAGCACACCTTTTCAGCACAAGTTTGTGGTTAGAAGAGAACAAAAGAAACGATGTATTTGATTAAGTTTCACTGCAAATTTTACTCAATGCACTTTCTCTTGGTAAATTCAGATGTTAACACTCGTTAACATTCGGGCAACCCAGTGATATAATGCAATTAACATATTTCAATTACTTAAACGGCCATTTTCTCATATTGATGTGAAAAGGATGAAATAAATCAGCTTGAAGGAAAGGTAACAGTGATATAATGCAATTAACATATTTCTATTACTTAAACGGCCATTTTCTCATATTGATGTAAAAAGGATGAAATAAATCAGCTTGAAGGAAAGGTAAGAGTGTAATGCGTAGATACAAATATATGAAACTTCGAACAAGACAAACATCGAATACCAGCAGTTGTTGCCAAACACCATCATGGAGAAACAATCTTTACATTAGTAACTTACATGTGTGATTGCACGTGAAAATACATTGTGCAAGTGTAATTAAACATCACTAAATAAGTCAATAAGGTTAAATATATAGAGACAAAAGGAAGATAAAAACTACATGGTGATAATCTGATCTAGTCAATTAAGGAGAGAAATCCCTTACAAAGAAAACTAGGAAGCATGGATGCGGGTGCGAGTAAGGGAAGGAGATAGGACACAGGTTCAGGTTCAGGTACAGGACATGCCAAATTTGTAAACCCTAATATATATACACACTTAATTGTATAAAACCTAGGTTTGGTAGAAAATTTACACAAAACGAGCTACGTGCGGTGGGTTAGTACCTCTTTCTAATCTAACTAAAGGTCAGATTCGAGCCTTATAGTATTGAAAATCTTTTAACTAAAAGTTTTACAATGAAAAATATATAATTTTTGTAATATGAATTTCAATGGAATATTCATTTGTTTTTATTATCTTTATTTTATTTTTGGGCAAAAATCAAAATACCCCCCCCCCCCCCCCCCACGTTTGGCCCGAGTACAAAATGCCCATACAACGTTTGAAAAAGTACACTTAACTCATTTCTCCGTTAACTTAACCCCATCAGTTAAGTTATAATTATTAAATTACTTTTTTACCCTTACCCTTTCACAATCAAATCTCTTCTTTCTTTTTCCTTTTTCTTCGTTCTTTTTGATGAGGACATCTTTCCTGTTTAGTTTAGAATTTTTATTTCAGTACCAATTTTTGTTTCTGGCAATTATAGCCATATGTAATCTTTTTGTATTTTTTTTAGATTCTAAGAATATTTTGAGATTTGTATCAAGATATATTTTGAGCCTATTTATAGGCCTTGAGATTAATGAGAAAGTATGCCATTATTGATTAAAAAAGTTTGTGTTGAGTTTTTGCTCTTCCTCTCCCTCATTTGTGTGATACAACTGAGATCTAAATTAGGGTTTGTGATAAATCCTAATATAATTTTAGAGTTAGTGATTAATTCTAAAATCTATCCTCAAATTAAAAATCCCTCAAATACAAATTCGCTAACCCTAATTTCCCAAATCCCTAACACAAAACCCAATTACCCAAATCCCCAAAATCCTAAACCTCATCTCCCGTCAACAGCCGCTTCCCCTCTCCTTCATCTTCTCCATCGTCTTCTACCCCAAATCCCCATCTCCATTAAAATCCATTATCCGACCACCCCCCCTCTCCCTCCATCATCACCTTCTCCTTCTTCTTATCCCGATCCAAAGGAAAAACAAAAAAAAAAAGAAAAGAAGAAACCCAACTCCTCATCCTCCCCAGTTCTCCATCCCGCAACCCCTCTCCGTCGACCCATCACCACCACAATCCCAAGTCCCCGCCGTTGCCTCCTTCCTCCTCCACTCCCAACCTCGATCCCTTCCCAAAACCCTAAGTCCCACCTTCCCCTTTGTTCGTCGCTCCTCGCCGCTAGCGACGCCTAGGCCGTCGCCGTCCGTCGCCCCCCTGGGCCCGTGCTTCTCTTGCTGCCATTGTCGATCTTCTATTGTTGCTGCGTTGCTGTGTTCTTTGTCGCTGGTCCAACTCCGAGATCCACGCTGGTTTTCTTCGCATTCGGTATACTCTTTCCATTATTCCATATTTGTGTTCTACTGCCTCATTATCTAGTATATTATCTGATTTGCCTGTCGTCCACAAAATAACTGAGATTGAGTGTTCCACATGCTAGAGTAGAGTACGAATCAGTATTGAACTTATTACTTGCTAAAACAGGTAGGGATTTAATTATTGATCGTAAGGTTGAATTATTAATTGGGACTATTACATTTGATTCAATTCTTGAAAATCCATCAAACCTGTTAACTGTTAAAATTTCCAACTTAGATCCGCACCTTCATGTTGGTAAAATTAACCCATTAAGATTCTTGGAAATTCTCTATTTTAGGGTTGGTTTTACATCATTTTGGTATCAGAATGAAGGTTCTTAAAACCTTAGTTCTTGCATCGTAGGCATCATTTTTGCGTTCATTTAGGATTGTGTAGTCTTTTAGTTTATTTTTGTCTTTCTTTCTTTTATTTTAGGTCAGTCCAGATTCATTAAAAAAAATTTTAAAAAAATTAGGACATACGACCCCTAGTTCACACTTTTGGTGAATGCGTCTTCGCAGCACCATCACAGATCCTGAAGAGCCTTTCCTATCTATTCCCAATCACCCGACTAGGAACCCTAGACTCCTCAGACCTGAAATGGACAACCCTGATATCTCCGCTACCCTAGCTGCCATCCAAGCAACTCTTGTCAATATCAATCAGAGGCTTGAGAAAGTAAAATTAAATCAAACCGTTGTCCCTGAGCTTTATGCCCATCGTCAGATCCCTCAAGAGAATGTTCATGACGATCGACATCAACAACGTGACCCTGACGAACAATATAAAAAGAACGTTAAGGCTGACGTTCCCCAGTTTGAAGGCCACATGGAACCCCAAGCTACCCTCGATTAGATCCGTGCCATGGACCACTACTTTGTGTGGTTCGATATGAGCGAAGCCCTTAAAGTTAAATTTGCCACTATGAAATTAACGGGTAAAGCTCAACAGCATTAAACCAATCTTGAACATGCCCGGAGAGGCCGAGGCCTAGCACCCATAGCCACTTGGAAGGCCATGAAAGAGAAGCTCACTGAGAGATATGTACCGTTATCGTTCCACACCCGATTGCTAGATTCGTGGAACCAACTGTATCAAGAAAGTAAATCTACACAAGAATATGTTGATAAATTTGATGACTTCCTTATTCGGTGCAATGTTTTAGGTAAAGAGAGTGAAGAACAAACTCTATCTAGGTTCAGGGCTGGATTACGAGCCGATCTGAGGAATGAGCTAATTCATAGAAATGTGGATTCAATAGCAGCAGCCTACGCTCTAGTCCTCGATATGGATTCCCTCAAAGCTAGTTCCCATTACAAGTCCAGCGATTCGATGGATCATTCCTCTAGAATGAATCCTCCTGACCCCTCTAGACCTGAGCACTCCTCTCCTCCGTACCCTAACAAGTCTTACCCAAATAAACATACTTCAAATTCCTATCCACTTAGAAATGTCAATACGGATAAGAACACTGAAAGAGACTATTCTAAGATTGATCCCCTCGCTAAGTGCTATAAATGTAAGGAATATGGCCATGTTGCTGGTAACTATCCTAGTCCAAGTAGGATCAATATAGTAGAGGGTACCGCAGTCATCGCTGATGAGCCCGACAATGAGTTCACCTATGAACCTAATATAAGTGATGACTTTGATGAAAAAGAGGATGACCAGTCTCTCAATTGTATTCAGCCTATCCAGTCACCTCCATTGAGTATACCTGAGACACCCATTCCTTCCCAAGTCACTTGGCAACCCATAGATTTTACTCATGTATTAGAACATCACAAAGTCACAGAGTCTGCACCCACATTTGCATATAACATTCATGATTTGCATAGAGAAATTTCCAAGGAACTTAATGAGAATAATTTTAACTACAAGTTAATAGCAGATACTAGAAGGAAATTTATAACTTTTGATATTGGTGACAAGGTGATGGTTCGGATTCATCCGGAACGGTTTCCTGTTGGACCCGTTAAGAACTTGAACATACGTGCTGCAGGCTCATTTAAGATTCTACATGCAATCAATGATAGTACCTATGTCGTTGACCTCCCTGAAGGTTTTGGCATAAGTAAGACTTTCAATATTGAGAATCTAGTACTTTATGAAGGCTCAAAATTCAACCCTAGAAATTTTCTTATAGATGAGCCTACCCTACAGCCTACTGGTGAGATTCACATATTTACCCCTTTACCTGATACTATTCACCCACCGACAAAAAAATTGGATAATATTTTAGATGATCAGATAATCTCCACAAGAGATGGTGGTATGCACAAGTATTTGGTAAGGTGGAAAAACAAGCCGAAGTCGGATGATACTTGCAGTGATCGTCAGGGACTCCCGCAACTGGATCCAGATCTTTTGGAGCACGATGACAGGATCACTGGTTTTTGACTCGACTGGATCGAGCTCTCTCCCACCCTGAGAGAATGATGAGGACATCTTTCCTGTTTAGTTTAGGATTTTTATTTCAGTACCAATTTTTGTTTCTGACAATTATAGCCATATGTAATCTTTTTGTATTTTTTTAGATTCTGAGAATATTTTGAGATTTGTATCAAGATATATTTTGAGCCTATTTATAGGCCTTGAGATTAATGAGAAAGTATGTCATTATTGATTAAAAAAGTTTGTGTTGAGTTTTTGCTCTTCCTCTCCCTCATTTGTGTGATACAACTGAGATCTAAATTAGGATTTGTGATAAATCCTAATATAATTAAAAATCCCTCAAATACAAATTCGCTAACCCTAATTTCCCAAATCCCTAACACAAAACCCAATTACCCAAATCCCCAAAATCCTAAACCTCATCTCCCGTCTACAGCCGCTTCCCCTCTCCTTTATCTTCTCCATCGTCTTCTACCCCAAATCCCCATCTCCATTAAAATCCATTATCCGACCACCCCCCCTCCCTCCATCGTCACCTTCTCCTTCCTTCTTATCCCGATCCAAAGGAAAAACAAAAAAAAAAAAAAAAAGAAGAAACCCAACTCCTCATCCTCCCCAGTTCTCCATCCCGCAACCCCTCTCCGTCGACCCATCACCACCACAATCCCAAGTCCCCGCCGTCGCCTCCTTCCTCCTCCACTCCCGACCTCGATCCCTTCCCAAAACCCTAAGCCCCACCTTCCCCTTTGTTCGTCACTCCTCGCCGCTAGCGATGCCCAGGTCGTCGCCGTCCGCCGCCCCCCTGGGCCCGTGCTTCTCTTGCTGCCATTGCCGATCTTCTATTGTTGCTGCGTTGCTATGTTCTTTGTCGCTGGTCCAACTCCGAGATCCACGCTGGTTTTCTTCGCATTCGGTATACTCTTTCCATTATTTTATATTTGTGTTCTACTACCTCATTATCTAGTATATTATCTAATTTGCCTGTCGTCCACAAAATAACTGAGATTGAGTGTTCCACATGCTAGAATAGAGTATGAATCAGTATTGAACTTATTACTTGCTAAAACATGTAGGAATTTAATTATTGATCGTAAGGTTGAATTATTAATTGGTACTATTACATTTGATTCAATTCTTGAAAATCCATCAAACCTGTTAACTGTTAAAATTTCCAACTTAGATCCGCACTTTCATGTTGGTAAAATTAACCCATTAAGATTCTTGGAAATTCTCTATTTTAGGGTTGGTTTTACATCACTTTTTTTTTCAAATTCCGATCGATCTGTCGATCGAATAAATCAAAGTTCTTTTTTAAATTTATGGTTAAAAATGCAGAACTCATCCTTAAAAAGTATCGTGCATTTAATTTACATTTAATTGTTGTAAAAACATGACTTCAAAATAACTTTAGATTGTTGCTAAGAATAATGTAACTATTAACGCCTATTGAACATGTAAATTATACTGTACAAATAATGTATGTCTATTCTGTATTTTTTTTATTTTAAGAAATGTAGAGAAGCCCTACCTCAAAATATACTATGCTAGTTAAATATATGTTATTTTTCCAATATAATTGTAAAATAACTTGGCCTCTGCTCATAGCTAGTTAAATGTATTTCACTTCTTGATCATTACATTTCCAATATAATTGTATTGTAAAATAACTTGTTGTCCTCTATTACTACTATGAATTAACAGTCTTTGTGAGGATAGTTTAAAACTGAAGAGCAGACGGTGATAGAATAATTAGATATTATTGGATATTGCATGTGCAATCCTGCTTTGGTATTAATTTAACTTTTTATATTTATTTGTGGAGAATTTCTTAGGTCCAAGGGAGAGGGGAAAATAGTTTTAAAATTAGGTTGTACAACAAATCTTAAGTTCACACATAGGCGATAGATCTCCTATCCTCTACTTAAATTTATCAAACAAAAAAAAAATAAAAATAAAAAACTCATCAAATAAGTGAAAACGAGAACAAAAGAGAGGAAAGACGAAGAAAGAGAAAGGACTATCGATTGCAGAGAGAGAAGCGGCAGCACAAGTAGGAGAATGAGGAGCTTCATGGCCATGGCAAGGGTTTCTGAGAACTCTGATTTATTCAATCGACAGATCGATCGGGATTTGAAAAAAAAAGGAATGAAGAAAAAGAAAAAAGAAGATGAGGTTTGATTATGAAAGGATAAGGGTAAAAAAGTAATTTAATAATTATAACTTAACAGTGATTCATACGTCAACTTCCAGCACCATATATCAGGGGGCTTGGAGGGGGTGGTGGCGTTTGTTCAGCAGTCAAGGGACTGGACAACCTACGTTGCGAGGGGCTAGTGAGAGTCAACGAGGGTCAAGCGAGGGGATGAGAACTAGGACTCAATCTGTACAGGGAGTTGTCAGATTGGTGGAGTGCCTGCGGTCTCTCATATAGTGCTTGAAGTTGACGCGTGAGTCATTAATGGTACCGACAAAGGTGTCTGTGCGAGCAGTCAGGGGAGAAAACATCCTTCGTTGCGAGGTGCCAGTGAGAGTCAACGAGGATCAAGCGAGGGGATGAGAACCAGGCTCAATCTGTACAGTGAGTTGTCAGATTGGTGGAATGTCTGCGTTCTCTCATATGGTGCTGAAAGTTGACGTATGAATCACTGATGGGGCGACGGAGGTGTCCGTGTGAGCGACGGAGCGGATAAACGGTGTACAAGCAAGGGACTGAGAGATAGAATTAGTTCAAATTGGCACGAGAACTTGACTTGGACGAGGTCACCCAATCAGTAGGATTAGATTTCGTTGTATTTTTGTTTGTTGGTTGGGGTGTATGAGTTCCAGGACCCAGCATGTTGGGATCTGAACTTCATAAGCCTTATTTCTAGTTGTATGTTTTGTTATATTCTTTTTAATAAAACGCGGGAGGTATTCAACCCACCGTTTAACGATAAAAAAAAAATTTAAAACTTAACGGATGGGGTTAACTTAACGGAGAAATAGGTTTATTGTACTTTTTCAAACGTTGTATGGGCATTTTGTACTCGCGCCAAACGTTTAGGGGGGGTACTTTGGCTTTTGCCCTTTATTTTTTCTTAAGTATTAGCCTTTTTTGCTACATTTTGTTTGTGCCTGCCTGCTTGTCAACCAAGATCCACCCCTGTAAGTGTCCATAAACTGTCAAGATTCTGACACGTATGAGAGGTGTCCAAAAGGTATCTAAACATATAAGATGCATCATGAAAGTTAAGGCAAGTAGGAGGAGTTCCAGATATGAGTCCATGAAGTGGCGGTGTTTGCCATGTATCCAACACAAACACAGATCCTTGATATAAGTGTTTGTGCTACATTGGAGGAAATACATATTAAACTGACCAATTAAGCAAATTTAAATTTACTAATGGGTATGTCATTTTTGTGTTTGTAAGGTTTTAATAAAAATTTTACAATTTTTTGGTCAACAGAAAATTTGATTAGACAGTATCAATTTGGAATATTTCAAAACTAATACACTACATAATAGTAGAGATATATCATAAATGAATGGAACCACATAGGAAAATAGGTATTAGCTAGAAATTGAGTTAGCAAAGCTTAATGACGTAGCTAAAAGTCAAGCTGAAAGAGTTAACAATAGGCTAAACCAAATTTGTTAAGTTTAGTGAAGAATCAGTGTGCTCAAATTCAGACATAAATCACCTAAATGACATGTTCTGTGAAGAGAATTCATTTTTTCTTGGTTGGGGGGGGTACCTCTCTATGACAAAGTCAACTTCTTGTTTGCTCTTGGGCCCATATGCCAACACTCTAGTAAGGCTCAATATGTCCCGATAGTCACCCTGTTTAAATGCTTCCTCCCCACTTGGTTCATAAAGTCGATTCTCACTTGGAGATTTTGATAGTTCTGTTTCCAAGATTTCTTCTGACGTGAACTTCATATCGGCATTAAGTCCAAGACAAGTGATAGCCATTGCATAAGCGACACCTCCAGCTCCAGTGTGTGAAATAAATATATAGTAACTAGCATCCCTGCAAGCATATTCAATTATTTCACACCAACCACAAATTGATAAAATAAACATAAAAAATATTAAGTTCCACATACTCAGTTTTACGATACTGGATTGCATCAACATCAGAAGATAACGCTTCTCTCTCCCTTGAGAGTGGAATCCTTTTATACTCGATATTGTAGCCTTCATCTTTCAACAATGCATAAAACTCAGCAGGTGTCTTCACATCACTAAGAGAGACAGTTTCCCAATAACCGATAACGCTCGTATGATTAGAAGCTTCATTGAACTCTTCCCTATGTAAAAGCATTCGTCCCCCTGAATGTGTTACTTCAGCAAAAATATCTTCTTTCAACCTTACCTCCATGTGTTCCACCTGCATAAAGAATCAAATGGGTTTGTAAATATATCCATCAAGTAAAAGAGTTTTAAATAAAACATGACTCACCATAGGGCCACTGATACCAACATGCTTGAGAGTATCAACAGGTTGATCTAGTTCCCTAAGAACATATGGGATGCCATGGATGTATACGACTACTTCCTCTCTTAAATCTGTTATGATAACTTTTTTAGTAGCACTCGTTCTTTCTGTCCCCTTAGTACCTAAGTAGGCTAACACCTCTTTTGCACCATTGGTTGTTGGAGTTGCCATGCTATATATCGGGTATGCATCGGCCTGAAGAAAAAAAATATAAGGCAGAGAAGGCCATACTAAAAAACTCAAAAACAAAATCCATCCCTCGCATAATCGCATCACCTTGTATATATGGGGTGCACCCTCAAAAGGTATGCAGCTTGAGGTTTTCTGACCGGGGAAAAAGTACATCTTGAGTATTGATCCTTTCCCCAAAACCGAACCACTGCGAGCCTTCACTATTGCTTCCATGACCTCATCCCCATGCTGAGCCTCATATGGCGCTTTTAGTTCTCCCTAAAGAATAATTTGATCATATCTAAATTAGTGCACCAACATACTACATAAACCAAAAGTTTGCATGCATATAGGGTTATTTACATAAAAGCTCTTTAATGTAGAAGTATCTTTGTTAGGTCCTCAAATAAATGTCAATATCTATAGGGCCCTCAATTCACGGATATTAGTCGAAAGAGGTCCTCTAGAATTGGTGTTTATCTAAAATTGACCTGACCTTGGTTAGAAACTAAGCAAGGTATAGATCAAGGGATTTCTGTTCTCTGATAGTAATGTGAAACTCTGCTAATTAGACCAGAACATATGCCGATTAGCTGTCTAGACGGACCTATTTAGATATAATAAATTGCGGAACTTAACAATTACTAGCATTTACTTGAGGCCCTCAGAAAATACTTGTACGTAGGTGGTTTATGTGAACATTTTAAACAACATAGAGGAGAGACAATACAGGGACAGTGAAGAATCGCCCAGGTCGTAACCTTATGCTCCATTTCATCATCTGAACCTCCGGCCTCCTATGTAACCAAGTTTTAAAGCTAGTTCTACTTTCGCCTTGCCCACAAAAACCATCAAAGGCTTCACTTCCAAGGTACGCAGCAAAAGCTATTAACCTAAAATAACGCTCCAAGTACTCAGCACCACGGTTTAATGCAACCCTCCTAACTCTTGGTTCCATATGCTGTTGATTGAAAACCTTCCTGTAATGTAAAACTGCTTGTCTAATGTTTTGCAAAGCTGAACACCTGTCAATGATTGCATCTAAAACTTCCCTACATTCAATCCCATTATCAAATAATCTTGTAATTTTTCGCAGTAGTAGAATGTCGTTGATTCCAAAAGTATGTAGTGGATCCTTCTCCTTTCTAGATTTAATCAGATTTGAAACTGGAGGACTATTATCACCTGTGGTTTCTTCACCACTTGAGGAGTAATTGTATGATACTTCTTTATAACAATCACTTAACTGCAGTTTTATCGGTCTCCCATAGTCTATTCGAAGTTTTAGCAGGCAAGCGATCACAGTGCCTGTAGTTGTTCTGCCTCTTCCCATCTGTAAGCAAAAGTAATCAGATATATTATAGTCAATACCCGTACATGTTAAAAAAAGTTACAGTTTGTAAATAAACATATAATACAAGCAAGTTACAATACTAATGAAGTAGATGTTTACGTGATAGAAAATCTCTCAAAGAGATGTGGGGGGAAATCAAGGGGGAAAAAACTCTCTCATAGAGAATATGAGATTACTAACTAAGTAAGCTAATTTAAAAGTTGCTTACATGCCCATGCTTCTTTTCGATGTTTATAAGGATTTCGATTAATATTCTTCCCAGCTAAGGCCAAATTTAGGAGACAAAAATCTTTTAGGAATATTCCGTACACAGATTTATATATTTAGTTAAGCAGAAATTGAACACAGCAGTAAAGGAAACATTACCTGGCAATTGAAGACATAAGCTGTGTCCTTAGAAGAAGAGGTAATGTTCAACGCTATTGTGTCAAAATCAGAACTTTTGGGTGCTTTACCATCAGTAATGGGGACACGTGCATATTTAATTGGGAGCCCTTCATTTTCCAAACGTTTATAGACCTCCAGAGGAGTTTGAATAACTTCGGCATTTACATGTTCCCATGCATCATGAATTTGGCCATCATCTGTTTCATGAATAACCATAATTGCACCTCCATAGCGCTCAGCCTCCCGTAGAATATCCTCTTTTAGCCGAGCTTCCATTCTCTCCACTCTCTCACGACCAATTCCCTGATATACGAATTCCATACAATAATTTTCACAACTGCCACTGTTAATCATTGATGGGCATCAAATTATCAAATCAAAATATCCAATCAAAATAAAAATGTAAACCCATAAAAGTAGAAATATGGAAAAAATATTCAGAAAATAAAATAATCAACTCATACTCAGCGTTCAATGATGGCTGTAATCTTGTGCTCAAGCAACAAGGCAATCCTCTTCTTTATAAAGCAAAAAACATCATAGTGAACATATAACAAATAAGTATCATAAAGTAAAAATAACAGAAATATAGTCATACCGTATATTCTAGCATGTTTTTATACGGCCTTTCCACCTCTCGCAGCACAAATGGTTTACCGTGGATGTAAATGACAGGCTCTTCCCTCATGTTGTGCCATAAAATAGGAAGGCCACCCTTGCTACTACTTACCCTCTCAATAACAGCACGAATTCCATCGACAGTAGGGTTTGCAACCCCATAAACAGGAAATCCTGGAACTTCTCGAAAATTTGGTGCACCCTCGACTCTCTCTGGCAAACTAAGGTTTTGACAACCAGGCGAGTGGTCACTTTTTAAAACAGTTTTACTTCCAAGAACTTCACCATTTCTAATGGTAGCAACTACACTCATCTCACGAGGAGGACCATCAGAAAATTCAGTAATTTTCATTGAGGACGGTTTCAAGCTTGAATAACCTAGGGCACCCATTGGATCTCGTCTTAGTAACCTGAAGAAAGAAGTATGATCATGGTCAGTACAAACAGATAATGAAATCCACCAGTATTTGAACGTTTAGTGATCTAATTTTGTAAAAGCTAGTTACTCAATGAATAAAAAAGTTGATTTTCAGAATGAAAACTTAAATGTTTTGAATGCTTCTTGGTATGTAGCCATAATCCCCTACCTCTATTTTTCTGATCTCTCTGATTTCCCTTTTTCTCTGACCATCCGAATACCCTTTCTCATTCCTTTACTTCCTCAAGTTATCCTAAATCATTCAGTGCGTAAATGAGACGGAATGCATACTTTTGCCGAATGATTGAAAAGAAGAGTCAAAATGTTTCTGATAAGTTGTGATAGTTCATGAGTTAGCTTGAATCACCAACGCCTAGCCATCCAACAACATGCCAATTTGTTAGACAGAGTACTAGCAAGCTTCAACTTCGAATCTAGGAAGCACGGATACTCTCCATGGGTGTATACCACCGTATATAGGACGTATCCGGTGGGATACGCATCAAATATGTCCGGATACGTATCCCAGCATTTAGTTTTAAAATAAAGTTCGGGATACGCATCAGATATGTCCGGATATGTTCGGGATACGTTCGGATACATTCGGATACACTCGGGATACGTTCAGGATACGTTTTGGATACGCATGATTTTTTTCCAACCCAAGCCCAAAACCAAACTTCCGCCATTTCTCTCTCATTTTCTCTCTCTCATTCCCGTCGTCATCTCTCTCATTTTTCTTATTATCTACTCCTCATCACCGCCAGTCGCCACCTGTTCCGCCATCTCCTCCACCGCCTCCATTGGTTTCACGCCTCATTCGCCACCTTCTCCTCTGACGGCTCCTTCCTCTCCATCAAAACCCTAACCTAACCCATTATGTTACGAACTTGGGAGACCTCACCCATAAAAGCTAGCTGTTAAAGAGAGGGAACCCAAGTTTATAACTACACAACATTGGCACCACATTTAACCGACGTGGGACTAAATGGAATCCTAACACGGTAACCCTAACCCTAACCGACGATTCATCTCTTCTCTTTTGCCCAAATCGAAACCCTAACCCTAATCTACTTCCTCTCCATAAAAAAGCTATAAGATCTAAGGTACGACTCTTCTTTCCCGTTTTAAATTTATGATTTATTTATGTTTAGTTTAGGATAAAATTTGAGTTGTGAGTTGATTTTGGTTGTTGTCATCATGTTGTTTAATCTCTGTAATTTGAGTATATTATGGTGTATAATGCAGCTAATATTGTTCGTTTGTGCGAAATTTACTAGAATGTTGGAATTTCAAGTATATTTGGGTGGATATGAATGTAGAACAGTAGATGAATAAGAGGATTATATTGCTAGGATGAAAAATACGATGTTTTAGACAAAGAGAGAAAGTTACTTTCATTACGAATCGTTTGTGTGGCAAGAAAATGATGGGAAAGTTGTATATGCATCATTCCATTTGATTATTCAAAGACTTTATTTTGGTCAAAGAGGCAATCTTTTAATAAGTAGTATGAAAATGATTAACACAATGTAAAGAATCTTCCTTTGATTGATTTTTGTTTATGCAGCTACAGACACAAGAATTTTATTTGTTCACTAAAAAGATATAACTGGATTAGAAAAAAATATTAGAACACAAATAATTATTTTATACACAGATACATATAATGATACATAAGTTGATTGATACATAAAAATCAGTTGACTGATACGTAAAAATCGGAGATGAAGCACCAAAACAGGAAGTGCACTTTAGTGTTAGATCTCTGTATTTAGCATTGACCCTCCAACACAAATACTTCTGAATCAATAGACCTCATCATGTCTATGTAAGGCCCTGCCACTAGGCTAAAACTTCGAATTTGTAAAAGGGTTAAGAAAAATTGCACTTGTATTCTAACAATGTCTACTATGCCTAATCTGCAATATATAATATTATTTATTTTTAATTATTTTAATTTATCGCATCCTAACATACCCGTATCCTAGTTTTTTAGGAATTAGCGTATCTGCATAGCGGATACATACTGTACCGGATACACGTACCCCCGTATCGGTGCTTCATAGCTTCTAATAGTTGAGCAATTCTTGCAAATAGAAAGGGTGAAGCCCTTGTGGGCTAAATATTCATTTTGAAAGTTTCTATTATACCTAAAAATACTCTTTGCAACCAATATTTTGTTATAATGCTGACAGAAATACAACAAAATGGAAACAATAAATTAGCAGTAGATGGTCAATGTGGATATATTCTACATGTTTATGAAAACCTAATAGATTGGTTCTCCATTTCTTGGCAGCAATGAAGCAGGGATATAAGTACGGTCTGTGGGTATGGCACAATCTCTACTACTATAATGAAAAAAGGCCTTGGTGTAATTTGTCCATCTACCAACCCGTACAACGCACGTGCATAACTATTGTAAATGAGGTTTTAGATCAAATCCAGACTATGTCTGAATTTTTACTTTTAAAAAAACTATATTTATTAAGACGTGCATCGCACGTGTAAACTACTAGTAGGATTGAACTGCTACATGAGTTTTCAGAAAGTAGGCTACACGTAAGTTAGGTGTGCATGGAATAAATTATAGTTATACATTTAAATCAGCATGGGGTCATACTCTAGGATTGGAGGAATGCAACAACAATTAACATTTAACAAGTATCTGAACTATTTATATATTTATCAAATTTTAACTAATTTACATTAAGTTTGTTAGTTATTGTAAGGGGTGGCAATTTTTTCAAATCACTCAACCCGAATCCAACCCAAATTTTTTTAGCATGGAATATAAATTCTCCAAAATGGACCGTGCGCTTACTGGGAAGTGTATGGATCATATTAAAGGTCCATTTTTATTGGATTTACATATAGATCCATAAGGTCCAAACCGAAAACCGGAAATTTGAGGGAAAACAAACAAACAAACTTGTAAATGGTGATCTTTTGTGCTAAGCTGTTTTTCTGCTAGACTTGTCTCTGCTGATTTAATTGTGTAATAGGTTGATTAAAGATAAAATAATCTTCTAATGTGATATAATTGTTACATATTAACTAACTATTTTGAACAAGGAATGGCCGATTTCTTATTAATTGAACAAGTACCACGGTTTTATATTTTGTAGTCAATAAATTCTAATAACTTGAAAACGTGAATCGGAATCCAATAATCTTTTGGGATTCCATCCCCAAGTGAATCCTTCATTACTTGGTGAGTTCAAATCCCTAAGTTTGTTTCTACTTTCTCTATAATTTATTAAAAACAAATGATAGTCTTGTTATATTCTTTTTTGAACTCCCACAGGATAGTCTTCCTTCACTCGATTTGAACCTCAGATAGTTTGCTGTAGATTATAGTTAGCCATAGAAATAGACATAAAATGTAGAACATATGTTATTTGGAGACTTTTTATAAAATCATGAATCATGACTCAGAAAGCCTATAGCTTGTAATACTGTATAAGAGTCACCGATCTAAAATAATCTATAAGACTAGTCATCTGCATTTAAACCAGGAACTCACGCTTAAGGTGACCAACCGACTGTGCTAGGACAGAAACAGAAATGACTGAATTTTCATATTATATATACTGTTACTATCTTTGTTTTCTGAAGTGTGCTCACACAGAAAGAACAAGATTGGGTGAACACATTTGTATATTATATTGATTCATGAAATTTTGTTCTCGATGGTTATAATTTATTATTTATAAATATGAATCTTTTTGGTTTGTTTGTTATGTGTTCCAGCAAAACTGTAAACAGAAAATGTCTCTAAGGTCCCTAGCATATTAACAAAATGTATCTTGTAACGCCCCGAGCCCGGCTCAGCTGTGCACGCGGCTACACGTGCGCGCAATACGCGAACAAATAAAATCCTAACAACTGCCCACCACAGGCGGCCATCAAAAGGGTAGTTAGGGTACCCCTATCATTTGGCTAAGTCTATATAACTCACACTCCTTTCCCACATTTTTTCGATATGGGATAAATCCCAAGCCCCTTCCACGTCACTCCATCCCATGCATGCTTGCACTCATTTTCCATTCATTCACTTTAATGCATGCTAAACCCCATAGAACATCTTATGGGCTCCAACATCAAATCCTTTGATCATAATCCCATAGGATCTCTTTATGGGCCAACACTAATTCCAACCATCTCTTTTTCTAATTATATATATATATATATATATATATATATATATATATATATAATAAAACACAAAGAAAGCTATCAAGTGGTTCTCCTTCAATCCCCTCAAAAATTAAAGGCCTAGATTTAACCTCACAGAACATATTTTTCCCCCAAAAGTTCCCTCCAAAACTCAAATTCAAATCCCCCACCCAAAATAACTCCTATATTTATTTAATTTTTTTTCTCTCTCCCTCCCTCTCTCCCTCTTCTAATCAAAAAATTAAGAATTTTTTTTTAAAAAATTTTTTTAAATAAAAAATTTAAAAACTAAAAAAATTAAAATTTTAAAACCTTTAAAAATAGTTCAAAAAAATCAAAAAAAATCATATAATATATTTTTTTGCTGGATCCCAAAAGTTTCTCATATAATATGTTTGCTACTTCAATTAATTTGCTCGACCTCCAAAACTATTTTATATGATCAAATAAGGTGCACCGTTCCGAAAACGTGCCGTAGGCACGTGTCAACGAGCAAACCTAGTATATATATATATATATATATATATTATTATTATTATATATCTCTATATAATATTATATATATACCCGCTTAAGTACGGGGTGTTACATATCTAAATGAAACCAAGTCCGTTCAAAAATTGTACAGGTACATCAAAATATTGGGCACTCTCTTGGCTACACACCCGAGAATACCCAAGCAGAGCACACCTGAAATGGGTGTGCCGAACTCTAGATAGTACCCATGCTTTCTAACTTGGATTTAACAGTACAAATGGATACATGCTCTCTGAATCCTTCTGCATGGTATATCTTACAGGTAGGAACTTAACTAACAAGTCTCACCTGCGGAGTATGCTATAAAGTTCAGGCCTTGCTTTCATCCAATCCGAGAAACTTAATTGATCTGATGAAACCCTATGAAGAGCTTCCCTATCAGTATCGATGTAGACAGCAAAACAGATGAGGAAGTAATATCGTTCCAAATATTCAACAAAGAAGGAAAGTGATGCCTCCCTCTTCATTTCATCTGGTTGGCGAAGAATACTACTGCGGTAAGCTGCAATGGCCTCTCTTAAGTTCTGTTAGGCAATACATTCCAGAATAGGATTTAGAAGTGAATAAAGTATAATCTACTTTCAGAGAACAATGATAGCATATATTTTGGATGAAAACAGGTACTTTGTACTTATCAACTGGGTGTGACATACCTGCATAGAGTCGCATTGATCAATCACTTTATCCACTTGCCTTTTGCCTTCTACTCCACCCTATAAAAAAATCCACTTTGAAAATAAATTTTCATGAAAATAGATAGAAAAATATAATATACTAAGCCTGTTAACTAATTTACCTCGAGAACACGAATTAAGCTTCTTATGACAGCATATTCACCTCTCCGTATTGCCTCCTCAGAGTTCGGCATATTATTAGTAACATCAGTTCCAGAACCAAAAACTTTTCCTATTGAATTTGTCCTCGGAATACCTGATTATCAGATTAATAACATCAGTACATGCACACATTATTTACAGAAAATAAATAGTAGTTGACAAAAGAAGCATGCTTTTTTGACAGTGCCAGACATTACCCGATGCTCCAATACGATTGAAATAAACCAAAGTAGCTATAACCATCCCAGTAGTAGTTCGTCCCCTTCCCATCTGACAGTTAAAAATTATTTCAGTGTTTACTTCCACTTGAGATATTCTATGGACCTGGAGTAAAAGAAATAACAGCTAATGAGAAAAACTTCCTTAAAAAGACTGAAAGGTAGTTTTCAGCCATATATTCCAATATTATATAAGATAATATAAGGTGATTAGTCTATTGGTTTTCAAATAAATGGTTAGTTTCACAAACTGTAAATTTAAGCTCATACAGTGTTCAAATTTTCTTTGCGGAAAATAAATTGCTCAAAAAAAATCAGCAGTAGATTTTAATAGAATTTGATGAACATACCAAAATGTCAAAATCTCGTTCTTTGGGTGACTTTTCATCTGTAATTGGTACTCTCTCGTAGTCAACAAGGTATCCTTCCATTTGCAACTTTTCATAAACCTAGAAAAGACACAGTAATCAGCAAATTTGTTCCCTTAAACTAGAAGAACAAGATTAATTTCACAAGCCATTTTACCTCGAGAGGTGTTTTCACAGAATCATGCATCACAGGTTCCCACTGGTCCACCATCTGACCATCTGGCAGTTCATCAGTTAAGAGAATCATATTCCCATATCTGCAACGTCATATTTCAAATGATAAAGCAATTCAACAGGATTTATGCTTTGAGCTATTGAAAATTAGATAGTCCACTAATAATTTGACCTTGCCGCTTCCATGAGGATGTCCTCTTTCAGGCGTGATTCCATCTGTTCAACTCTTGCCCTGTTGATTCCCTATTCAAGTGAAAGTAAATAATTAATTACTTGTTGCAAAAAAAATAAAGATAGAAATAAATAAACAAATAATAATAATAATAGCAACAAGAAAATTAGATGAACTTGCGATGCATGATACCTCAACCATATCCCAACCACTTGTGTGTGAGAATGATGAAATTCAGGTGGACAAGATTTTTGAAGAAATTATATCTCAACCACTTAAATGGGAATTCCCACCACTTGAAACACTGATGTTGATTATACAAATCAAAATGAACGAAGAAAAGACGAAAAATTAAATTTCAACGAGCTATACAAGAATGCCTACTAACAATATTATTTTCTTCCCCTGTAGGCTGTAGATTTTAAAGGCACACCAATATTCCAGCTTCTGTTTTCTTACATTGATAAAGGGAATAAGGCCCCAAAGTTTCCCAAAAACAGTTATAAAATAATAAACAAGAAAAACACCAGAATATCTAAAAATACGCAAAACATTTCAATCAAAAGCGTCAACATCAGAAATCTTTCCATGCATTTCTCATAGCATGAAAACTCTTAAAATCAAAAGATTTGCCAAAAAGAATTGATCCATTTGAACCAGATAATAATAAATTAGACTAGTAAAAGAGACTAAATGATTTAACATAGATTCAGGCATCTCTATTGTATTGATGGCATAGAAATAATATAATCATATAAAAAAGTATTTATTTGGTACTTCAACGAGCATACAGAATACTCCCTCCGTTTCAAAATATAAGTCATTCTAGGTTTCTACATGCCTATTAAGAAAAAAACCTAGGATTGAGAAAAGGTACAAGACATTTTTGGTCTTTGAAGCTCATGAATGAGCTACCAATTGTAAAATGTCCTATTTGCCCTCCTCTATAAATGAGCTATCGATAGGTAGTAGGTAGGAGTAGTTGAAAAAATAAGGGTAAAATTGGAAACCACTTTAAAAAATTAATTGATGGACATTTAAAATTGACAAGACACGCATTGAAAATCTAAAGTGACTTATATTTTGAAACAACAAAAAAAAGGCTAGAATGACTTATATTTTGAAATGGATGGGGCAATACTTTTCCAGATGACCCAAACTGACTCTAAAATGACATGTCAAAATTTTGACTTTCCCATTCCAACCTCAGTTTCTGGACAA
Organism: Hemerocallis citrina; assembly: GCA_017893485.1. NCBI lineage: Eukaryota > Viridiplantae > Streptophyta > Magnoliopsida > Asparagales > Asphodelaceae > Hemerocallis > Hemerocallis citrina. Next base: position 119,245,122 of record CM030367.1, on the reverse strand, counting down.
AATTTATGCACTTTTCACCAGTTCGTTTGTATACAACATACAGTCCTCAAACATTTTTTTCTGAAAAAATGTAGAACCACTCATAAAATATGGATTCCCTCCATCTTTAAGTTTTGAATTGTGGTCAAACCTAAAAATAAGTCAAGGTAATGAATTATTTATGGGCCACAAATATAAATGGATATTTATTATATATTCACACCCCTACTTGTCTAGTAGTTTTTGAATGTATTTTCATTGTGTAAGAGAGAATATCTCAATATCATTTCGTTACATTTTATAATGCAATCAATGTGTACTCTATAAGTGCTCGTCCCTCGGCGTGGACTTTGAGCCACTCGCGAAATGCTTGCAAATTTCGTAGACTCTTCCCTCGGCACGGATTTCGAGCAACTCGCAAATTTCACAGGCTTGTCCCTCGGCGTGACTTCGAGCCACCAGCAAAAACTCGCAGACTTCGCTTGATTCGTCCCTCGGCATGGACTTCGAGCCACTCGCGAAAAGCTCGCAAATTTCGCAGGCTCGTCCCTTGGCATGACTTCGAGCCACCAACGAAAAACTCTCAAGTTTCGCAGACTCGTCCCTTCGCGTGGACTGCAAGCAACTCGCGAAAAGCTCACAAATTTCACAAGTTTGTCCCTCAGGTGGACTTTGAGCAACTTGCGAAATGCTCGCAAATTTCGCAGGCTCATCCCTCGGCATGGACTTCGAGACCCACGGCGAGGACTTCGAGCCTCTCACGAAATGCACGCAAATTTCACAGGCTCGTCCCTTTTTATCTTCTCTTGTTAGAAGTTCAGTAATCTTAAAGAAATTAGACTAGTGTTTACAATACATACTATGATTTTTTCTGTTTTGTATTCTTTTTTAAAAATTAAAATTTTGAAGTTCACTCTTTCGATTCTTTGAATACACTCAAGGGTTACGCTTCACTACGCATCATTTTTTTTTTGTTTACAAAAAGAAACTTACCTGCATGCAAAATTCGACTATCCGAGAAGGGATTACTATCAACATTAAAAGTCCCTACTTTATCGTAGGAAGCTACAAAGCTGCAAATCCCTCTTCACCTATTTCTAAACCTTTTCTAATTCAAATCAATACAGACAATAAGATAAAAAAATTCACTCGAAACAACGGCGAGGGAGTCGATGGGTGCTGCAGATGGTGTTGGGTCGGAGTGATGACAGGGAGGAAGAAGGGTTAGGAATTTGGGTGTAGTTTAGGACTTTTCACAAACCCTAATGCTTTCTTAGGATTTCTCACAAAGCCTAATAATTTTTTATGGTATCACCAACACAAGAAAAGAATGCAAAGCAATAACTCAATACAGTAATTTTTTAATCAATAATAGCATACCTTCTCATTATTCCCAAGGCTTATATATAGACTCAAAACAAAATCTCCATACAAATCTCCAAAATATTCTATTACAGAAAATAAGGGGTGCAAATTGCGAAACTATTACATATGGCTAAAATGCCCAAAAAATAAATAAAAATTGCTGAAATAAAGATAATTATGTTACTGGAGTAGCCATTCTAGACGATGCTTGTGCTGACAGAAGCGCCCAAATCCTCTCGAAATGATGTCATCATCATTCTCTCCAGGTGGGAGAAAGCTCGACCCAGTTAAGTCAAAACCAGTAATACTGTCATAGTGCTCCAAAAGATCTGGATCCAAGCGCTGGAGCACTTCACGATCACTCCAAGTATTCTCTAAATCCGGGGTTCTTCCATCTCACCAAATACTTACGAATACAACCATCTCTAGTAGAGATTATCTAATCATCTAAAATAATATCCAATTTTTCTGTCAATGGATAAATAGTATCAGGTAAAGGAAAAAATGTAGGAATCTCACCATTAGGCTGCAGGGTAGGACCGGTAGGCTCATCTATAAAAGAATTTTTAGTGTTAAATTTTGGGCCTTCATAGGGTACCAGATCCTCAATATTGAAAGTCTTACTTATGCCAAAACCTTCGGATGGTCAATGACATAGGCATTCTCATTGATTTTATGCATAACTTTTAATGGGGCAGCAGCATATGTATTCAATTTCTTAACGGATCCAGCTGGAAACCATACTGGATGAATCCGAATCATCACTTCGTCACCAACATCAAAAGTTTTAAATTTCCTTCTAGTATCTGCTATTAACTTGTAGTTAAAATTATTCTCATTAATTTCCTTGAAAATTTCTAAATGCAAATCATGAATGCGGGATAGAAATGTGGATGCAGACTGAGACTTTATGATGTTCTAACACAGATAAAATCTATAGACTGCCAAGTCACTGTTAGGATTGTGGCCTCAAATACACGTAGGCACTGAGTACTTGAAGTTGGAGAAGAAATGGAGAAGACGAAGATAGGCAAGAGACAACAACAGCAAGTAGAAGATGTTCTAACGGATCCAGCTGGAAACCATTCCGGATGAATCTGAACCATCACTTCGTCACCAACATCAAAAGTTTTAAATTTTCTTCTAGTATCTGCTATTAACTTGTAGTTAAAATTATTCTCATTAATTTACTTGAAAATTTTTCTATGCAAATCATGAATGCGGGATGCAAATGTGGATGCAGACTCTGAGACTTTATGATGTTCTAACATAGATAAAATCTATAGGCTGCCAAGTGACTGTTAGGAAAGTGGCCTCAAATCCACGTAGGCACTGAGTACTTGAAGTTGATGAAGAAATGGAAAAGATGAAGACAGCAAGAGACAATAGCAGCAAGTAGAAGATGTACAGTGTGGAGAGTTGCGGTCGACCGACCAGGGGTGCGGTCGACCGACCTTGACTGTAGAAGGCTCTTTGAGTGTACAGGGTCCAACAGAGAGCGGAACAATCGACCGTGCAGTCGACCGGTCTAGAGTTCAGGAGTTGGCTTTACATGTTGCGGTCGACCGACCTGGGGGTGCGGTCGACCGACATCGGCACTGTGTTATTTGGGCTGACGGGTTTCAGGCCAAATAAGCTGGATTTGTGTTTATCTTTTAGGATTTACTTGGGGCTATATATATGGCTGTAGACTCTAGGGTTTATATCAACTGATTAGAGAGAATTGGTGAGCCGTTATCATTGTTCAACTTCAAGAGGGGGTTATACCAAGTGTTTCAAAGGTGAGGGAGAGAGATTGAGGGTTATAATCTCTTTGTAATCTTTGTATTTCTTGGGAAATAAGAAGTATTGATTATCTCTGCATATTTATTGTGTTCTTGTGAGATCTTGCATATATCGTGGTGGCTTGTTCTTGATTCATCTAAGTCTTCGTAGTTTCTATTGCTTGTGGTGTACTTCCGCTATTAGCACTACGAGTTGTGGTAAATTCTTCAACAAATAGTATCAGAGCACTAAGTTCGAGATGGCCGATAGCAAGTCGAAGATCGAGAGGTTCGTGGAAGTGACTTCACGATGTGGAAGATTCAGGTAATAGCGTATCTTCGTCAGAAAGATCTTAATGGTCCATTGTTAGATGAGAAGCCGGAAGGTGCAAACAAGGATGCGAAGGTCTTGGCGGAATGGAATCGTTTGGATCATAAGGCACTATGGCAAATTCAGTTGGTGCTAAGTAGGAAGGTGTTATTTCATATCTCGAAGGCAAAGACCACAAAGGAGGCTATGGAGATTCTCACGATATGTATGAGAAACCATAGGCATCTAATCAAATTCTTCCTCTAAAGAAACTGGTTAATATGAGGTTGAAGGAAGGGGGTTTAGTAGTAGAACATGTGAACAATTACTGTATGGTTTATAACTAGACAGAAGCTGCAGGTTTGAAGTATTCAGAGAAGGGGCAGTCATTGTTATTTCTATTTATTTTACCTGATAGTTATGGTACGGTGGAACAGACTATTACAGGCACTATGACAAATCCGACGACTCCATAGGATGTGGTGAGTAACATTCTGAACGAGGTGAGAAGAGTGAGAAACGGAGGATATCCATCATCATCTTCTAGAAATTCTGCAATGTCTGTTGAGAGGAGACGTGAAAGATCTAAAAACAATCAAAGAAGAAAGGATCAGAGTAGTTCATCTGAGAGTGGGTTTGATGACAGCGATGGGAAACATGGGCCTGAGTGTTGGTATTGTCACAAGAGAGATCACATGATGCGCAGTTGCAAGACTTATATGAAGAGGAAGCAGGAGAGATCGAAGAGAGACATCCCAAAAGAAGCTCAAGTAGGGCTTGTTGAAGAGTTATGCTTATCACCTCAGGAGGAGTTAGGCACTCAAGATTGGTGTATTGATTCGGAAGCTTTTTTTCATTGCACTCCGAGGAAAGAGATGTTTGATGACTACAAGGAGGGTTCTTTTGGAGATGTGATCATGGGGAATGGTCACCGGTGTCCTGTACGTGGGGTTGGTACTGTTCGCGTGAAAACCAATGATGATCAGTGTGGTGTCTTGCTGGAGACAAGGCATGTTCCAGACTTGAAGAAAAATCTTATCTCGATTGGAAGGCTAGACAAAGAGGGATTGTCTACTACAGTTGGTAGTGGAGAGTGGTGAATAGCTGCAGATTCAAGGATAATTGCAAAAGAAAAGCGTGAGGGAATGTTGTATTTGCTTAGACGTGAGGAGCGTTTCTCCTGCAGTTGACTCTCAGCCGGAATCGAGTAGTAGGTTGTGTGATGTGCAACCGAGTTCTTTCAGTTGTGGAGGGGAGATTACTAATTTATTGGGAGCTGCTTACCATGGAAGTAATCCTAGAGGGCAAGACGTTGATGTGGTGAGGGTACTTTGCTATATGGCAGTCGAAGCTTCAAGTCGCTCTTGTGAGGTAGAGAGCACTGATATCGATATGCGAGGTGATGTCGATGAGGGTAACCGAAATGGGACTGTAGGAGTTGAACAATCTGCAGATATTGTGAAAGTGTCGTCCACGGAGGCTTCTAGTGCAGAGGGTACATTGAGAGGCTTTGAACCATGTCTGGTGTTGATGAAGATTTTGAGAGTTAGGGAGTTTTATAACACGGAATCCGATACGAAGGTTGTTTCTCCGGTATTCGTGCTCTATGCGATTGGTGGAGCACATCCTTCGTGAGGCGATGAGGGATGGTTGGTACACTCCACGTGGAGTGGCGGAGAGTTACTATTCATGAGAGTGGGGAGTACTTGGGTCTTCCATGAAAGTGGGAGATTGGCAAAGATAATGCGAGGTAAAGATTACAATAACTTTGAAACGTTGTGTATTTGGTCCAAGTGGGAGATTGTTAGGATTGTGGCCTCAAATGGGAGAAGACGAAGACAGCAAGAGACAACAGCAGCAAGTAGAAGATGTGCAGTCTGGAGAGTTGCATCGATCGACCTTGACTGTAGGAGGTTCTTCGAGTGTACAGGGTCCAACAAAGAGCGGGACAATCGACCGTACGGTCGACCGGTCTAGAGTTCAGGAGTTGGCTTTACACGTAACACGTTGCGGTCGACCGACCTGGGGGTGCGGTCGACCGACATCGGCACTGTGTTATTTGGGCTTACAGATTTCAGGCCTAATAAGCTGGATTTGTGTTTATCTTTTAGGGTTTACTTGGGGGCTATATATGTGGCTGTAGACTCTAGGATTTATATCAATTGATCCGAGAGAATTGGTGAGCCATTATCATTGTTCAATTTCAATAGGGAATTGTGCCGAGTGTTTCAAAGGTGAGAGAGAGAGATTGAGAGTTGGAATCTCTTTGTAATCTCTGTATTTCTTGGGAAATAAGAAGTATTGGTTATCTCTGCATATTGATTGTGTTTTTGTGAGATCTTGCATATATTGTGATGGCCTGTTCATATTTCATCTAAGTCATAATAGTTTCTATTGCTTGTGGTGTACTTCCGCTATTAGCACTACGAGTTATGGTAGATTCTTCAACAGTGACTTGGGAAGGAATGGGTGACTCAGGTACATTCAATGGAGGTGATTGGATCGACCGAACACAGTTGAGAGACTGATCATCCTCTTCTTGACTGAAGTCATCACTTACATGATGTTCATAGGTAAACTCATTGTCAGGTTCTTCAGCAATGACAGCAGTACCTTCTACGATGCTAATCCTACTGGGGCTGAGACAGTTGCCAGCAACATGGCCTATCCCTTGCATTTATAGCACTTAGTGAGATGATCAATCTTAGAGTAGTCTCTTTCAGTGTTCTTACCTGTGTTGTCATTTCTAGGTGGATAAGAATTTGAAGTAGGCTGGCTTGGGTAAAACTTGTTAGGGGTACTGAGAAGATGAGAGCTCAGGCTAGAGGACACAGTAGAGGTCATTCTGGAGGAATGATCTCGCGAATCGTTGGACCTGTAGGGGGAACTTGCTTTAAGAGAATCCATATCAAGGACAATGGCATAAGCTGCTGCTAATGAGTCCACATTTCTATGAATTGGCTCGTTCCTAAGATTGGCTCGTAGTCCAGCTCTGAACCTAGAGAGAGTTTGTTATTCACTCTCTTTACCTAAGGCATTGCACCGAATGAGGAAGTCATCAAACTTATCAACACACTCTTGGGTGGATATACTTTCTTGATAGAGTTGGTTCCACGAATCTAGCAATATGGTATGGAACGACAAGGGCACATATCTCTCGGTGAGCTTCTCTTTTATGGCTTCCCAAGTGGCTATCGATGTCAAGCCTTAGCCTCAACGGGTGTGTCCAAGATTGGTCCAAATTGTTGAGCTTTACCAGTCAATTTCATCGTGGCAAATTTGACCTTTAGGATTTCGCTCATGTCAAACCACACGAATTAGTGGTCCATAGCACGAATCCAATCGAGATAAGCTTGGGATTCCATGTGGCCTTCAAAGTGGAGAACGTCAGCCTTAACGTTCTTCTTGTATTGTTCGTCAAGGTCCCAATCTTGACGTCGCCGTCACGATCGTTCCCTTGAGGGATTTGACGATTAGCATAAAGCTCAAGGGCAATCTTCTGATTTAATTCCACTTGCTCAAGCTGTTGATTGATATTAGCGAGAGTTGCTCGGAAAGCAGCGAAGGTAGTGAAAATGTCAGTGTTGTCCATTACTGCAATTTGGAAAAACATGTCCTAAATGCACCTAAAAATGATTTTTTTTTAAATCTGGAAAGATCAAAAAAGTAACCCTAAATGAATGCAAATATTATGACTAAATGATGCAAGAACTAGGGTTTTAAAAACCTTCGCTCTGATACCAAAATGATGTAAACTTAACCCTAAATAGAAAATTTTCCAAGAATATTAAAAGATTAAGTTTACCAACATGTAATGCCAATTAAGTTAGAAATTAAAACTAATAATTGGTTTAATGAATTTTTAAGAATTGAAATAAGTTAACAAACCCAATTAAAAAGATTCACACCTAACAATCAACAATTATACTTAATCGTTCTTAGAATGTAAATATGCAATAATGATTTGTACTCTAATTAGCAAATAGAAGCGCACACACTCAATATTTGTGGGCGACAAAAAATTCTGATAATATTCGATTGGCAATATCACAAATAATTGAAGAGTGAAAAGAAGTTACCGGGAGTTCGAAGAAAGCGTATTGGATCTGAATTGAAACATTTTGATGATCCCTTCTTCACACCCAAACACGAGACACTGGAAACTATCCAATCAAAATATTCAGATTTGATCTCATCCGATCTGCTTGCTGTGAGCTCGGGGCGAAGGAGAAGGAAATCGATGTCAGGTTGCTGCTTGCTGAGGTGGTGTTGCTGCTGGCGCTCAGGAGTGGTTGGTAGCGGCAATGATGCAGCAAGGCGGGAGGGGGGGCGTCGGTAGTAGAAGAGGTGGTCGGGTGTGAAGATCGAGCGACTGGCAAAGGCGTCGATGGTGCAGGCAGAAGGACGAGGGCGAGGGGTTCGGTGGGGTTTCAGAGGTGGTGCGGTGCTGGGGGGGTGTCCGACGACGGCGAGGGAGTCAACAGGCGCTGCAGATGGTGGTGGGTCGAAGTGATGACAGGGAGGAAGGAGTCTGGAGTGGCGGCTGTTGTTGGAGGAAGAAGGGTTATGAGTTTTGGATAAAGGATTTAGGGATTTGAGTGTAGTTTATGGCTTCTCACAAATCATAATACTTTCTTAAGATTTCTCACAAACCCTAATAATTTATTATGGTATCACACATAAGAAAAGAATACAAAGCAATAACTCAACACAATAATTTTTTTCATCAATAATAGCATACATTCTCATTATTCTCAAGGCCGATATATAGGCTCAAAACAAAATCTCCAAAATATTCTAATGCAGAAAATAAAAGGTGAAAATTGCGAACTACTACATATGGCTAAAATGCCCCAAAACAAATAAAAATTGCTGAAATAAAGATAACTATGCTACTGGAGTAGTCATTCTAGACGATGTTTGCACAGACAGAAGCGCTCAAATCGTCTCGAACTGATGTCCTCATCAAAAGGGTTAAATGATGATAGTGGTGTTGATTATGAGCAATACCAAAGTTGTGTTTAGCTCCCAAATTTTTATTTCTTATATTAGTGAATTGCCTTGATTTCCAAATCAGTGACATACAAAACATCATAAAAGAATAAGTATGCAGTCTAAAATCAAGGTGCTGCATGCATAATACTGATTAACTATAAAAAAAATATGGTCTTATCCAAATATACGTCAATGCTCGAAGAAATAAATCGATAATACATTAAATCAGTAAGATTTAGCTTAATTAAACTATGGAATAATAATAGCAATGTCTCATTCATCACAAAATTGAAGAATATGGAAATATCAACAAACCGTATATTCAAGATTGGAGAAGGGTCTTTCAACATCTCGTAAGACAAAAGGGCGACCATTGATGTACACCACCTATTTCAGAAGTAAAAAATAAAGCAGAGATTACTCAACTTGCTTCTCAAAAATAAATGAAGTTAATATTCACAAAAAAGGCGAAGGAAAATAAAATTAATAAAAAAGTAAAAACACACACGTATGCAGATGCATGAAAGCGCACAGACATGTTCATGTTTTAACTAACAATCTACTCATTTTTTCTGTTTGGTCAATAACTCAAAATCAATAAAATGTCTAAAATTAAATTTCATACCGGCTCTTCTCGAAGATTGTGCCACAACACTCTTTTTTGCATTCCGTCCTTGTGTGCTCCAATATGATTAAGTACATTCCTGATGCCATCAATTGTCGGGATAGCAACACCATGAACTTTGAAGGAACCAGCCTAACAAACAGGAATAGAATTGGTGATTAATACTCTTAGTAGCATCAGACCAAGTGGAAACGAATAATCAATATCACAAATACTAATACATGCTTTGCATAATGACTAGAGTTGTTATCTAGTCATATCGGGTCGGGTCCTCCACTATTCGGACCCGGACCCGGTACCTCACGGGTCCAAAAATTGGATCCGGACCCAGACTTGCAAGAACCGGGTCCACATCCGGGTTCTAGTTAAAAAAATCTACCTGTCGGGTCCGGTAGCGGGAAATAAATATTTGCACTTCAGTATTTTTGCACCCAATACCCTACGGTTCCAACAATTTTTGTAGTACATGAATAAATATTCTATTTACACATCTATCATCAACAATTACTATTTACATGTATATCCCTATAACCCTATTATTCAAATTCCATAATTTTGAGGGTATTTTTTAACAGATCCGGGTCCGGGTCCGGGTCCGGATCCAGGTTCAGGTCCAAATCCGGGTTGGTGGTGCGGATCCATCCTGGACACAGAAGTGCATCGAGTCTTATTTTAGGACCCAGATCCGGTCCCGTATAGATCAAGTCGGTTCCAGTCCAATGCCGGGTCCGGGTCGGATCCGGCTATCAGGTAAATGTGACGGTGCTAATAATGACATACAGAAATATATGGTAGTTTACAATATTTATTCACTCCTGCAGCTAAAGATGAGATACAACATACATCAATCGAAGTTAATTACATAATATAATGTAGTTACATACACCTATGGCCCTCTTTCTACAGTAAATTGTCGTCTTTCTCATAATATAGAGCAACCTATGTCCATAAACCACTACTCCAGCTTAACAATTCCATCCTGGCCCAGTCAATCTACTTCCCAGTAAAAAGAAAACGTATAAAGAAAAAACAAACAAACAAACAACAAGACACAGACAAATAATTTATAGAACAAATCTGAAGAATGTAAAAGCTTTTTGGAGAATGCCATTAAGAGTCCTGCATATTGACAAATTCGGGCAAGCATGGCAATGACTGGTGAAAACTCGTGAACCATTTATCTAAACAAAAATATGATATGAGTCAGAGTGGAACAAAATGCGTAACAAATGGTAAGTTGAAGTTCCACGATAAGCCAAAAATTTAACTTTTCTGTAAGTTTTTACAAATTCAAAGCTGCAAGGTCACTAATCCTTTCCGTCGTCTAATTTGTACTTCTCCTCGAAGTTCAAAATTTTTGTATCAGGAATGGGTAGCAAGTTGCTAAAATTTTTGTTATCGGCCAAATCGGCACTATCGGATCGCTAGACTGAATTTTTGGTATAGGGTGTTTCTTAAAGTAAAATTAATATTTAAATATTTTCTGTTATTAAATAAATATTTTAATTTATTTTAAAACTAATTAACCATGTTCTTTATTTTTTAAAATTTGCCAAATCTGCAGTATCGTCCTGGATCACTCAAATCCGGCCGATCCCACGCCCATCTCAGCCGTCCCCTATGTTAGGATTGTATCTTGTATACTCGTGGTTCAGATTAGAAGAATGTAAGATGAAGCACGGAGGTCGAAGCGTCGAAGTGAGTAAAAGAAGAAAACAGCAGCAGCTTGCATAGTTGCAGTCGACTGTCCCAAGTTGCAGTCGACTGCACCCCTCGACCGCCCGTAGTACAGGGATTGTCCGAGAGAGGGACGGTCGACCGGTCTTGTTGGACGGTCAACCGACCGCGGCGCTGTGTTCGTTTTGGGCCTCGATTTGTTAGGTCGTTTCAGCCTAATCTTCAACTCCAAGTTAGATCGTACGGCTCCTATTCAATAACTTCTTTTTCAGGTTATATCGGGCAGCTGAGAATCAAGATTCGACCTATGTTTCTCTCTATTATTCTATATATATTGTAAACTCCTCCTTTATGAAAGTAGAGTACTTCATAGATTATTTTCTCCATTGCAAAGAGAGGCTCGAGAGAGAGTTCTTGGTGAATGAGTTTAATTCTTTGTATTGAGTGAATCAATAACTCCTTGTAATCTCTTCTAGTTCAATATCAGATCTCCCTATATTTCTCCCCGGATTAAGCAAAAGCTAACCAGGATAAGTCATCGGTGTGTTTGTGTTAGTTTGGTGGATCTACTTGCTTGCTCAATTTATTCGTCTCATCTACTTCGACTTCCACATTGCCCTATTTAGTTCCGCTGCGACAACAGGGCGTTGGTTGACGCCCCAATCCCAACAGCTAGTATCAGAGCTTCAGGTTGCCGAGTACCTTGGTTAAGATGACAGGCCACAGTATTTTGAAGATCAAGAAGTTCGATGGAAAGATCAATTTCAATCTTTGGAAGACTGACATGTATGATGTTCTTGTTCAAGAACGTTTGCAGTTAGCAATTAAGAAGAAAGAAAAGCCAACTGATATGAAAAATGACGGTTGGGAAGATATTCGTGAAAGAGCCATAAGTCTGGTCTGACTATCCTTGGCGGACGAGGTCAAGTGCAGATTTCTTGAAGAAACTGATGCAGCGAGTTTGTGGAAAAAACTCATAGCTGACTACTCTGGTTCATTGTTATTAGATTGGATGCATTGGAAGAGGAAGTTATTTCGTTTATCTATGAAGGAAGGTACCGATCTCCAAGACCACATTACAGAGTTCAATAAGGTATTATCTGAACTTAAGACGATCAACACAGATGTGTTTGAGGAAGATAAAGCTTTCAACCTGATATATTCACTGCTGAATTCATACGAGCCTTTGATCACTACCATGCTACACGGTAGATCTGCCAAGGAGAGCATTTCGGTAGATGGTATAATAAAAGCATTGAAGGAAAATCAACTTAGGAAGGAGACTCAGAAATCACCGTTTATTCCCATAAGTTGTCTAGCAGTGGATGGTCCTTCAGGGGGAAGACAAAGTGCTTTGCAAAAGGATTCGATTTGTTGCCGATATTGCAAGAGGCCAGGGCTTATCAAGAAAGACTGTTGAAAATTGCAGAATCAGGAGAACGCAAAGAATGGGAATTCAGCCGCTAATGTGGTTAGTGCCTTTGATTCAGGTGATTCGTGTCTTGTTTTAAATGCTGATTCTAGTTGGTTTTTTGACTCAGAGAATTCTTCTCATATTTGCTCCGAGAGGGAGTTGTTTTCTACTTATAAGTCTACTACAGGGCGTTATATGACAACGGGAACTGGAGAGATTTGTGAAGTAGTATGTGAGGGGACAGTTGAGTTGAAGATGCCAGGTCTAAACATGTTCACTTTAAAAGATGTTTTGCATATTCCTTTACTGAAATGGAATCTGATTTCCTTGGAAACTCTTGATACACGGGGCTGCAGGTACATAGTTCGAGGTAGAGTTCTATCTGTTTTTCAAGATTGTCGTAAGGTAATTAGAGGTATGATAGTGGTTGGGCCAAGCCAAAATAATCTCTACAAGCTTTGGGAAATCTGAAATACTTGCGCAAGTGTTGCTTCTTTTTCCGTTATTCCCGCAAACTCAGCTAGTTTGCCGCAAGCTCAGCTAGTTTGCCGCAACTAGATTCATCGAGACGAGACCACGACGTTCGAATATCGTCGAGAGGTGGAGAAAGCCTAAGGGTAGGTGGAGTTCGTGCGAAGTTTGGCAAGTTCGTGAGTATACCTACGGAGGTGTACCCTTGAAGGGATATACTGGAATCGGTTAGATTGGGTAGAAGATCAGTTTAACTAGAAGAATAAGTTATTGTTCTAAGTTTTCTTTGCAAGTGGAATTTATTAGAGTTTGGAGATGAGTAACACATCATGTGATAGCACTCGTATGCAATCCAAGGTGGAGTTTGTTAGGATTGTGTCTTGTATACTGGTGCTTCAAATTAGAAGAATGTAAGATGAAGCACGGAGGTCGAAGCGTTGAAGTGAGTAGAAGAAGAAAACAGCAACAGCAAGGTGCATGCATAGTTGCGGTCGACCGCACCTCCCGACCGCCCGTAGTACAGGATTGTCCGAGAGAGGGACGGTCGACTGGTCTTGTTGGACGGACGACCAACCGCGGCGCTGTGTTCATTTTGAGCCTCGATTTGTTAGGTCGTTTCAGCCCAATCTTCAACTCCAAGTTAGATCGTACGGCTCTTATTCAGTTACTTCTTTTTCAGGTTATATCGGACGACTGAGAATCAAGATTACACCTAGGTTTCTCTTTATTATTCTATATATATTTAAACTCCTCCTTTATGAGAGTAGAGTACTTCATAGATTATTTTCTTCATTCCAAAGAGAGGCTCGAGAGAGAGATAGTTTTTGGTGAGTGAGTTTAATTCCTTGTATTGAGTGAATCAATAACTCCTTGTAATCTCTTCTAGTTGAATATCAGATCTCCCTATATTTCTCCCCGGATTAAGCAAAAGCTAACCGGGATAAGTCATCAGTGTGTTTGTGTTAGTTTGGTGGATCTACTTGCTTGCTCAATTTATTCGTCTCATCTACTTCGATTTCCTCATTGCTCTATTTAGTTCCGCTGCGACAACGAGCGTTGGTTGACACCCCAATCCCAACACCCTACACCCAGATTGCCGATCCTAAGTTTTTGGTGGAGCACTGGATTGCCCCACTCCAAAATTGATCCAATCTAGTTAGGGATCAGCCGGTCCTTTAAACTATGCTTCTACTCATTGTTAAGAATGTGCGTAGGATAATGATAAGCAAAATATTTAACAGAAAATTGTTTCATGCAATTTTAATACTAGGTACAGTACATGAATGTACAAAAATTTGTGATGTAGCCGGATGACAGTTTATATTCTATAATTCGAGAAAGCACCTATCGAAGAATGCACAACCAGTGGTCATGTTTATAGTAGACTACGCATATTGATGGAGGCCACTAAAGGCACTATCTAAAATTAATCTAAATGTATATGTCATGGTTCGGAAATTTGACATTGGCATTGGGTATTGGCCTATCATTTACCAGTAATATCTACATGTCTAAAGTATCAAGTACGGTAGGGCAGATGCATCTAAAGTATGAACATAGTAACAACCATATCTGCTCTGTTTGCAACCTTACCTACAAGCTAGGCAGTTAAAAAATCGTTTTTGGGAACTAATCGGTCTAGGAGCGATTAGTGATTAATCGGTTAATCGGAAAATAATTGGAGATTAAATCGGAAAATTCATTATATATGTATAATTAAAAAAAGATAAATCATCATTATGTAGCAACCATAAATCCTCATAAAATTATTATGAGATTATCAAATAATAACATACAGTTATAGAGAAAAAGAAAAGAGTACTTGGTTTGAGCCGAGTTGAGATTCTGGATGTGGGTCGAATCAGGGTTGCTGGTCTGTTCCAACAAACAAAAACAATCAGGGAGGTAGAGCAGTGCAAGCAGCAAAAGGAGGAGGTGCAGCAGATGCGGGCCGTGTCAAGTATGCGACGGGAAGGGGGAGCAACGGTGGGTCGGGTTTGGGTTTGCTCGAGGAAGAAGAGAATCAGTTTGAGTTTGGGTTTGCACGAGGAAGAAGAGAGCAGCGACATGTCAGGTTTGGGTTTGCACGAGGACCAGAAGGGGTTTGAATTTTGAATTTGGAATTTTTGGGTCGGATTCAGCCTAAATAATACAAATGAGTATGAAAATTAGAGGAGAAGATTTAATCGGTTAATTGGTCAATTAAAATCGGCCGATTAACCACTAATCGGCCAATTATACCCGATTAAATCGCTAACTATTGAAATATTATAAATCGTTAAAAAATAATCACTTAGCCTCCGATTAGCGATTAATCGGGAATTAATCAGGCGTAATCGGAGATTTTAACTGCTTAGTCTACAAGTCATCATATTCTAGCTAACTACGCATATTGATGGAGGCCACTAAAGCGGTACTTAAAATTAACCAGAATGTGGTCCGAACAGTCGATATTGGCATCAGGTACTGGACTATCATTTACCCGTAATTATGAGATGGTCCAATGTTTGGTAGGCAAATTCTTCAAAAACTGCAGATGCATTTCAGCCCTGGTTAAGGTTGGCAAACGGGCCGGTCTAGCCCGCCTGGACCAGCCCAGAACAGGCTTCAATCAGAACCGGACTGCCATTTGGCAGTCCAGGCCCAGATGGCTAGCCAAAAATTAGCGGGTCGATCCTGGTCATATTTTGGCCAAATTGGCCCGGTTTGAACCAGCCTGCTAGGTCTTGAACCGGAAAGCAATGGTCCGGTCCGGTTCAGCCTACCCGGGCCGAACGTTGGGTCCGGTCGGGCTAGTTGTTGGATTAAGGTTTTTTTCTTATTTAATTCTAAATTACCGATTTACCCCCATAACGACTATAAACGGCTAATTTTTTAGGATAGATAGGAAACCCAAAAATTATAAAATTTTATAAATAGCCACCTCTTCCATATAATTTTCTTCACAGCAAAACTTAAAACTTATACTACTCTCAATTCATTCTAAACAATTCTCTCAAGTTTCCAACAATTCATTACAAATCAAGACTCAAGTCTCACTTGCAATTTATGGGAGAAGTAATCAAGTGAATAAATATTCAAGAAGCTTTCTCAATTTTCAAGTCTCAACTCTCTCAAGTCTCAAATCTCAATCTAGTTATCTACTCTTGCAATTCTTGAAGTGCGGTATCATTTTTTATAGTTTAATTAATATCTGTTAGTTGTTAATTTGTAGCTTGTTAATTTCTTACACTTTTTTCTCATATCAATTATTCAATTTTATAATTTTCATACACTAATGGCACCATCACGATCACATTGCGACTATAACCAAAGTGGACAAAAATCCACCAATACATTTCTCACTCCTTATGTTCCACAATTTGACACCGATACTATTAGAGATTTTGATAATATTCCCGAGTTTCCACACACACAATGATGAAATTCTAGTTGAAGAAACCCAAACACAAGATACCGAGCAACTGCAACCCTTTTCATCCCAAAAATATAGAGTAACTTCCGAAGTCCACCAATATTTTACATTTATTTCATCTCAGGCAGATCCAAAAGATGGATAAAAGGTATGTAACAAGTGTCAAACCGCTTACAAATAAAAAATTGATACTAGAACGGGGACGCTTAAGTGGCAATTGGAGACACTCAGACATATTGCAAGATCATCTAACCCAACCAAATATCAACCCAAGACCGGTCATGTAGATAGCTAAAGCTACGATCATGATCTCGTTCGTACGGAAATGGCTAGACTCGTTATTAAGGATGAGTTACCATTTTGCTATTCTGACGGTAGGAATCTAGAAACCTTTAACCAAACCGCTCTAAACCCCCATTACAAATAAATTCCTAGAAACATCATAAAGTCCGATTGTTATAAAATCTATGATGCTCTTAAAGATTTTTTTTAATTGCTACTTTTTATGTTTTAACTTATAAGATTTCATTAACCGCGGATGATTGAAGAGGTTGAAACGATGTTCCAATGATGTGCATAACTTGTCATTGGATCGATAGTGATTGGATCCTTCGAAAGAGGATCATATCATTTAGATATTTGATGTGTCTCCCTAATGGTGTGACTATCGCATCACATATCATACAAACATGCACTAATTATTATATTCGTGATAAAAAAAATTTCTTAGTTTTGATAATGCCTCCAAAAATAATAGGACGATTTTCACATTCATTCAAAAGCTTGCTTCTCCATTGCCTAAAATATTTTATGTTAGATATGCATGTCATATCTTTAACTTGTGTACAGGATGCATTGAAGATAGTCAAACCATATACGACTGCAATAAGAGATTGTGTGCATTTCATAGATTTGAGTGGTAATAATCTTCAATCATCCAAAGAATTGTGTAATCTTAAAAGAGTACATTTTAGAAAAATTCCTAAAGATGTTGAGCACCATTGGAATTCCACTTACGTCCTACATGTTGTTGTTACTAAATAAAAATCGGTTATAAATGAATTTTGTATTGCCAAAAGCATGGAAAACTTTCAAATGAATAATTACTCTTGGTTTTTTGGTGAAAGTTTGTTAAAAAAATTGCAACCTTATAAGAACTCAACCCTACAATTTTCAAAATCTTATGATTCCACTTCTAGTGGTATTTTTCTTTCAATAGTTAGGATGATAACAACTTTTCAAGAAATGATGAATGATTCTTACATTGGAGAGATTGTTTCTTCCGCTTACACTAAAATTTTTAAATATTTTCATCATTTTCCTATGTTGTATTATGTTGCTAGTGTAATGGATCCCCGTACAAGTTAGAAGGAATGAAGAATTTGATTGAGTTGTTTTATAGCATGGTGGGAGATGATTCTTATATTCATAATGCATTTATAGTTAAATTTGAGTCCGTAATAAATAATTTATACGATATTTATGATAGAACTTGCATCTACTTCTAAAACACAACATACAAGTACATCATCTTGTTCTAGAGGTAAAGGGTATTGCATTAGAAGATGCAACCGTTAATTTATTGAGTTTGTGAAAGTATAGAGACTGAAGAATACTTTATTGGTTTTTTTCATAACTGAATACATGGCCTCCTATATATAGGAGAGTACAAAAAGCAATCTAAGTTTATTTCAGATGTGGGACTAATACTAAGACTACTTTAACACTCTCTCTCAAACTGGTGCGTAGATATTGTAGAAGGCAAACTTATTTAAGAAAGTTTGAAAAAACTTCGGAGGTAGAGCTTTAGTTAGGATATCAGCAAGTTGTTCACTGAATGGAACATATAAAAATAAAATAACCTTCTTTTCTCACTCATCTCGAACGAAGTGACAGTCAACTTTAATATGTTTTGTGCGCTCATGAAACACCGAATTTTCAGAAATATACATAGCAGCTTTGTTATCACAGTAGAGAGGAGCTGGAGATAGAACTAGGATTGCCAAGTCTCAAATGAAAGATTTAAGCCATAAAACTTCAGAAATCAAATGCCCAATGGCTCGGTATTCAGACTCTGCACTTGATTTGGCCACCACATGTTGTTTCTTACTCTTACAAGATACGAGATTTCCTCCAAAGAATACGAAATACCCACCAGTTGAGCATCTATTATCAACCGATCATGCCCAGTCTACATCAGAATATCTGGGTAAAGAGAGAGAATCACCAAGCCGAACGAGAAGCCCTTGGCCCGAGGCTTTCTTAAGGTAGCAAAGGATATGAACCACTGCTTCCCAATGAGTAATGGTTGGTCCATGCATAAACTGACCGACTAAACTAACTGCAAAGACAATATCTGGCTTAGTTACTGAAAGATAAATGAATTTGCCAACCAACTTGTGATATCGTCCTAGATCAGAGAACAATATATCATTGGAGAAGGATGATAGCTTAATATTGGGATCCATGGGTGTCACTGGGACGACATCCCAGCATTTATGTCTTAGTAAGAATATCAAGGACATACTTTTTTAAGAAATAAATATATCATCCTTTGTGCGTACAACCTCAATGCCAAGGAAATATCGAAGCAGATCAAGATTCTTTGTCTGAGAGGTTTGAGCTAGCCGCCGCTTGATGTCGACAATACCTGGTGAATCACTGTCTGTGATAATGATATCATCAACAGAGACAAACACAATAACAATGCATTTACTTTCTTTCTTTGTGAAGAAAGAATGATCTGCCTTACTTCCTGACTCATAAGAGCACACAGTTTTGCCGAACTTTTCAAACTAAGCTTGAGGCCATTGTTTGAGGCCATAAATAGACTTTTTGAGCGACCACACAAGATTCTCCCCTGTCGCTCAAAACCAGGAGACTGCTGCATATACACTACTTCTTGCAAGTCCTATGTAAAAATGTATTCTTGACATCAAGTTGATGAATATGCCAAGAATAATTAGATGCGAGAGAGATAAGAACACGAACCGATGTGAGTTTTGCAACCGAAGAAAAAGTCTCGGCATAGTCGATCCCAAATTCCTGTATAACTTTTAGCGACAAGGCAAGCTTTGAGTCATTCAACTGTGCCATCAGGATTGTGTTTGACTGTGAATACCCACTTACAACCAACTATTTTACCTGCCACAGCGAGGCAAACCAACTATCAAGTACCATTCTGCTGAAGAGCGTGCATTTCCTCGTTCATGATTGTTGTCAAACCAGGTGCTTGAGTACTTCCTTAACATTGTGAAGAATAGAGATGGAATCCAAGAAAGAGGTAAAGGCTCGAAAAAATATGTTCAGTTTAGAAGAAGAAACAAACTCGGCAATAGGATGGTGAGCACAAGAACGCTTAGCCTTACGGTGAGCAATAGGCAAATCATCTAGGTTAGGAATATTATTGATAGAAGTAGTTGGCACTGATTGAACAACAGAAAGTACTGCTTGGATGGGCGAGCCTGAACGAGTCTTATGTCTTCTGACATAAATCTGAAGTGGCGGAAGCAGTGGTGGTGGCGATGGTGATGGTGATGGAGGCGGTGGTGGTGGCGATGGTGATGGTGGCGATGGAGGCGGTGGTGGTGGCGATGGTGATGGTGAAAGTGGTGGTGGTGATGGGAAATCAAGACTCTCAACAACAACCCTTGGTAAATCAAAATTTTTGGAAAAAATTTGTTCAAAAAATGTTTATGTTCAAAAAATGAAACATTTGCCGAGGTAAATATTTTCTTTCTGAAGGACAATAGCAAAAATAACCTTTCGAAAAAACACGAATATAAGTAGCACATGGGTCCAGTTTATCAATGCTCGGTTAGAGGTTTTGAACAAAACAAGTGCAATCAAAAACACGAGGTGGTAGGGAAAATGGATTTTTAGATGGAAATACCAATTGAAAAGGTGATTGATTTTGAAGAAGAGTAGGCATACGGTTAACAAGAAAACAGTCAGTGAAAACCGCAAAACTCCAATAAAACTTTGGGACTTTCATTTCAAACATCAAAGAGCGAGCAATTCTACGTAAATGTTTATTTTTGCATTGTCACTCCATTTTGTTTAGGAGTATATGTGTAAGAAGTTTGGTGGATAATCCCATGATGAGAAAAGAATTTTTAAAATCAGAACTCACATATTCTTTAGTATTATCAGAACGAAAACATTTAAGAATAGTTCCAAATTGTGTTTTTATCTCAAAGAAAAAATCCTGAAAAAACTTGAAGCACTTCGGAACGATCTTTTAAGAGAAACAAACATGTCATGCGAGAAAAATCATCAATAAATGTAACAAACTAACGATATATATTACACGTGGAAAAGCCAATAGGTTCTCAAACATCAGAATGCACTAAATCAAATAAATGTTCACTACGTTTATTGACGCATCCTGGGTAGGGAATTCGATGATGTTTACCTAACTCACAGGAGTCACAAGAAAATTGAAAAGAAGACTCACAACCAAAAACTAAGTGTTGGGAGTAAGGAAGGATGCCCCAGTCGTCGGTGCCATAATGCAAGATCAGTAGAAGAATGAAAGGTCGAGACTGGAGAATCCAAGATATATAACCCTTGTTATTTACGACCGGTGTCAATCACCTTCCTCATTGTAATATCCTAAAACACACAGTGAGAAGGAAAAAATGTTACTGAACGGTTTAAATCCTTAAAAATTTTAGGAACAGATAACAGACTGTTAGAAAATGTAGGAACACACAAAACAGATATAAGAGAGATCTAGAGAAAGTGAGATATCGCCCTTTCCTTCAATAGAGATAGGAGATCCATCAGCAATACGCACATGATAATTGAAAAACAAATAAAATGAAGAAAGCGGTAAAGGAGACATATGTTCAGAAGCACCTGAATCAATAATCCGTTGATGTGAAAAAATATGACAAGCAGTACCTGATGAACCGAGTTACCAGGAGACAGCAAATTGCGGAATGTCTGATACTCTTCAACAGAGAGGGTATACAGGGAGGAGGTTGGCACATATGTAGGAGCAGTAATGGAAGAAGATTCCACAATGGAAGACTGATGAGCAGCAGGAGGACGACCAATGCGTTTCCAACATGTCACATACTCATGAGACCGACCCTGACAATAGGTACAATACTTAGTGTTGTGATGACTGTCACCACGGCTACGACCACGATCACTACGGTCACGTGTAGAATAAGAACCATAACCCCCGAAGGAGGAAGAAAACTGCAGCGAGGAAACAGATTAACCACAGCAATAGCCAGAGACAAGTGCATATGGTGTTGGGGTGTCGAGAAGAGCAGGAGGAGGTACTCGTGATAGCTGAACATAGAGATCACGTAGAGAGACTGACGTTGGTGACGAGGATATGAGAGCGAACACCTTCAAGGTATAGACAAATATTTTTTAAAAAAAAAAAAGGTGGAGTCTGAAAACCCTGTTTCAATAATAAATGATTAATAAAACAAACTCAGAGTACTGAGCTTACAACAAAATCCTACAAACAAAACAAAAGAACATAACTCCACCCCGAACATAGGGGGTGGGACCAAAAGACAACATAAAGTAGCTACAAAGAAATACATCATACCCCCAACAAACCCTGGGGAGGTGGGTATCAATGACCATCATAGACCGTGCTGGATATCAGTCAATCGTCGGGCCGATCTCGATCTCCTCGTCATCAAACTCCTGTACCTGGAATACACTTGCAATCCTTTCCCTGGGACCTGCTGCTGCCACATTAGCCCAAAATGAAATTAAATGCATAATATGAGTCAAATTGCCAGAAATACTATTGCAAGTTTTACGAAAGTAAAGATTATTTCTGTCTAGTCAGAGAACCCAGGTCATTGCGGCGATAGCGATATACCACGCTTCTCTCATAGCACCCCTCTCCGTCGCAAACTTAGGCCCTACCCACAGGTCATCGTATGTAGTAGGGTATTAGGATGTCCCTGGAGCGCTGAGTACCTCTACGATAACCGCTTTGCTCCTAGGACACTGAAGAAAAGGATGGTCTCTAGTCTCCAGGGTAGCGTGGCAGAACCCGCATTGAGAGTCCATATTTGGTTGGCACTTAGTGAGGTTTTCTCCAGTCAGGATCACATCGTTTAGCACCAATCATAGGAAAACTTTGAACTTTAGCAGGACTTTCGTTCTCCAGACCACTTTGGTGAACATCCCCTAAAATGGATGCGATTGTACATGGCGCGAACCACGAACTTGCCGTTCTTCTCCAATCCCCAGATTTTCTTATCGGGCCCCTGAGCACAGCAATTCCAGTGTTGGTGATGTAGGCCTGAAGTTCCGTAAATCTAAGTTGGGAGCCTAGGTCAAGCAGTTGTTTGAAAGATGGATTCCAGGCGCCTCTTTTCCAGGCTGCTGCCACCGTGCAGTGTGGTTGTGTCGCCTGCTCATATAAATCGGGAAACAGGGATCTGAGTGTGTGATCAGCACACCACTTATCCCACCAAAATCTGGTAAGTCTGCCGTTACCGATAGCTGATTTGACACAGCTATTGAAGAATTCATATGCCTTAGTGATACCTTTCCAGAACCAGGATACCCGAGGGCCTATCCTGAAGCCTAGATTTCTCGTTCCATTCCCATGCATGTATCCCTGAACAAACCACCCATCTCCATTATGGTGGAATACTTTCCACCACCATTTACCCAGTAGCGCCAGATTCATATCTCAAGGATCAATTATACCTAGGCCTCCATGAATCTTTTTCACGCACGCCTTCACCCATCTAATAAGGTGATATTCTCCTCGGTTCGGGTCTACCCCTTTCCATAAGAAATGTTTCCTAGTCCGGTCAATTCTTTGGATTACCCATCGCGGCATTTCAAAGAAAGAGAGATAATAGGCAGGAAGGTTTGAGAGAACTGCATTAATGAGCGCGACTCCCTCCCAAAGAAAGGGCTTTCCCTTTCCAGCCTGCTAGCCGTTTCTCAACCCGATAAATGATGGGTAGCCAATCCGCCTTTTTGAGTTTCCCGGGTCTTAGCGGCAATCCAAGGTATTGAATGAGGAAACTCTCTATGGAGCAGTTGAGGATTGTGGCATGATCCAGCGCCTCTTCTGGAGACAGAGCAATGGGAATGAGAGCATGTTTGTGGAAATTAACTCTGAGGCCAGACCAAGCTTCAAAGCAATACAGAATTCCTTTGAAGACATTAGTTTTCCCTAGGTTGTCATTGCCAAATAGGAGGATATCGTCTGCATATTGGAGTATAGAGCATCCTTGACGACTGATTCCCTTAGCCACTGGTACAATCCAACCTGCTCTGCTGCATTTGGCCATTATGGATCTTAGAACGTCTGCCACGATGGTAAAGAGAAAGGGTGATAGCGGATCTCCTTATCTGAGCCCCGTTTGCAGGAGAATGGGTGGCCTGATATCCCATTTACCAAAATAGCCGTCCTGCTGGTGGTAAGACAAGTGTGGATCCATCTGATCCATCTGTCTCCGAACCCCCGTCCAGCAAGCGCCTCCAGCAAACAGTCCCATTCCATTGAGTCATAGGCTTTCTCAAAATCCAGCTTCAGTAGGTAGCTCTTAGCGTTCGAAGCGTGGTATTGATGGATAGTCTTTTCAGCCATAGCTATACTGTCCTGAATACACCTTCCCTTGATGAAGCTTGTCTGGTCCTGACTAATGAGGCTATCCATTACCTTCCCCAGTCTGTTAGCGAGAGTCTTGGTAATGATCTTAACAGTACAGTTAAGAAGGCTTATGGGGCGGAAGTCTCCAACTCGTCGTGAATCTTCTTGCTTAGGAACCAGCACCACCTCCGCGTAGTTGAATCTCCCTAATTTGAGTTTATGCTTGTAGAAGTCTTCGAACAGCTTCAGCAGGTCACCTTTGATTTCCTCCCAGAATATCTAATAGAACAGAATCGGAAAACCATCTAGACCTGGAGCTTTATCTTTACCAAGTTGTTGGACTGCCCTCCAGACCTCCTTCTCAGTGAAGGGTGCTTCGAGGGATTGCAGCCTAGGATCTGAAGTGCCTGCTAGGTCTTGCCAGAAGTCGTGTTGGAGAGACTCTCAAGTCCACTTTGTGCCCAAAGAGGCGCTTGAAGTGGGACTGGAAAGCCTTGCCTTGTACCAATCCAGAATCTGAGTTAATTGAGTGAATGAGGTTAGATCTACGCCGGGCGCTGGCAACTCGGCGGAAAAAATGCTGTGTTCGCGTCTCCCTCTTTGAGCCACGAAATTCTAGACCGTTGTTGCCATTTGATTTCCTCAATCCAGTAGAGCTGGTCAATTTTCTGTCTGAATTAGAACAATCGATTCCGCTCTTCCTGTAGTAGATCCCTAGATTCTTCCGTCTTCTCAAGTTCCTCAATTCCTTCAAGTTGAAGGAATTCCTTTGCTCTTCATATCAACGCAAATCTGGTCCGGTTCCACTTCTTAAATTTGCCCCTGAGCCTGCTAATTTTTTCACACCATATAGCGGACGCCTCAGTACCCTTGGTCGGGCGAGACCAACTCTCGTTGACCATATGGTGGAAGCCTTGAATTTCTAACCAAGCTTTCTCGAACCGAAATTTTGATGGCTTTCTGGGTTGGTCCTCCCCAGAAGATAAGAAAAAAGGCACGTGATCTAGGGATGGCGAATGGGTCGAGTGGGCCGGGCCGGGCCCAACCCGTACGGGTTGGCACGAATAGTTCGCGGGCTCGGGCCGGGTTGCCCACTTATCCGGGCCGGGCCGGGCTGAAATTTCGATTGGGTGGCCCGCCCAACCCGTGAACCCTTTAGGGTTCAACCCGGGTTGGGCCGGGTCGACCCGCGGGTTGGCCCGTTTATATAGGGTTAGAATTTTTTTTTGTAGCTTAAAATAATAATAATAATAATAATAATAATAATAATAATAATACTAAGTAAGTAATAATACTAATAAACAATAAAAATCGTAATAATAATAATAAGATTGAAAGAGTGAAATTGACAACAAATTTTGAAATATTATTCATATGAATTTAAGTTATACAATTTTAACAATTAATAATGAAATGAAGAATTCAATTTACAAATAAGTTTTATACAATAACATATTTCTTATATACAATTTTATGTTGAGTACAAGTTTTCTAATTTAACATAACAAGCTTTGCTATTATTGTTGTTGTTGTTGTTGTTCTTCGGGCGAGTTGCTCCCACTTGCAGACGTTGATAGTGCTTTCCCTTGTGTCCTATCTTCAGCCTTCAGCCAATCTTCTGTGCAAACGAGCATCTCTAATGTGTCCCTATCACTTGTAGAAAATGCACTCTCAGAAGCAACTGTAGAGACAGGAGGAGTTAGTAAATCTTTAGCCATAATTGAAAGAATACTAAAAGTGAGTTCATGTTCTTTCCACCATTGTAAAATATCTAGTGGAGAAACAGTAGGCTCAGAATCTTGTTGGTTATACCAATTTAATTCATTTGGTTGATTAGTCCTAGGTTTTCTTGATTGAATTTGTTCAAGTAAATTAAATGTTCTATCACCAATTCTACTTTTACCCTTACCTTTAGAACTACCAGAAGAAGAACTAACTACAGAAGTTGTACTACTAGAAGCAAAACGTCTATCATAATAATCATACAAGTTATTTAACGTAGATTCAAACTGAACTAAAAAAGTAGCGCAATCAATTGTTAATTCTACATTTACTTCTAAATATCCAAAAAATATTTCTATCAAATTCTTCGTACCTTTTAATTTGATACGAGGATCCATAACAGTAGCAACACAAATCAACATCGGAAGAGAAAAATAATACTTCAAAAATTTTTGAAATGCAGGTTTTACAATCTCACCAACATTGATATCATTTAACATTTCGTTAAATGTTTGCATCATGCTAACTAATTCAATAAAAATGCTACTAGAAGCAGATTCATATGTTTTTGAAAATTTTAAAGTTGCGGTTTTAAAAGGTTCTAAAAATTTCAATAAAGATTCGGCAAAAAACCAATCGGGGGGAGCCATTTCAAAATTCTGCATATTTTTTGCGATACAAAAATCATTTACAACTGCTTTATATTCGGTGACAACATTTAGTAAATCAAAAGTAGAATTCCATGAGTGTCTAACATCCTTTGGAAATCTTCTAAAAAGAACATTTCTAACCCTACACCAAGCTTTCCATTCTTGTAAAATGCTTGGACTTAATTGAATGAAATGTACACAATTCCTAATTTTAACTATAAATTTATAATATGACATGCACATCTAACATAAAAAATTATTGTCAGATGGAGGGTTTAATACATATTTTAAAGTAGTAATTGCTACATTGTTGTTAGATGCATTATCAAAACTAATAGCCATAATTTTATCACGTATATGAAAAACATCACAAATTTCTATAATACGATTTGTTATTTCAGCGCCACTATGGGGATACGGCAGCGGGAGATCTTCGAGATCGCAGCGGAGAGAAAAGAATAGGGTTGCGGGAGAGGTGGTGGCGAAGGCAGGGGTGGCGGCGGGAGTGGAGGGCGGCGAAAGGTAGAAATTAGGGTTCTAAATCTAGGGTTTCTCCCAAGAAGAAAGGAAGAAGAAAAAGATGAAACTTTTTTTGGAAAAGAGAGAAACCCTAAATTTGGTGTGTATATTTTTCCAGCTCTAATACCATGTGAAAGTATAGAGAGTGAAAAGAATACTTTATTAGTTTTTTTTCATAACTGGATACATGGCATCCTATATATAAGAGAGTACGAAGAGCAATATAAGTTTATTTCAGATAAGGGACTAATACTAAGACTACTTTAACAATATTCAATCTAAAAAACCTAGGACTTAATGCACCAAATGAATTATATGAGTATAATTCACAAGATTCACTGCCATGTGAACAGAATATTGACATACTATCATGGAGGAAACACAATGAAGGTTCATATCCTATTCTTTCTCATATGGCAAAAAATCTACTAATCTCCGCATGTGTCCACAGTTACATCGGAAAGTATTTTTTCTATAGGTGGCAAGATATTTAGCGATGCAAGGAATTGCTTGAATTCAGAGACTTTGGAGATGCTCGTGTGAAGTGAAGATTGGATGAAAGCAGATGACAGGACTCAAGGAATACTACAAGACACCTTAACCAGTGGAATAGAAGATGAAGCCGAAGCTCACTAGGGAATTTAGGGCGATAAGATCCTAGGTTAAGTTAAGGTGCACGACAGTAGTCCAGTGCTCTCTCTTCAATCTAATTATAGGCTATCTCGAATTTTAGATCACTTCCTTACCATATAATTTTGTAACTTTTGTACGTATTATTAGTTTATTACAAATTTTTTATTGTTGTAAAGATTGATTCCAGACTTAAACAATTGAGAAAAATAATACATTTTTTTTTATTCTTGTACATCAAAATTTCCTACAATATTATTTAATTTTTTATCTATTTTATCTATTGATTATGTTCTTAACGGATAAAGGTTACGGTAAAAAAACAATAAAAAAATATTTTAAAATCTATGAAACTGAAATCCCTGAGGAAAAAAGAAAAAAAATACACATTTCGGCCCGGCCAGGCCTGGCTCAGCTCGGGACCGGGGTGTGCTGGTTGGGGGGCGGTCCGGGCTGGAGTTTCACTCCATACCGCTACAGGGTCGGGCCAGGCAAGCTGCGGCCCGAACCAGCCCGCCCGGATCAGTTGCCAACCCTAGCCCTGGTTTATACGCTAATATCATTATACATAATCTGCGAAAGGTATTGTCAAAATCGATAAAGTGCTTGAATTTATTACAAAGAAAATCAAATTTTAGGATTTTAACAAACTAAAATTTTATTAAAAGAAAATTTAAGATTTTTTCCAAAAAAAAAAAACAACAATAAGAAGATTAGAAAAGAGAATATCACACTGATAGCAGTCATGTCTGAAAATGCTCCATACATGTGCAAAAAATGAATTCCTGGTGCATATCCTATTATAAGTTCGTTACAGAAACCTTTAGTTGATAGCACACGGAAACGAAATTCAGTATTAAAAATTGCAATTGTTTCAGTCTCAACCAATTTATAATCGATAATCATGGCCATCGCCTCTAACGATCAAATTAAATGTGAACAACCTATCATCCGCTCTTTGAAATAAGGGGTGCTCCGGTTTTTAGTGTGCTTCATACAATTTTCGATCCACATTAGACATTATCAAATCTGTAGGTTTATGGAAAACTACTGTAATAAATCCTTGTTGTCATTACTCAACAATTTTCTATTTAAGGTCAAACTTGGATGGGTGATTACTTTCATGTGACTTTACCTTATGGTAATTATTAAATTATTTTTTAAAAATTTCATTTTCCCTAAGCTTTACTACATTTTGCAAATCCAGAAGTTCTTAGAGCATCCACAATCGTTTGCTATATTTGCCAATTTCTCATTTTCTAGCAAACAAGGTGCTGCAGTCGTTTTCTATTTTGCCATATTTTGGCAAAATAGCTACAGTCGCTTCTCATTTTTGATAAATGAAATTGAGATTCTCATATTATAAGAGACGAGACAACATGTTTCGTCCCAATTTTTTTATTTTTTTTAAGATCGTCGGATGATACAACTTGTTCCGTCCCAAAATTTTTTTATTTTTTTTTAATGATCAAAGGGTACAACATTGTTGTACCGTCTGGAAAAAAAATCAAAAAAATGCTGAAACGAGACATGTTGTCCCGTTTCAAGCAAAATTTGCTTGGACGGTAAAACTAGAATTAGAGTGTCATTAATTAGGTTTAGGTAATATTTTATTATTTAATTTATTTAATTAAACTATTTTAATATCTAATCACTAATTAAATAACTCTTAAAAAATGTAATGAAACCGGACGAAACAACATGTCTCATCATTCTTAAATTTTAGCAAAATTTTAGCAAACAACCACTGCAGACAAATACCCTATTTTCTATCACTGTAGCTGCCAGTTTCTAAAAAAATGAGAAACACCATTGTGGATGCTCTTAGTAGCGGTGCAGATTTTTCTTCCAGCTAGGCTTATGAGAAAAACATAGTGGAAGCCAAGTTTCTCTCCCTAACTAGCAACTTTAAAAGAAAAATGACAATCACAGGTTTGTGAAGTATACTGAAAGGGTCATTTCATGTTTGCAAGTTTTTATTGAAGAATTTATTGACATGGAAAAGCAAGTCCACAGCTATTGACACTATTATGTGATTTTAAATTTGGTAAAGGAGAAAGTTTTGTAGAGTAAACTTTGAGGAAAGGTTTTGTTTTTTTTGTAACTTATGGGTAACATTCTGCATGTTGTAATCGAGAAGGCAGATCTTGGCTTTACTACAGGAGCTAGAAATGTTTGCTGATTATAAACTCTATATGTTTGTTAGCATCCCAATATTAATGGTGGTGATGCTAATTATCCAGAGTTTAATACCTTTCCTCGGATTGAACTACATTTTCTAATAAACTTTTTCGCATATGTATTTCATAAACCTATCTGTTTAAACATAACCACCCATTTCGGTTTCTCTTCGATCCAAATCTGTTGACTTCGCTAGTCGTTCTTACTGTTCCTGATTCCCCATCATCTAAAACCATAGCAAATTTACACAATACCATACAATCAAGTTCTGTTTAATCATACACAACAAACAACCATTCCACATAGGTACAATTTGCAGTCAAGATTTCCATCCTACACATACCGAGACAAGTCCTCTCGTTTCCAGGATCGTTAAACTAGTCATCATTAACCTTCCCAAAACGACTAGATAATCATAAACACAAATAACCTTCCAAAAAAAACACTAGATAATCATAATCATAAACTAGATTTGCCCGTGGGCACGTGCCTACGGCATGTCTTCAGAATGATACAACACACGAAAAGCTCTGTAAACAGTAAAACAACAATTATGTAATTCAAGTTTGAATAGTATGATAATAATTAGTTGTAAATAAAAGTCCATGTTTCTATTAGTATATGTCAAAAAATAATTATAAATGAGGGTGTAAAATCCAACTTCTTATAACTTTAAGTGTGAAAAATGATGAAATTTAATTGTTGAAGAGATATTTGTTATTTTCAATATGTGCAATAAAAAAAACCCATAAAAATTCTAAAAATTTTACAAACCTGAAATTTTTAAATCTAAATTTTTAAGTAAATAAAGAAAGAATGAGAGAGAGAGAGGAAGAGAGAGAGAAAAAAAAAATATGAAAAAGTGAAAAGAGAAGAGAGAGATAGTAATAAGTAACGAGTTTTTTACTTTTGGAAGGAAAATTTTAATTTTGGGGTTTGAAATTTTGGGCGGAAAAATATATTTTGTGAGAATCAATCTAAACCATTGGTTTTAGACACGATTGAATGAGAGCCATTTGATAGCTTTCTTTGTAATTTACTAGTGACATGCACGTGCGATGCACGTTCTAATTATTTTTTAATTTATTTTATAAAGTAAATAGTAAGATGTGATATGGCTTCGAACCTGAGACCTCCCTTTACTCATACGTACTTTTTACAAATTATCTCTAGTGGCACAAACTTTTATTTTATGTGAGTGACACTTTTGTAAATAAATATGTTGTAAATTAATTTGAACTTTGAGGGTATTATGGTAACTAACAACAAAAATTGACAGAATTAACCCTATATTATTTTTTAGCCTTTTATGTATATGGGGGTATGATAGTAAAAAGCCGCCAAAATGGGGCTTTGCTTAATAATAGTATAGATAATTAAAAATTTTTAAAAAAATAATATGCATACTTTTCTTGAATTCTACTATCTATTTTCCTCAACATAATCGTACTACTTATTCCTCTCCAATATATAGTGAAAACTAGCTAGTCGTGATTGCAAACAACCCAAAATTCGCCAATAGTGTTAAATCTCAGAATGTCCTGTGCCTGACCGCTGAAATCTGCATATCTGAGTACTACCCAGTTTAGAACACAAGTAAACTAACAACAACAACAACAAGAGAGTCTGTATCCCCAATTTGGAGTCGGCTACATAAATCTTCCTCCTCCACTCAACTCCATTGTGGCCACCTCCTTCGTCAAATTAACACATTCCAAATCCCTATTAATGGCTTCAATCCAACTTCATTCGGGTCTACCCCGCCCCTATCTTCCCTCCTGTCAATTTTCCTAACTCGAATACTTATTCTTTTTACATTTACAAACCACCTCAATCGATTATCCCACATTTTATCTTCAATTTGGGCAACATCCACTTCCTACTATATACATTCATTTCTTATTTTGTATGTTACTGTATTTCCACTCATCCACATTCATATCCTCATTTCGGCTACACTCATTTTTCGAATAGAACCTAGCAAATTACTCCCTATGTTTCAAAATAGCAAAATGCTAGACATACATGAGTTTTTACCCCAAACATATATTATAAATGCATTGGGGCCCACTTCTCACTAAAAGACAATGTTAAAATCTTATCTTTTAGTGAGAAGTGGGCCCCAATGCATTTATAATGTATGTTTGGTGTAAAAACTCATGTATGTGTAGTCATCCTCTTCAAAATGTAAGTCATTCCATGTTTCCACATGAGTATTTAGAAAGAACCTAGGATTGTGTAAGAGTACTAGACTTTCTTGAAAATTGAAGCTCTTAAATGATAATGCTTTCCTTCCTCTATAATTAAAGGACCTTTAAGAATATGAAGAGACAATTAGTCTAAGAATCACAAGACAAGGGTAAAATTAGAAATCTCTTAGAAAATTAATTAATGGACATTTCAGAATGACAGAACATCTATCTCGAAAACCTAAAGCGAGTTATATTGTGGAACAAAAAAAAAAGAAATTATATTTTGGAACGGAGGGAGTAACAAATTTCCTAAAATGGGTTGCTAAAAAAACAATGTAAAGACAAACCCAAATCAAGAAACTGCACAACAGCGATAAAAAGATCACCTGTCTGTAATTTGGAGCGCCGTCAATTTGGGGAAGAAGGCGCTTGTTCTGGCACCCCGGAAAGTGATCGCTTTTGAGAATGGTCTTCTTCCCCAACACCGACCCACCTCTGTAATTCATCACGTGCTCAGCCGCCACCGTCTCCGTCGTCCCAACAGCCGTCGTCGCCGTCATCTCCCCAAAAGGGCTCAAACTAAACAAAGAGAAGAACCCAGGAGAGAGAGAAAAAGATGACAAATTCAGTTAGGTGAGAGAGAGAGAGAGGGCGATAAGGACAATGGAGGATTTGAATGGTGGGGATGTGTTATTACTGTATTATGGGGTTTTGGTTTGTTTGTTAGGTAATGAGATGAGATGAGATAGACAGAAAGTGAGAAAGGAGCAAAAAGTAAAGAAGAGAGAGAAGAGGAGTTTGGAAGGAATTTGTGGAGGGTGTGGTTTTTTTTTTTTTTTATAAGAATATGACCTCTGTCATCGTTTCATTAACGAGAATTAAAAAAACAAAGTAGTACAACTTACATAATACCCAAAAAATGTCCCTAAATCCTTACCGCTTACACTGGCTAGAGTCCTACTAGTCACAGTGAAGCATCAAAATACATCCAAACATACTCTACTAAAACAACGAAAGCAAAAGTACATCCATAACAATCGGATAATTACTCCACCCACACTACAGCCCCCCGCTAATCCTGTCTCAGTGCTCATCCTCTGTCAACCTGATGGTGGAGGGTGTGGTTGAGAAAGAAGATGGTGTCATTTTGTGGGGGTTTTGATTGGGATTGTGCAGTGCTACTATAGTGCAAAATCACACTCACCCGATTTATTTATTTATTTATTTATTTATTTATTCCAAATTGATTGTACCATTCAACAGCAAGCAGCATGTTTGGTTGAGGAAGTTGGTTAAGTCTTTTTTTTTTTTTTTTTTTTAATTCAAATTGATTGTACCATTCAACAGCAAGCACTGCATGTTTGGTTGAGGAAGTTGGTTAAGTCTATTTGGAAACAAAAATGAGATAATATATCACTGGATATTCTAGGTATGAGAAAGTAATATGCCACTGGATATTCCATTAGAGCATCTGTAGTCGTTGAGGGATAAAATCTGCATAAATAAAAATAGCAATCGAAGTTTTGCTACAGTCGTCAAAAGCTATTTTTTAACTTTTTATACTAAAATAATAAGCGACGGCACTTCATGTGCTGTCGGAGAAAAAAAATTAATTGGAGCGACGGTACTCGAAGTGCCGTCGGAGGAATAAAAATTGGTTCTCGAAGCGCAAATAAAAAATTACAAAAAAATTTCAGAAATTACGTAAAAATTACAAAAATTTACAAAAACATTTCAGAAATTACAAAAAAATTTACAGAATTGCAAAAATAAAAAAATTAATTGGAGCGACGGCACTCGAAGTGCCGTCGGAGGAATAAAAATTCGTTCTCGAAGCGCAAATAAAAAATTACAAAAAAATTTCAGAAATTACGTAAAAATTGCAAAAATTTACAAAAACATTTCAGAAATTACAAAAAAATTTACAAAATTGCAAAAACATTTCAAAAATTGCAAAAAAATATATAAAATTACAAAAAGCTCCGGACGACACATGAACTGCCGTCCGACAGAAGAGAGAGGAGGGGGGGCAAGGGAATGCACATGAAGTGCCGTCCGAGGGTTTGTGAGCTTTTTGGGGGTTTTGTAATTGAAAAAATTAACAGGGGTGTATTGGATTGAGATTTCAAAAGATTTTAAAAGAATTGAGAATCCCAGTATTTAAGGAATTTATAGGGAATTCACCTAAAACTTTGACTGGGATTTATAAGGATTTTAAAATAATTTGATGGAATTTGAAGGAATTCGATGACAATAGACTTTATAATTAGTTCATTTCCTACACAAGATTGTCATTCTCATAAGAGTAGCATGAATAAACATCAAGGCACATCGCAAGTCATAAAAATGTCATTCTCATAAGATTTTTCTGAAGTACTACTATAAGGACACCCACATAAATAAAAGTAACAACAAAAAAGAAAGAGCCATACATGAGACAGCTGTTGATAAGTCCATCAACTCAATACTCGCTGTTTTAACATTCTAAAATAGCATAAAATAATAATAACTAATAACACCCGGTAACCGAAGTCGTGGAGCAAAAGATCTATAAGGAGCACCAACTCTCCCGTTAGGCATCATAACTCTACCACATCTCTCATCAGCTCAATACTCGCTGTTTCTGCACCATAGATCTTCCAGTTTAACTGTTTCACTATATAGGCCACATCACACAAACCATGGAACGTTATCCACTTCGTCCTATACCTCCAACGAGAAACCAATTTATGCCATAGCAATCTTGAGAATATTTTTGAATCAACTCCATCGTGTTGATTTTGATTGAAATTGATTCCATTGTCTTTCAGGAGGCGGATGGAGGCCTCTGGGTGGGGATCGGTGGTTGGGTTGAATTAGGGTTTGGGTTGAATTAGGCCTCTGCATGGGGATCGGAGGTCGGGAGGTAGAGGAGAGTGGGGTAGCAGCGGAGGAGAGTGTCGGGAGGTAGAAGAGAGGAGGAAGAAGACGATGGATAGAGAAGGGGGATTAGGGTTTGGGTTTATTTGGGGATAATTTTGGGCATATGTACAGGAAACAAAACCATACTCACTAATGGCTTGAAAGTTTATACAAAGAAGGTGAGAATTGCAAAGGCCCTTGGTATTTATACCTCGGACCCTAGATTCCAACTAAATCCTCCAAATTCTCAATTCTACCAAAATCAATAACTTTTTGAATACAACGAGAATTGAATGGGGTCATTTAAAATCTCAATTGAATACACCGAGAATTGAATTGAATTATTTAAAGTCTCAATTGAATACACTGTGACTTTTATAAAATCCTTTCAAATCCTAATAGAATACACTAGGATTTTCACATTCTTTTAAATTCTTTTCAAATTTCAATCCAATACACCCCTGTAAATTTTTTTCAGGCGACGGCACTTGAAGTGCCGTCGGACGATAAAAAAAATTATTTTTTTTTTTGTTGGACGGCACTCGAAGTGCCGTCTCTCATATATGAATAAATCTCAAATCTTCTCTCATTTATGGCAATCGACTGTAGCAAAATATGCATAATATGGATATTTGGCCAACAACTGCAGTGCCGTTTTGAGCCAAATATGCATATTATGCATATTTGGCAAACGACTACAGATGCTCTTAGATGTAAAAGTAGAGGTGTGAATCAGTGTCAGTGTGGAAATTAGCGCTCTACGTAGTGGCATGGAGAAATTGATACATAATAAACGTGCATAGCACAAATCTCTAATCTCTAATCTCTAATCTCTAATCTCTATCTCTGAGAAGGCCTTAGTGTCATTTGTCAATCTACCAACACATGCATCGCACATACATAACTAATATGAAGGAGGTCTCAGGTTCAAGTCCTCACTATGTCATATTTTTTACTTTAAATTATTTTTATATTAAACATGCATCACATGTGTAAATTATTATCCATCTATCTATCTATAATATAATATATTTACTTACTATTTAATGGAAGAGTTTGTCACAAATAAACAAATTTTAATATTTTTTTGTCACAAAAAGAAACAAACACTTTTGTCACAAAACAAATATATGCATTGCACGTGCAACTCCAAATCTATTTTTCAATACGTTCATCGCACGTACACTTCAAAGTTTTTCCTTTTTAATTTTTAAATAATACGTGTATCACCCGCTCAGTTCCATTTTTTTAAAAATTAAGACATTCATCGGACGTGCTAATTACAGCTAACTTACGTGTATCGCACGTTTAACTCCAACTCTTTATCAAAACGTGCATCACACATGAGAAATACTAGTGTAATATAGTTGCATGCACACTATTTGTACGTAGCATTAGGTATTTGTGCTGCACTGCGTAACGTGTATAGTGTACTGTAACCCCTGTTTTCCACTTTCTGTATTTTTGGATGTATTTTTCTTTTTGTGTATTTATTCATATTGTATCTCTTTTTGGACCGTTTATTGGATCTTCATTTTTTATATATCCATTTACTTGATTTGTCGTCTTCTTATTTGAGTTCTTGATTCTATTGTCTCCTATTGTTTCGTCTCTGATTGATCGAGCTATTATTTTGAGCCATATTCTAAAATTGTTCATGTCCTATTTTATTTAGTCATTTTGTTCCCATCTTATTCTATTTGGATCTTTTTAATTCTAACCCAAACCCACCTAATTACCTTATATA
This sequence comes from Hemerocallis citrina, assembly GCA_017893485.1. NCBI lineage: Eukaryota > Viridiplantae > Streptophyta > Magnoliopsida > Asparagales > Asphodelaceae > Hemerocallis > Hemerocallis citrina. The sequence goes on along the minus strand of CM030367.1, from coordinate 119,208,972 downwards.
TATATATCACCTAAACCCTATTGGATCTCACATCCACAACTCGTTAGCCCCCTTATAACCCTAATACTACCTATATATACACAAACCCACTGCATCTACCCCTCTATTGCAAACCCTAGCCAACTTCTCCACCTCGGCAGGCCCCTCTCCCTGCTATCTCACTCTCCCATCTTCCGCTCCCCCTGCCTTCTTGTCGCATCGCCCTAGCAATCAGCACCCCACCTCGACGCCCTCAGCCGAGACTGCAGCAGCGACAGCGCCAGACTTTCCCCCTGTGCTCCCTGCTCACAACGCCACGCCGATAGCCACCCCCTGCCAGCCCTGCCTCCTCCGGAGTGACGCCAACAGCCAGTACAGCTACCCTGCGCTGTGCCACCCCTCGACGCTGCGACTCCACTGTCACTGTTTCTCTTGACGTGTGCACACCTCCGTTGTCCTCTTTTGTGTGCGTGTGTTGAATCTCGCGTGCTCATAGTTCGTTGTTCGTGAGTCGTGTTTGGGTTCGTCGTTTGTTCATTAAATTCGTGCCCAGGAATCCGTTCCTGTTATTCTTGCTCTTGCTTCGTCATTTTTGTCGTCAATTATAAGGCAGGTAACTTGTATTAATTGATGTTGCAAATACAAGTACAAAATACCACATGTAGTGTAAATGTGTTCTAGAGACAATTCTTGTGCAAAACCTCTATCATATCTTATCTCTATGTATTGATTTGCCCGTGGTTGTCTCATTACACACACGACATGAAATATAACTTAGACCTAATCAATTCTTGATGTATACATGCATGTTGTTCGTGATTTATGACTTGTCGTATGATCGTATATGCTTGATGTGTTAGTAGTAGTATATCCTGTTGTTGATCTATTAAATACCCTATACCATGTTGTTTGGACATCTAGTATACTCTATTTCACGTTTGTTATGATTTGGATAAGTTTCATATAATCTACTTGATTTTATGCATGAAGAATAATTCTGCCCTTGTTGTTACCTCGTTTTTGTTCAGTATTTTAGACCCTATTAAGGTTAGTATATGAAAATTATTTGTGAATATGAATTATAAAGAAATCTTTCTACTTTCCAGAATTTATAACAGATCTCAGTTTCGATTTGTGAGTTGCAAGTTATTGTTGTTTTACTACAGATGTGTAGAAAAATTACAGATTCTGTTGTATATGAATTCAGTGTGGTAAATTTTTTTTATACTAATGCTAAAGATAATATTTTGATTCAATATTTTGCTGAGTACAACTAGACTTGATTTGAATTAACCCCTAATTTTTATGGATTTAACTGATAACTTTTATACACTATTCTATACTTGCAAACAACTGCTATACTTGCAGAATTTTTATGTTGTTCTGTAAAAAACCTTAATTTCAACCTGATTCTACTTGTTGTTTATAAAAATTTTGTGAATAAGAATTATAGCCTGCTGTATCTATTTTATCACCCTTTTGATGGATCTGGATTTTGACTTAAATTTTGTAATCTATTGCTGTTTTAGTAATGTTGTGTTTATGATTTCAGATCTACAAACTTTCTGTATCTTGCTGCTTTCTAATTTTCTTTGACTAAATTATCAATGTTGGAAAATTATGAAACTTTATTTACTGATACTAAATATACTAGGGAATACCCCAGATTTTTCTTGAATTTAATCAGTAAGTTTTTATTCTGTTTTCCTGTTTATGAATACAAACTTCTGATTTCTGGCTGAACACGTTTTCTGGATACAAATCTGTTTTGAGTCTTGTTTTTGTAAAATACCATATGACTTATATATATTTGCTGGATTCGACCGAGAGTCTATTTTCTAGATTTTTTTACGGATCCAAATTTTTACATTTGTAGCCACGAAAATTCCAGATTTAGTGTAGTACTGTCTTGCTGTCCTAAACTATGATTTTCGTTATTCTATCCTTTTATGCGTTGTCTATCACCTTTACATGTGTATCTTTCAACCTGAAGTTGTTACCTGTTCATACCATGTAATTTTTGCCCTGTTTGTGACACATACATGCATGTTTGATAATAATAACAAATAACCAAGTCGGGGTTAAAGGAGGGATCTAGTAGTGGAAAATATAGAAATGTGTACTTAGAAGGGGGCCCGTGTTTTCCACTTCTTACATGTTTCATGACTACATGATACATGATCCTGATTACCTGACTGCACACTTTTCTATAGGAAGGTGTACTCGGAAGAGGACCAATGGGTTCTACCTGTACCTGTACCTATACTTGTACTTGTTTCTGCACCTGTTTTCCTGATCACTGAGTGCACAGCTCTATAGACTCCACTACGAAATCTAAACGTAACTTGTATGAATGTAGCAACCATGTGGCAAAAGTCTGGGACACATGAAGTGCTACCTAGTTAGAATTAAATACAAGACTTGACATAACATGACACCTCTTACATGCTTACCTGTACATGCTACCTGTATACCTATTTACTTGTTCATCTGTTACCTGTACACCTGCATGCATGATACTTGACATCTGTTATATATTACCTGTACCTGTTAGTATATCATGTTACTTGATTTTATTTCCTGATTCACGTTAGTTATCCTGCTTTGTTGACATGTCTATTCCATGCTATGATTGTTTCCATTGTTACTCTATATTTGTTTATCTATTCCTGTACTTGTGCCAAGCGGCCCGTCACTTGCATTGACGGGCATTTTGTTTTCTTTTTCCTTTTTCCTGCAATTTGTTAATTTGCAGATTGTGGTGATCAGCTGCCCGATAGAGTATGTGATCTAAGATTCTAGTTGGCTGGAGTTCTTGCTATATCTATTATTTCTTGTTGCTTATCTTGAATAATTGTACTTGGTTACATGGATTATTTGTATTGGGCAATATGTCCCATAATTATTGACTTGTTCAGATTTGGTTTATTTGAGATGATTAAGTTCTGTTTCAAGTAAATTCTATTGGTATATTGATTCATTATGCATGCGTGGTTGACTTCTCCATACTTATTACTATGTTATTCCTGTGAAATGTCGTAAAGATCCTGATAGCTTATGGATAATGAAAATCATTCGCTGGATTTAGTCACGTATTCGTATTCCGTATTCTCTTTTTGGGAAGCGGGGCGTGACATGTACGCTATGATTTTTTAAAAACTAATTTCCGAAAAACAAACTCCCGATAAATCAAAAGTCCACAATCCACATCGCGTCCCTATTCTTTTTGTTGTAGCAAAACACTATATAGTACAAATTATTGCACTATATACCAAGCATGGCATTCTCATATACCAAACTGATGATACATAATCAAGATCAGAGATATGGAGTACTAACACATTCCAACTTTATACAATTAATATTTAAAACAAACATTCATAGGACAGATATAGATTCATTACAAAGCATAATTCATAATCCAATACAACTTAGGATATGTAATAACAACAACTAGGGATGTTTGCAAAATACATTAATAGTACATTAACATTCAAATTCTCAGCCACCAAATCATACACAACTTCATAAACACGATAAAATATGTAGAACTTACAACCACCATCACGAAAGAGATGATAATTGATGTTGGGTTGCCTGGGATTATGTCACGCCCCGCTTCCCAGAATACGGGAACAAAGGTCCGTGACTGAGGCCCAACAAATGATGCAAATACACCATTCATAAGCTGTACAGTTAACTCAACAACAAGATAACAATAACAACCACGCATGCATATAAAATCACAATAAGATAACAAAAGTACATGACATATTACATGACATAACCAACAGCTAGGAATACAAAGTAGTTACGGGTCAACCTGCCCAGATTACAATAAAGATTACATGAATAAACATGAACTAAAGCAACATGAAAATAAATAAGACTAAAACACTTGTTCAGCAACACCTTCGGGTAACTCTCCATCTGGGCCTGCAAATATATTATTACAAGAGAAGAGACAAGAAGATACCCGTTAATGATAGTCACGAACCGCAAGTGGTACAAGTTAACGGGACAGGTATAAAAATAAAACAAGAAGCAGGAAAGAGAGCAAGGAATCAAGAATCAATAATATGAGAAATACAACATGCAAATAGAATCATGAACAAGACATCATGAAACAAGTGGCATGCATGTAAAACAAGTAAACAAATCAATAGGAACATGTAACATGTAAACCAGTAAGCAAGTAAACAAGTCAACATGAACGTGTAGCATGTAAACAAGTAAGCAAGTCAACAGGAACATATAACATGTAATTGGATCATGTAAATGTACGTGTTAATCTCATGTCTTTTGTTAAATCTATCTAGGTAGTACTTCATGCGTCACATACCACATTGTTGCTACATACAATCAGGTGAATGTTTAGACTAGTGGTGGATTCTATAGGTCGCGTACTCGGAAAAACATGTCAAGTATATCTTATATTAAGATACGTTCAATGTGGAACATGTAGTGTGAACTTGTAACGTGAACATGTAAACCTGTAATTTTGCAAACTTGCAACTTATATCGGGAAACCACGGCTTCCATCCAAGTACGCTCTTCTATATTGCCCACTACTAAATCTTTTTTCTTATACCCCAGCCTGTTATTTTTATTTTAATCAAACAATAACATGGACGGTGACATCTACATGCAACAACAAGAATGGATAACATGACAGGATCGAGTATCAAGACTTATGCAATGCAGGAAAACATATTTCGGGGTTTATAAAACATGTTGAAGTGATCAATGGCATATTCAAAACTTAAGAAAATATATCAACATCTAAGACAAGCAGTTCATGCACAACATCCTGTATAGTTCTAAGTGTATATATGTGTGTATCTTGTTCATACAATGCATATGACAATAAAGTATTCGCGATCATATACGAATATGGGATCAACGGATTATGTATAGTACGAATAAAGTCAAAGAATATACTTGCGGTATCTTACAAAGAAGCTTGTACTAGAATAAACGAGTTGTACAAGAGATACATGCCTGTTAACCGACGACGTTGATAGTAAAAACAAGAATAACGGGAGCAGAATCTTGGGCAGCGATGCACGTGCAAGATACGTGGCAGCAACTCCAGAACAGCAAACAACAACAACACAACAGCAACTACACAACCCAATCCTCTTCACAAATACCAAACAGGAATACAACCAATCTCCTTCACACAAACAGCAACCCCAAACTATGGATCGGGTCCCTTCACACAACACCGAACACCAAAACTACACCAACACACCAAACAGGAAACCAAAACACCAATACAACCAACACCACTCACCCAAATAGTAACAAATTAATCCCCAACCCTGTCTTCACCTCCACTTTGGCACAAAGAGGGAGAGAGAAAGGACGCGTGCGATGGAAGAGAGCTCGGGAGAAATGGAGGGAGACGTCGACGGGGTGGTGACGAGCGAACGGAGAGTGGCGCGACGACTTTGGGGAGCAAGGGTGGGAGGGGGAAACGGTAAGCGACTGGCGATGATGGGTGGCAACGGCGGAGCGAGGGTGGTCGAGAAGCGATGGGGTGTAGTCGGTGAGAGGGAAAGGTTGCTGGCGGTGGACTTGCGGTACAGGCGGAGGTCGCTCGACGGCAAAGGCGGAGGAGAAGTGAAGTTGCCGAGGAAGACGAAGGGGGTAGGGTCCTCCGGTGGTGATGGCGTCGAGACTGGAGCAGGGGATGGCGAAGAAGGAGAGGCGACAACGGCTATGGCAGGTAGAGAGCAACGGGGTGGACGTGTAACACCCCGCAAAATTAGAAATTACAATTTTGCTCCTGGGTATTACGCACGTATATTTTGTAATATATTTCACTACATATTTTGGATTCGTACTATTTATATATTTTCCGTATTGATTTCAGTCAACTAAAATACAATATTTCAATTCCCTAGGATTTACGTGCTTTTTACGTGTTTTGATGCACGTGTTTCCACCACTACGTATAATATTTTCTATAGGTTTAAATTATTTATTTTTATATATTTAAATCTATTTTATAAAACGAAAATTTATTTTCCCCTTGTTTTGATTAAAATGCATTTTTCGATTTTCTGCACGTATAATGCACGTGCTTTCTATGTATTGTGATTTCATCATGAAATATATGTAAATTAGTAAATGTAATTTTGTTTATATTGTTTTCGATTATATTTAATAAATTTTCATCAATAAAGTCGATTTTTGCATTTTCATGTTTTCACGTGCGACGCACGTGTTTCGATGCGCGTATTTGAGCGTATCCGTTTTCAAAATAAATTTTTTTTGTGTGTGTATTTATTTTAAATTGTGCATGATACATTTTGATTTTTTAAGTAAACTATTTTACTAAACATATATAGTATGTGTACAAATATATACTAAGTTGACTTTATGGCTTGTTTGGTAAATGGGTTATTTATAAAGTAGGGGGCCCACGGCTGGACACAATTCTGTTTGATTAATAGGTATATATGGTATCAAGTGGAGTAGGGGGATTAATAGGTATATGGGCTTGGCATATATGGTATAAGTGGATTAATAGGTATATAAATAAATAGTGTGAAATTGTAATAGGAGTGGAGGCCCACATGAGAAAACACAACACACATGTGCTGTGTGGGTGACCGGTTGGTTTATGGGAGAAGAGAGTGGAGAGTTGGGAGTTAAGAATTAGAAGAGGTAGGAGTTATAAGGAGGTGAAAAGTTAGGAGTTTTGAGAGTTATGAAATGTGAAGAGTTGGGGGTTTTTAGGAGTTGAGAAAGTGAAGAGATGAGAATTAATTTGAGTGAGTTATTAGGTGTGAAATTTTGCAAATTGAACCCTCTACAAACCCTATAAATAGCACCATATTTCTCCTCATTCTTCACACCAAAAGCAAGTCAAGAAATAAGAAGAAGAAAGAAAAGAGGGAAAGGAAAAAGAAAGAGAGAAAAGAAAAGAGAAGAATAAAAGAAAAGATAAGTAGAGTAGTGTTCTCTTGATTGGAGCTTTTGCTAGGAGGAGAAGAGGACTAGGAGGTGCTTGTGAAGCTAGGAGCAAAAAGGAACCATTCTCTTGTAGTTTTCAAGCTTCAGTCAAGGTGGGTGTCTCCTACTTTCTAAATTTTTTTAGAATGTGCATGCTATGTTGACAAATAGATTAACATTGTGTTAGTGGGTGATTCTATACTTTCTAATTTAGAATAATGTATGCTAAGTAATAAATAATGAGTAGTATGGAATTTCTTATATGATTTATGCTATGGTATGAATTGAGAATGATAAGTAGTTCATGTATGATTAATAAATTAAATCATGTTAGGGATTAATGAGAAAAAGGAATTGATTGATTATTTATCATACATTAGCATGCTATTTAATGAATATTATAAGTTTAATATGATAATTAGAAAATAAATTCATGCTTTTGTGTATGTTAAATTGTAGAAATATTATTGTTGATTAAGAATCAAAACATTGTCATGTTGCTTAGAAATGAGAACAAAAAGTAAGGAGAAACTTTTGTTAATGTACAAATGTAGAAACTAGTGATTATGAGATTATTGGAAGAGATTTCATTATGGTTAAAAAGAAAATTTTCTTTTAGTAAAGAGGATGGTTTCTTACTTTCTAGTTGTAGAAATACCATGCTAGAAATTATAAATTAGTTTTGTGAAAATTCATATAGAATTTTGGAAAGAATTATCGTATTGGTAATAATTATCCATAACAAATGTTTTTAATAAATTTATTAGCATAAGGGCTAATATTATAATTATATTAAACATGGTACATTATTTACGATATGCAATAATTTAGTTTAAATTCCGGGATGTTCATGTTTATTTAGTACTTTGCAATATGGTTCATAATTATTTTAACATATGGGTACATATATATTTTTTCAAACCAATTGATACCTTCAGGAATGTTATATTATAAGCATGTATATGATTATAATAACTAGTATCATACACGTGCACACGTGCACGGGAGAAAATTGAAGGGATGATGAAAAGGGTAAAAAGAAAATTATTTCCGAAACTGATCCACCGTAGAAAATATTTACCCGACTGGTCCACTTTTGAAAATATTTACCAAAGTTAGTCCATAACTGGTCCACTTTTGAAACTATTTACCAAAGTTAGTCCATAACTGGTCCACTTTCGAAAATATTTGGCCTATGTACCCAAGCAAACTGTAGCAAACTAGTTGTTCGGCTACTTGTGCATTGTATAATGTAGTCTTCATAATTACTACAAGGGTTATATGTTTTAAGAAGAAATGTAAAGTATTACTTTTGTGAAGTGATTTTCTTGAAGAGAATTTTTACTCTTATTTGTTCGAAGAATATTCTAAGTAAAGTGAGACATTATAATGGCTTGATTTTATGAAATCTCATGTGATAGAATTGTGTTCTTAAAAGAAATTATTCCTTTGCTTATAAAGAATGTGAACGGATGACTAGATAATGAATAATGATGAGACTATGATTACTTGTGATTAAGTTGAAAGAAGAAATTATTTTAAGTTAAGACATGATTACTAAAGGGTATGTGTACCCATGTTTCTTGTATATGAAAGATTATGATTAAGAATTAGTAAGACTTCGGTTACCGGTAATTTTGAAAGAAAGAATTGATATGATTTTGAGATAATGCCGTCGGGCGATCTCGTATTTTGTGAATAAATCCGGTATGAGGTAAAACTGATTCTAGGGTGATAACATATTCATGTCTTGAACTAAAAATAATTAGGCACTTAAGTGAAGATGTGATAAACTTGTGCAAACGTAAATGGGTGCTTCTATATAGTCGGCGGTGGATCTCCGTGGCTATAGACCCAGTTGGTGGACTGTGGTTGCCCCATAGGAGATGGACTGTATTTTATCCGGGACTTAGGGTAGTCGACGGATGTTTACCATACTCCAAAGAATATGTATATACCGAGGCTGGAAGGGCATTTACGGGATTATTCTCACGATATAATAGCCAGGGAGGCTGGGATCTGTTATTATGGCCAGGGAGGCTAGCCAGGGAGGTTGAGATCCGTATCTGTGAAATAACTCTAAAACTTGTTTTATTACTGGGTAGTCTCATGGCGAGGGATCGAACCCTTCAATGTGGAGTACGTAGGCACTTGCCCTCAGACCTATGTAGTATGGGATGCATAGAATCTGAACAAGTGTGCATTAGTGTCATCCTGGTGTAGAATTGTGTGCATTAGGCATTAAGGCATGACATACACTTATATTTAGAATAATCACTTTTGACACTTTACTTTTTCATTCAATCTTTTTTGTGATTTGTTAAAGTATGAGATCGTTATACTATTCCCGGCATAGAGAGGATAGCCGTGTATAACATTTCGTCAGTTGTAAGTAACTGACGAGCCCACAGATTAACATGCAGGTAAAGGACCATTCATGAAGCTATGAAGTGGATATGCTGATGCTGTTTTTATTTTAAAGATGTTGTAAATGTTTTATTGTAAATTTCATTCTTCCGCTGTGTAAAACCAAGTTGTAATTGAACTCTGATGTATTAGTGAAAAAGTTTTAAATTTTCCTTGTAAAATTGTACGAAGTGAAGTAAAGATCCTGTGAAATCTCGAATTTATCCTTATTTGAAATTCGGGGTGTTACAGGACGGGCGGAGGAGTTTTGCGGTCGAAGTCGACTGAGGTGGTCGCGACGACTAGAGCAGGGTGCAGTCGTGGTGGAGCACATGGCGGATCGATCGGGGTCACTCGACTAAGAGGTCATGGTGAAGGCGACGAGGTGATAGGTTGGCAATGGCTGCTGCGAGGTGTCGAGGCGTGGGCGGAGGTTGAAGACGATGCGGAGGGGACGAGCTTGGACGACAACTGCAGTTGAGAGCGGGAGATGGAGCAGTGGCGAGCGGTGGAGCGGCAGTGGGTTGAGCGGGAGGCACTCGGAGGTAGGGGCGAGCACAGACGGAGGCTTGAACGGGGTTCGGAGGTGTGCGGGAGGCTCGAGCTAAGAAAACGATGGCGGAGGCGGAGCTTCGGCAGGAGGAGAAGGAGGTTGAGGATGCAATGGCGGGGTGTTTTGGTTCTGTGTTTTGTTGGGTTTGGGAAACAAAGAAAGTGAGAGAGAGCGGGAGGAAGAAGAAGGCAGATGGGAAGTCTCTGTGTGTGTATTTGAGAAACAACGGGAAAGATAGAGAACGGGGTAATATAATAATATAATAAATAATAAAGTAGTGGGGGTGAGAGAGAGGGGAACGTGGTGAGAGAGTGGGGGGGGGGGGGGGAGCAGTTACAAGGTGGTAGGAGTTGGAGTACAGGAATTGAAAAATGGAGGGTACGGGAATTGAAAAGTGGGGATACATGAAAGAATTGTATGCGGGTAGGATTGTAAGGATTTTGGGTTAGTGGGTTTGGGCTTGGGCTCAAAATATTTAAATGAATCAATTTGGGCTTATAATAACAATTGGGCTCAGATTAATAAATAATAGAATTAAAATACAAAATTGGGCTTATAATGAATAGTTAAACAATTAGGCATAAGCTAAATATTAAACAATTGAATAATTTGTACATTGGGCTCATAAAATAGTTTGAATAATAATATAATCAATTAAGAAGGAATAGTTACAAAATACTAATGATTTAAAATACGGGAAAAAACTTGAAAATTACGTATTAATGAAAACAAGGGTTACAGATTAGCTTTAAAATTCGGATACCTAATTCGAGTTTGTATTTTGCAGTATGTAGGGATGGAAAGAAGGTATGATCTAGATTCTAAAATACTTATCTGAACCTCATTTTTTGCATAGTGTCGGCTGCAATATGAAACACATAAAACAACAAGGTGATAAATAGAATCCAAAATATTCAATATAGAAACATATTTTTTAACAAAAATTCTTTGGTTGCATTTTTAGTTATTTTGACAAAAAAAATTACCAATTGAAAATGACAAGTTATTTTGGACAATGTTTTCTACTGTTTTTCGTTTCAAACTAGTTTATAAGAATTTTTAGGTAATCAGTTTTGATTTTTTAAATAAAAAAATCAAAATTCTTCATAGCTTACATTATTGTGTTACACTATTTGCGTTATACACTTGTCACGCCCTGCTTCCCAAAAAAGAATCCGGAATACGGATACACGACACAAGTCCAGCGAATGGCTTTCACCATTCATAAGCTGTATGGGTCTTTACAAGAATACACAAGAATAAACATGAATAAACAAGAAGTAATCATCCACGCATGCATGAGACAAATTAATATGATTAACAGAATTACTTGAAACAAATACCAAGTTCTCAAATAATCAGATCTAGAAACAAACAAGTCACATGTTCTAGGACAAAATGCCCAAATCAAGAATTCAAGTAGCAAAATACAATTTACTCAAAAGCAGGAAATAAACTCGAGCAAGAATGCTAGCCAAGCCTAGAACACTTGGTCACTTACTCCCTCGGGCAGCTGATCACCAAAGTCTGCAAGTCTGAAAAATTGTAGGAAAAGGGAAAAAGAAACAAAATGTCCGTCAATGCAAGTTATGGGCTGCATGTAGTGCATGCAACAAATACTAAAACAGATAAAGAATATACAGAGTGGTAACAAGAAGCAAGTACTAAAGTAAGCATGAAGGGAATGTGACAACAATATGAGCAACTAACCTTAATCAGGAACAGAATTAAGTAACATGATAAGATAATAAGGTGCAAGTAGCAAGTGACAAGTATCAAGAAGCATGTAACCAAGTAACCAGTAACAAGTAACAAGTAACAAGTAGCATGTTGAAGTAACAAGTATGAGCAAGTGATCATGTTGTTTTCAAGTCTTGTTCTAATCCTATCTGGGTAGCACTTATGAGTCCCAAATTTTTACTACATGCTTACTACAATCAAGCAAGTTGCATTTAGATTTCGTAGTGGATCATAGAGGGCCGTGTACACAGGTACAAGTATCAAGTATTCAAGTAATCATGTATCAAGTAATCAAGTATCAAGTATCAAGTGTCAAGTAATCACGTGTCAAGTAATCAAGTATCAAGTAGGATCTGTGGATCCCCTCTGAGTACACCTCTCCTGTGGGAAAGCATGTAGACGGGTAAGCAAGTGTGAAACACGGGCCTCCTTCTGAGTACACATTTCTGTATTTTCCACTACTAGATCTTTCCCTTTAACCTCAGCTTGATTTCTTTTTATTATTATTAAAGCAAGCATGAACGTGCACAAACAAGGCAATATAAACATGGCAAGAAACAAGGAACATGTTCAAGTTGGATAGAAGACATGAACAGGTGACAAACGACTCATAATAGACTAGGACAACGAGACTTTTAATTCTGGACAGCAAGACACTACTGCACCAAATCTGAGATTCCCGTTGCCACAGGAATGTAAATATAGATCCTTCAGAATATCTAGAAACTAGACTCTCCGCCGAATCTAGTGCATATACACAAGTCATATAAAATCTACAGAAATAGGGCTCAAAACAGCGTTTTACACAGTATTCAAGTTCAGCCAGAAATCGCAAAGTCGTATTTATAAGCATGAAATAGCATAAAACTTACTGATTTAAATCTAAGAGAAATCTTGAGGGTTCCCTAGCATGTCTAGTATTAGCAAATAAAATTTCAGAAAATTCCATTATAGATAGCATAGTCAAATAAATTCGAAAAACAGAAAGATACAGTAAGTTTATGAATTTGAATTTTTTGGCACAGCAGTACTAAAAAGTGATAGATCACAAAGTATAACTCGAAATCCAAATCTGCCAAAAGGGTGGTGAAATAGACACAGCAGGCTGTATTTCATATTCACAAAGTTTTAATCAACAACGACTGGAATCAGGTTGAAAATAGAGTTCTTTACTGGACAGCATGCAGTTTGGAAATATATTGATTTGTTCACAAGCATGGAATAAATTATAAGAGTCATTAATTAAATCCACAGAAATTAGGGGTTGATCCCAGTCTTGTCGAGTCATACCTAGAAAAATATTGAATCCAAATTTTACATTTAACAACAGTTTCAAAATAAATAAACATACATCAATCTCTTAAAACAGAATCTGAAAATTACGACACAGCTGCAGTAAAACAGCGATAACTCTCACATCAAAAATCGAAATCGAGATCTTTCGAAAGTTTTAAAAAATAGACAACGAGGCCTACGAATAATATTCACAAAATAATTGAATTTACTGACCTTAACGGGGTCTAAAATACTGAACCAAAACGGGCAGCAGCAAACCAAAATCTCTTTTCATGCATTTAACCAAACAACTCATATGCAATAGGTCCAAATTAAGGTATGATGCAAAATATGATATATTAGATATTCAAAACAACATGGTATGGATATTCAACAAGTCTACTATCATAGATCACGAAGAACATATATACATGCATCAAGAGTCTATTTAGATCTGGTTTATTTTCATGTTGTGTGTGACAACTATGATGATGGATCAAGACTACGGATGGATCAAGATTTTTCAAGAGATCATCATGAGAACAAATGAAAAAACAAAAGCGAGACTACATGCGGTATTTTGTACTTGTATACAAACAAAAGATTATACAAGTTACTTGCCTTAGGGTGTAGACGACGAATCCGACGAAAGAATGGAATAACAGGAACGGATCCCGGGCAACGAACACAAACACGAACGAGCACGAACGATCACGAACACAAACACTTGCGGGATAGGAGGAAGATGGCGGGGCTCGGTGGTGCACCAATGGATGGTGGTCGACGGCGGCACTCGGCAGGATGACGTCGACGGCAAATAGGGGCAGCAAGGGCAAGGCATTGGGGGGTTTGCTGCTGGCTTCAGAAGGAGGAGGAGAGGTTGCGGGTGCCGGCGTTGCTGGCCTGGTGGCGCGACGGGAGGTGGCACGAGGGCAGTAGCGATGCCGACTGGTCGACAAGAGAGGTGCGATGGCAGGAGCTCCGGTGAGGGGGTGCAGGAGATGGGTTTTAGTTGTAGGAGTCACGGGATGAGGGGAAGACCAACGAGGGTGGAGCTACTAACGTTGGGGCTCACAGCGTCGGGGAGGCACGACAGTCGTGACGGGGGGTGTGACGGGAGGTGTGACGGCGGCGGCGGTCGGAAGGCGGGGGTGTGAACACACACACACACACACACACACACACACACACACAGAGAGAGAGAGAGAGAGAGAGAGAGAGAGAGAGAGAGAGAGATGAGTTTAGGTTTAGGGTTTGTTTAGGAGATATTGACCGTAGAGAGTAAAATAACAATTTTGGTTGTGATTATAATGGGATTTGGGTAAGTTAGGATTTAGAGGAATCAGGGAAAGATAATGGGGAACAAGATCTGTCTGTTAGGCAGATATGGAGAACGTGAAGGAAAAATTAAGGGAGACTGGATCAAGGAGGGTACTGGGTAGCGGGTATTAGGATCTAACAGGGCGGGTAATAGGGTTTAAACGGGGTAGATTGGGTTAGAAACCGGATCCAATAGGCCAGAAACAAATAGATGAACGACCAGAAACAAATAGATGAACAATTAGGCCATTAATGAAATAATTTAGAATCAACAAATCATCCAGAGATAAATAATTGACAGAAAAATTAAATCAAGAAGATTGAAATCACCGACGACAAAAACAGTAGATGAATTTATATTGAGAATGACGAACAAATACACACTCCAAAAGAATGAAAGAATATAATCAGATAGAATACACTGAAATGATAAATACAGTATAAAGTTACAAGAAAAGGAGATACATGAGTTACAGCACTACTGTGACCTAACGCTACGCTATACGCTATAAAGCAAACTAAAAACTTGTGTCAAGATGGTTAAGTTGCATAGTTTAACTCTATCTCTGGCTTGCAAATTAAATTTAGTTGTGCTGAAGTTTAGATATCTACAATTATTTTAAGCAAGAAGTAAGATGGCCATTGGCCAGTGATATAAAAGCCAAGATCACAAACATTTGTATCCAAACAAAAGTTAAAGATATTATAAACATTGTTCAGTATAACTTTACAAATAGGAAGGTGGCAAATCTAGGGAAGTAGTGGGGTTTGATTTTGATTGGGATTGTGCAATAATGTAGTGCAAAATCACAATCACATTTTTTTTTAGGTATTTGGTTGATTTTTTCTCCCCAAAATATTGTAACATTTTACAACAAACCTAATTGCATGTGTTGTTCAGAGGTTGTTTTGCGCTATTTTGAAACAAGAGTAAGGTAAGTTGTCACTGACTACACTGTCAGATCTAAAAGTTGAGGCATGGATATAGTTGAGTTGCGTATCTGTAAACGTCTATGTTTGACTTCAAAATTAAATTTTGGTTGAGTTTGAATTTAGGTACCTACAGTTAATTTAACTTTGAGTTGAGATAGATGTATACACGTCGCTACCACTAATTTCTGTATACTTGTTAAATTTTCAGGAGGTTTCTAAATTCAAATCGAATTCATTTGTTTTCTAATTCTTTCTCTCTTTTTATTTTTATCTTCGACCAAAATGCTGGTTAAACTTAATTTTAGATACAATTTGAGTAAAGTTAAATTTAAAGATATGCAAACTACAGTTAATAATCTAAATAAATGTATGTTATATAATAACTGGTACTGCTTAACAGTAATTGCAAATGCAGTTGTCTAAAATGTGATTCTCTAATCTCTAATATTATAATATGGGAGTTGGGATTGTCACTTACAGATTAATTTTACACAAACAAATTTATGCATTGTTCGTGTAAAATTAATATAAAGAATATTTTATATTCGAGGTCAGTCTATATCAAAATTTTTACTTTAAAATATATATATTTATTAAGACGTGCTAAATTACTAATATCTATAACTATTATAATGGAAGAGATGGGGTAGGTAAACAAATAAACAATTTTTTATTTTTTTTTGTATGTGTGCAAACACGTGCAGCGTACGTGTTGGTAGGTTACTTTTTTTTTGTCCTTTTCCTTCCTCCTCCACGTGCAGCGCACGTGTTGATAGGTTTCTTTTTTTTGTCTTCTTCCTTTTTCTCCACGTGCATCGCACGTGCATGAAACTAGTAATTTTGATGGTAGCCTTTAGCAGTAAGATTCTAAAGTCATAATGTGTTTTTCATGTGTAATTAAAATATAGTAAAGTTTTAATACAAAGTTGACTTTTTAATGTATGGATAAATATTTTTGAGTATTATATTTATTAGGCGAATAAAGGATGGGAGATTCACGTTTCATTCTTATAAAGGCATCAAAAGAGAATTTAAAAAGTGACTTTTGTAAGTTGAGCGTTCAATCTGTGTTCTGTTTTGAGATGTTAGTAGGGAATTGGTCTTCAAGAGAAAAAATGACAAAATACATATTTTGGCAATTCATTTCAAAAAAACATTGCAGTCGTCCAATGGTAAAAATATGCATAAGTTTGTTAAAAGATGAACAGACGTAACCTGTTAATAAAAAATAATTTATACTGGCCGAAACTTAAAAAATAATAATAAAAAATACGGGACGAAACATGATGTTTCGTTCCAAAGAAGAAAAAAATTTCAAAATAACCGGATGACGTTTCGTCCGGGTTTTAAGGAAGTTTTTTTTGCAAAAAAAATCGCAAAAACAATTTTTAAAAAATTAGTTTGTAAAAAATATTTGCAAAAACAATTTAAAAATTTGTAAAAACAATTTTAAAAATTATTTTTGATCCAAGTTTACGGTGTCAATTTATGCATTCTTGATCCAAGTTTACAGTGTCAATTACATTTAGGCTCAGTGCAATATATATATATATATATATATATATATATATATATATGGGTAAAAGGGATATGCGCAACTTGCTCATTTAGTAAATCAGCAATTGATTATATGGCATGCATGTGATACATTGGACAACTAACCCTTTTAATGATTATCCAATCACATGTATGCCACACCATCAATTGCTTATTTACAAAATGAGCAAGTTGCTCATACCCCTTTTTCCATATATATATATATATATATATATATATATATATATATATATTATAGAGTAGGATTAGCTGCCAAAAAAAACTTTAGTGGGGTTAAGCGTCAACTAGAAAAAGTCCTAATTTACAAAGTATAGTTTATACGTGTAGCAATACTTGCTATTGAATGAAAAAATTTATCACAATCAACCTTAATCTAGAAAACAATCATGTCATTACTATGTATGCTTCTTCTTTTCGCACTATGTATGCTTCTTCTTTTCGCCAAAAATACCTTACCATTGCAGGTGGAAAGATCCATTATTGTTCACCTTCTGTAAGCAAGTGCTATACTAAACCGAGTATTTGACTGTAGTTTTTAGATAAACATTTAAAATAAGAACAACTTATAGGTCTCCACAACATATTTCCGAAGTTTTCTACCAACTAAACTAATTGAACATAATTTTTAAAAAAATGAGAAAATAACAAAACTATTTTTGAATAAAAAACACTAAATAATATTGCACGCTTTTTAAGGTTTGATTAAGAGATAGGATTGCAATTTAAAATTTAGATGGAGAAAAAGTGAGAAGTTTCCTTCTACGTTTGCTCACCTTTTTTCGTTTTAAAAATAAAAAATTAGAAAAATCCTTAGACCAAAAGGGGTTTAGCATAATATATTGTATAGATAGGTCTATCCTATTTTGGATTTGCAGATTGATCAACACTCATATTCTCCTCGTGAAATATGTGTAAAATATTGGTATGGGTAAAAACAGAGCCATACAGTTACGTATCTCAAAGCTTCTCAAGGGTAAAACTATAATTTTACAGAAACTACAAGCTTGCATAAAGAACGTGGATCGTTTTCAGGTCCATCAACTGAACCAGGCCTACAAAATTGAGTTGACATACAACCCAACAATATGAGTCTCGGCTAATTATAAGTTGTTGCCCAAATCATCTATCTTAAATATAATTATTAACTAACTCTATCGCATAACCATGAGAATTTGCTGTCACGCCCCGCTTCACGGAATACGGAAACACGGACACGTAACTGAGGCCCAGCGAATGATATAAGTACGCCAACTCATATCATCCATAAGCTGTACCAGTCTTAACTCAACAATATAAAAAAAATTAATCACAACCACGCAGGAAACATGATCACATAAACGAGAATGAAATTCAATTACCAAATCTGGAATATAAGAACTTACCAAATAGCTCGAGGAACTCCTGCTCCAATCGTAGAAGGACTGCTCACCAATACCTTCTGAAAATTCTCCTTATTCACCTGTACTTGTTCATCTAAAAAGAAAGAATAATTTGTCCTTAGAGCAAGTCGTGGACATGCAAGTGGAGAAACAAAGAAACAATGATAATAGTGGTATAGCAATGAATTCAATAAACGATGAAATCATTAGTATTGAACAGTGACAAACCAATAATGGCATAATATGCAATACTTTGATTTATCGCGATAACAATAAACAATATCAATAATAGCAATAATAGAGGTAACACTGTTCAATAAGATAACAATATGCAATGATAATGTGATGAGAGCCTTAGGTCTATTATTCATCTTTAAATCCTAGCTAATACACGTACTACTGTATCCCATGTGTGCCGTACCACAGGTTCGATGCATAAAATCAATTTCGTTTAGACTAAGGTGGTAGATTCTATAGTTCATGTACTCGGAAACAATATTCAATAATGACCGATGATCGAATCAATCGAGATACTGAAGTCAGTAATCTGCAATTAACCGATGACCGATATAACCAATAATCAATAACCGATATACCAATAATTAGGGAAACACGGGCCCCTCTTCCGAGTACAGTCACTATGTCATCAACTACCCTAATCAACCCTTAACCCCGGCTTGATTTACTTTCTTTATTCAATTAACACACAATAATGCAATTAGTAAGGAACGCTAGAGAAGGTGACAAAACAACCCTAGGATCATGCAATATACTCTATAAAATTAAATGCACCAATATAACATTATAAACACAATTGTACATTATAAAATATAGAATCCCAATTCTGGACAGCAGTAGGTTGCTGCACCAAAATAAAAATTCCCGTTACTACAGGACAGCAAATATGGATCCGTCAGGTGGTCTAGAAACTAGACTCCCGCCCGGTTCCAACGCATACTTAAAAGCTACATTCTGACAACGATAGCTAGGCGAAATTTAATAATCTTTATAGATTTTAGTTTCTGGCTGGGTGTAGATGTTGTCTAATTTCAGTCATAAAGGCAGTAAATAATTATTACAAAAATCAGTAAAAAATAATTTTTAACACCCTAAGAATGTTATCTACAAATCTGGAATTTATCTTGGCCATATGTGAATAATAGTTCACTTAATTCATCAGCCTAACTCGTTATGCACATGAATCTGAAATTTCAGCGCAGCTGTAGCAAAAGGGTCATAACTAGGGCAGTATAAGTCGGAATACAAAAGTTCTAGTATCTATTGACATCTAGACAGATAGGTCTAAGATTCACTTTCAGGGAGTTTCTGATTTTAGTGAAGTTATCTAGGTCGAAGCAGCACATTAAGATTCAGGTTGGTGTAAATTCCAGAATAGCCAACAAGTTCATTTTGGGTAAAACGGTTAAAAGTTACGAATAATTAATTGGAGTTTAATAATAATAATCACAGCGAACCAACCTTATGTGAACTAGATGATGTCCATTATTCTACTAATTACAACTCAACTAATTTATCAATAGCAATCACATTAACAATCAACTAATTTATACAATCTACTATAGCTAGATGTCATTAATGTCATGATATGTAATGTGTCAATAATTCCCTATTTTTATAATCAATAACTATAACTACATGGGTGTATGAAAATCCCTATACATTAGAGGCAAAAAGAAGGCACGATGTCGAGACTACCACTTGGATTCGATCGTGTAAATCCGTGGTATCCCAAAGATAGATACAATAACATTATACGATGTTCAATAGGATCCACTTGCGGAATTCAATAAAAATTATCGAATATGATACAATAAACATTCGATAGAAATGACTTGCCTTTTTCCTTGTAGACGATGCGATAATTAGTAGAGAATAATGGGATCAGAATCCCGGGGAACAATCCCAAGAGCACGTGCAAGAAATTAACCGTTGAGCAAATTTCTTCACACCGGATCGACCCAGAACAGCAAACAGCAGTCTCGATTTGCTGCGCCAAAACAGCAAAACACCGGACGCAGCCAATGGGATCGTTCATATACAGCGGATCGGGGCCAGAACAGGAAACAGCGATGCTGGATTCGCTGTGGGTGAACGGGGAACAACGATCTTGATCGAACAGATGAGCACGAATCTCGATGCGATCCAACGGTCGAAATTCAAAAATGCTGATCTACAGTTCTTCTTCTTCCTTCTTTTATTGAAACAGAGAGCGGGAGAGGGAGTAGCGCCGGCAGGCGACGACCAAGAGGGCTGCAGGCGATCGCAAACAGACGGCGGGGAGCGCCGGGGAGCGGCGACGATGGGCTACCGACTGCAGCGAAGGGGAGCATGGCGCAGCGTCGCGAGGAGGGAGGAGTGAGCGAGCGGTGGACTAGCAGACATCGGGGTGTAGTGGCAGGGCTCAGGGTAAGCGCGCTCGGTTGTGACGTGCGAGTGGGAGGGGAGCAGGGAGACGAACGGTCGGGAGTGGATGACAGCCGGCGAGGGGATGACGACTGAGGCGAGGTGCTGTGGTTGCGGCGTGAAGTGCGTGCGAGAGGAGACAAGGCAGAGACTGTCGTCGAGGGGGTCGCGAGCAGGTGAAGAGGGAAAAGACTGAGCGATGGGCGGGTGGTCGAAGGCCAGGGGAGTCGCGACTGTGTGCATGGGTGCAGGGGGAGGCGCTGCGGTGGATGTGCTGTCGATTGGCGCTGGTGGCGCTACTGGGTTACGAGCAGGGAGGGGCCATGGTGAGGTTGAGTGCACGGCTTCGCTGGTTGACGGGAGGAGAAGGAATCGGGAATGGGTTTTGAGGGAGAGGGAGCAGATGCGGGGAAGAAGGAGTAGGAGTTTGTTTGTTTGGGTTTTGTTTTGTTTTGGTTTTGTTTTCTGTTTCGTTTTGGTTGGTGTAAACAGGGAAGGAGAGAGAGAGAGAGATAGCACGATTAGAAGGCTCAAAAATAGGGATTTAGTTACTCAATTTGGGAGTTGTGGAGAGTGAGGGGAGTGATTAGGGGAATTAATAGGGATTAGCCCTTAGAAAGAAAGAATCTGGGGTTGATTTGGGTTTGTGGGTTTGGATGAGAGATCCATTAGGAGGTGGGTATTGGGCTTCAAATTAATTAATTAAATAATATAACATATATCAAAAATCAATTGGCTAAAATCTAACAAGGGATGGGCTACTCTTAGACTTCAATTGAATTCAAAATAATTAATAAATGATAGGATGGATAAATTTAGGCTTCAAAATAGATAAATAAAAAGAAGTGGGACAAGATTCAAGTTTAAATATAAATTTGGGTTCATATTCAAGAAGATTTAAATGCATCTAAAAGAATTTATACAGAAATTGAAATATAAGAATACATGGAGAGAAAGAAGAAACTGGAAATCCGTATAATCGGAAACAGGGGTTACATCTGCACTTTAAATAGGGGGTGGCAACTGGGCTGGGCAGGCCGGTCCGAATCGAGGCCTGGTAAGCTCGCCACAGTAGCGGTCCGGGTCTGGGTCAGGATGGCTTAGGAATCGGTCCGGGCCTGGGCATGTTCAAATGGGGGGAGGTCAGCACTCCCCCCCCGACCACATGAATCTCGGGTCAAGCCGGGCCAACCCAGTTTTTTTGTTTTTTGAATTTTTTGTGTTTAATTTTTATTATTTAAAAAAAAATTTAATACTTGTAGGTTGTTTAATTTTGTTTTGACACATTTATTCAGTTTTTCTGAACATATAAAATATGTAAATATTGTATGAAATTCGAATGTACAAGAATTATCAATCATATAAATAAAAATTAGAAATTTTTAATTCATTTTACAACTATAGATAGATTCAAAATAGTCACAAAAAAACCAACATGTTATAATACATACAAGAAGATTAATTTACAAATTACATTATAATAATAGATTTAAAGTATGAGATAGTCTAGAGTTAGGTTGAAGAAGGGGCAGATGACTACTGTCGTGCACCTCAACTTAACCTAAACCTAGGATCTCTTCGCGCTAGATTCTCTAAAAAGCTTATTACTACACAAATCTTCAATCTCTAGTCTTTTTCAATCTACGGGAGTTATCTTCAGTCTTCTTCAATCTTCGGTAGTTTGTTTTCATGATTCATCTTCTGGAGTGATGCAACCGCTTGAGCCACCTGTTATTTCTTGATTCATCTCATCCGCTTTTATCCAATCTTAGCTACACACTAGCATCTCCAAAGTCTCTGGTGTCATGCGATTCATTTTCTCATTCAACAACTTGCCACCAAGAGAAAAAAAAAATTCCGATGCGATGGTTACTATATCTTTTGCCATATGAAAAAGAGTATGATATGATCTCGCATTGTTTGTCCACCAAATGTAACGACCCAAATTTTTTTTTTTTTTTCAAAACTAAGTCTCCAAATTCAATTCTTTCAATTTCTATATCACTTTAATTATAAACTAAGAAAGTTATATTTCAGGAAAAATTTTGGCAGAGTCTCCCCTGTAAATTTTGCCCCGAAACACAAAAAGCTTACGGAATTCTGCTCAAAATTCCGTAGCTCACAAACCACATAATATTTTCATAGGCTCCCCAGGCCAAAATGAGCAGATACATACTGGCAATATAATATAATGCTCTGGGGGCCAAACTCATAACGGATTATCAAATATCAATTAAAAACTATGAATTTCTTTGAAAAACGAGGTAAAATCTTAGAAAAATCATTGTAAAACTTACCACAGAGCCTGGTACTCCACGACGAGCTGGGTACGGGTCACCAATATACTACACCACCTCGCACTATACTCATCATCGTCATATACAGGCTTATACACTCATAATACAATTTAAATCATAAATTTCACTATTCCTATAACTAAATAATACAAATTTTTAAAATAAAAAGTTATACTATCACTCCACGCCTCACCTCTGCACTGATGAGAACCTGCAACAGTGGGGGATTTAGGGTAGTCCTCAGACTCCCCTAACCCCCCAAACACTAAGGGGTTAGCCATTTCTGGTGTGAGTATAGTTATTAATCTAATGACAAATTAAAATAGTATAAAGAAAATAATTTAAACTTACAAATACCACGTTACGATAATGCTACCCGAATCCTGAACACAACAACATCATCGGTACGACGATATATCAAATACTTTGCCAATCCTGCATTCAACTGTTCAATTATCCATAACTTCCCACATTTCATAATATACTTCACCTCAGCCTCGTATATATATAATATACTTCATCTCGACCTCGTATATATATAATATACTTCACCTCAACCTCGTATATATATATTCTTATTTTACATCCGCATAATACGAATACACATACAATCCATTACTTTTCAATTTATCTTCTCTAACCCAAATATTCATTCTTCCACAAGTATCGTCATAATAGCATTATATGAATATAACTACATAATGTTATTACTCCTTTCATTAATAACCCTTTATGGGAATACAACTCATAATACAACATACACTCTTAATAACCATTTTCATAACCAGTCTCATAATACAGGTATTTATTTTATTAAAATACAACAAGTATCACTTCCTTCCTATATGCTTCTATTCTCATAATGCCACATTCATTCAAGTCTCATAACGCAAATATAACATCTTAATGCTTATTGCAATGCTCTCACATTTCATCACATCAATAACACCTCATTAATAGAATACTTATACTGGTTACATCAAACCATGTTTTATAACTCATTCACATCTCATTACTCCACTTAGTAATTCTCATTCTTATAAGGATTATATTTCTTATTATCATTTTCACTTAATCCCCAAACACACTCTGGGGCCACCACATATCACATCCCATAGCCGATAGCTTGGGTAATAATCACCGTACCTCAAACACACAATTTGGATAATATCACATCACATCTCAAGCCGATAGCTTGATTATTAATTTCACTTCAATCACTTATCATCTTTACTTCACTTTATTTCTCATTTCTATTAATCATTACCACTATTATATCCACTCACCCTGCGAATTATGCCAAGGCAGGTAGTTCCCACAATTTCCACTGAAATTGCGGGCAGGTAGTTCCTTGACACAATTCCAAGGTACAACTCATATCAACTGTATTTTACTTTAATGATCACACACATAATACAATTACTCCGTATTATTCATGATAACACATCTCTTTTATTATTTTCATCTTAAATTAATCACAAGCTGCATTTATCACTTCTTTTCATATATTAACTCATAGCACGTTCACTTTCACATTTACTTCATTCACACACTTTCTTTTCCACACACAGTTCACATTTTACTATCCACTTTCGTTTCCACGCACCATACACATTTTACTATCCACTTTCTTTTACTACCACATTTATTATTAACACTTATTTATTTTATTAGTTCGTCGACCAGTGAGCCACAGTATCCCAACATACTGAAAGCCGACAGCCCAGTAAACACGCGGCCCGATGCTCACACAGAGTCTTACTCGTCCGAGGCTACGTCTTCCTCCTAGCCGAACTAGCGAGGGAACCACTTACCCCAAGTAGAACTTGGGTACGTCCTCCCAGCCGAAGCCAAGAGGGAAAAAGCCACTGACCCCAGGTAACCTGGGTACTTCCTCGCGACGTCTGTCATCGAGGGAAAAACCACTTACCCCAGATAAACTGGGTACGTCCTCGCGACATCTGTCATCGAGGGAAAAACCACTTACCCCAGATAAACTGGGTACGTCCTCGCAACAGCTGTCATCGAGGGAAACCGGGCCTCAAGCCGATAGCTTGGGCGATAAAATCCACTTATCCCAAACATAGTTTGGATCCACTTACCCCAAGCCGGTCCTTGGGTGTTAGGAGGTCTAGCCCAAACCCCCAGGATTGCTGTAGGTACTGGTCAACAAGCCATCTGTTATTAGCATTAATCATTGCATCTTTCCATTTTACTTTATCAACATAAAGCATCACAGCTTTTAATTCAACAATAGCCACATCTTTGACTTTAATCACAAGAATAATAACACATTTTATTAACACTTACCATCTCACCTTTTTCTTGCATTTGATGCACATCTGATGTCCACGATATTTATTACCATCTCGTTGTATCATATATATATATGCATATCCCATGTCATTTAACATAGAAACCATTATGTTATTTAACCTACCATAACATCACCCATTATGAATACCATGCTATTCGCTACTTCATTAAATCCCATATAAACATACACCAAGTCATTTATCATATAAACCAACATGTCATATTATTTCCCATTAATTCATTTCAAACATAATTAAAATGTAAACATGCACCCACTTATTTAATTTCGTCAATTATTGCATCACACATCATAATCATCTATATATATATTACAAATAAACATCGCACATGCGGGTTTCCCATCATAAGGGGCCAAAACCACTTATTTCCTCTAATTAAGTCTTATAATATCTAATTATAGCATACTAGCTCATACATCATGTTTCATATAGATAAAATCACCTCTAAGGGCTTATATGCCCCAAAACATGCACAAAACGGGCACTATAATTACACAGATCTTCAAAACATGATCACAATCACTAATTTCATCTAATTACACCTTATAGCATCCGTCCATAGCAGGCTAGCCCATACACCAGGCTCCGCATATACCCGATTGCCTATATCGGCCTACATACCCCAAAAACATGCACAAAACATGCACGGGGTAAAAATACGCATAAACGAGTTAATATATCTAATTTTTATACTTCAACACGTCACATTAATCCATAATATAGGTTTTATACACTTAAAATAGTTAATTTCACCCCATATCACAAAACCCATTTTCGGGCCCCAAAAATCCGTATTTTCCTTGAAAATCAATTTTTGCTATAACTTTTACAAAACCTATCAAAAAGCCACGAAATTTGGCAACAATATAAAATATTTATAAATACAACATACTCACCTGACGGATCGAGCAAACGATGTCCCATGTCCGCCCAGCAGCCAGTCGAAGTTCGACTTTTTCCACCTAAATAGGAAATTATAGGACCGATTAGCTTAAAACTCAAATCTCGGCCTCCGAACCTCCAAACTCGAATCCGTCTTCGCCCACACGTTACAAATGACCTAAGTAGCCGAGCTACATCGACGGATTTCGAATTCGGGTCCCAATACAAACATTCCCTTATTGGTCGGAGGCTTTCTAATAAGAACAATTCATATTTTCTAATTTCTTTAACCCTCTTTTCCCTAATCTCACCTATTAAGGTTAATAATAATAATGAAACTCAACTACACCTCCGAACCCATCAAATTCTCACCTCTATATCGCTCAGGCATTTCACCGAATACCCGGCGTGCACAAAACTTATATTTTCATTCTCCATCTTTTCCATTAACTTCTAAGTCTACAAAATCCATTCTAAATTCATATTAATACTCTCACACTACTCCACAACCTCCCATACAATTTCTAAACTCGCTAGAAGCAAGTTTCTTACCCCACTTCACATATTCTAAAATTTGGCTTTATGCCAAAATTAGAACTTCATGATTTCACCATGATATGCACCAATCCTAACTTCTAATGTGTTCTATATACTCTCTTTTACCAACCCCAAACCCTAATTTATTAACAACTTGCAATTTATCTAACAATCCACTAATTCCTCAAATCTACCACTTCCAACATCTCTAAATCACTCTTCCATAATAATCCTACTCAATAAAACTAAACACACTAAATTTTATACAAATAAATAAAATATGGTATACCTTTTCGGAATTCTTTCGAAAATCCGATGCTACCACGTTGTAGAGAACCCTTCAATTAGCCATCCCATGGAATTAATTTGAAAATTATGAAGAAATGAGAGTGGATTTCGTTGGGATCGCTGATGCCGAATGGGTTTCGGTATGGATCGGGAGAGAAAAGAACCGAGAAGAAGAAGAATGGGGGGGTTTTATAAGAAAATAATTTCCGAACTGATCCACTGTGAAAACTATTTACCAAACTGATCCACTTTCGAAAATATTTACCCAAAGTTAGTCCATAACTGGTCCACTTTCGAAAATATTTGGGTTGAGGACAAATTACACTAAGGTGTTCTCCCATTATAGTAGTAGAGATAAAATTATAATAATAATAATATTTTTATAAATGGATATTTACAAATAGACCCCTAGACCTCCAAAATATTTCAAGTAAACCCCAACTCTTTTCTCTAATAGCACCAACAATACAAAATACATTGCAATTATCTCGCAATAATCCTTCAAAATTATAAAATAAAATAAACAATAATTATTCACATAAAATCTCAACTCACGGCTTCAATATATAGCAATAATACCAATCTACCATAAATATCCATACCGATATCAATATTTAAATAAAATATATCAAAAATAATTTTCACCACTCAAAATATATAAAAACAGACATTTTCGATATTTTAAAAATTCGAGGTGTTACACCAAAGGACCACATCAATTTCTTGCTCAAATGGCAGTGAAGGTTGTGCATCATACTAGTGAAGTTCATTAAGTGCATTAGTCCTAGAATTTTTATTCTGGATAAGACTCCATATATCTATATCATTAGTTACAATACCCTTATCTCTTGAAGTAGATGCAGTACTAGGTGTGTGTTGTGTGTGAAAAGTAGATCCAAATTCTCTATCATAACTATTATATAAATTATTCAATATTAACTCAAAGTTAACTACAAATTCATCAAAATCAAAAGAATTATCTTCTACCATACTATAAATGTAATATTCCGGACGGATATTACCTCGTATAAATCACTATTTTATTATTATTTTATTAATATTTGGTTTTAATTCCAAAATCAAATTATTTTGGTGATTTTTCGCCGGTTTGTCCACAAACACTGTCTACGCGCATATATCAGTCGGTGTATATCCGAAATACATCAAATTGGTAGCGCGATCCTCCGAGTTAATAATAAAACTTATTTTATTATTATTTTCAAATTAAACTATTTATGAGGATTATATAAGAAATTTTTGGTATACACATACATGTACACATACATACATTGTATTATACTTAGTACATTATACAAAATATGTAGCATGTACTCTTGGACAATGTACTCATCTTGTCATGAAAACTTAATAAGATGGTTAGGGTTTGATTAGGAGGCTTAAACTAGGGTTTGTAGGCATGAGAAGATTAAGGGAACCCTTCTAGAAACCCTCACATAACACCTCCCCCACATTTACCTCCACCTCACCATACCTACACCTTACCCCTCCTCCTAGGGCATGGCCGGCCCCCAATTTAAGGGAGGGCCAAAATGCAAATTTGTGTGTGCAATTTTGCACTATCCACCCTTCTCTCCTCCTATAAATATCCCCTCCTTCTCCACCTTGTCTCATTTTAGAAAGATCAAAAAGAAAGAAAGAAAGGAAAGGAAAAGAAAGAGAGAACCTCATACTAACAAGAGATTTTTCTTATAGGTTTTCCTAGGAGTTCTAAGAGCTAGGGGAAGGAGAAGGTTAAGCCAGCAAGTCCTTCCAAACAAAGAGATTAAGGTGGGGGTTTCTCTTGCTTGTTTGTTTGTTTGTATTGTGTTTTGACTTCTTCTCCTTATCTTCTTGTTTTGTTTTCTTTTGTTTTTGGGGGTTGTTCTTGTGATGGGTATGTGTTGTTGTTGTGAATGTTGTGATGAATAAAAGAAAGAAAGTAGTAGTAGTACCAACTAAACATATAAAGATCAAATCTTTATAGTTGTAGTTGTTGTTTGTGGTTGTTATTGGACTAAAATGACATAAGGCATATGAACTTGCACATACAACCGATTGGGGGTTGTAGGACTTGATATGAACTATACATAAAGCATATGAACATTTTATACAACCATTTTTGGTTGTAGGACTTGTATTGGACTTTGACTAAAAGATAAGCATATGTTGGTTGAACCAAATGAAGGTTCTTACCTTATTTTTATTATTGTTGTTTTCTTTTATAATCTTAAAAAGAACCGAAATTAGATGTTATCTCTAATTTATGAAAAAGAAATTAACCTAAATCACTAGTTGTAGAATGAATAAAAAGATCTTTTCTTTTATAATCACTAGTGATAATAAATCAATAAAGAATAGTAGACAATAAAGTAGTAGTAGCATGTTGTTAAAATAAAGTAGTAGTGGTATGTTGTTAAAATAAAGAAGTAGTAGTAAGTAATAAAAAGAAGTAATTGTAGATGCTTTATGTTATGTTAAAATGAAGTAGTAGTAATAGTAGATAGTTGTAGATGCTTATGTTCATGATTAACATAAAGTAGTAGTAGTAGTAGATGATAAAAAGTAGTAATTGTAGATGCTTTATGTTATGTTAAAATGAAGTAGTAGTAATAGTAGATAGTTGTAGATGCTTATGTTCATGATTAACATAAAGTAGTAATTGTAGATGCTTTATGTTATGTTAAAATGAAGTAGTAGTAATAGTAGATAGTTGTTGATGCTTATGTTCATGATTAACATAAAGTAGTAGTAGTAGATGATAAAAAGAAGTAATTGTAGATGCTTTATATTATGTTAAAATGAAGTAGTAGTAATGGTAGATAGTTGTAGATGCTTATGTTATATTCATAGTTAACATAAAGTGGTAGTAGTAGTAGAGGATAAAAAGAAGTAATAGATGCTAGCTGTAGATGTTTATTTTATGTTCATAAAGTAAATACCATGCTAAGATTGGATTAGATTAATTTATTTATGTTTAGAATGTTGTAGGATTCATTCTAAAATTCCTACCATGTTTAGATTAATTTGTTTATGCTTAGAATGTTGTAGGATTTATTCTAACAATACCTAGCATGTTTAATGATGCTTAGAATGTTGTAGGATTCATTCTAAAATTCCTACCATGTTTAGATTAATTTGTTTATGCTTAGAATGTTGTAGGATTTATTCTAATAATACCTAGCATGTTTAATGATGCTTAGAATGTTGTAGGATTTATTCTAAAAATACCTAGCATGTTTAATGATGCTTAGAATGTTGTAGGATTTATTCTAAAAAAATACCTAGCATGTTTAATGATGCTTAGAATGTTGTAGGATTTATTCTAAAAATACCTAGCATGTTTAATGATGCTTAGAATATTGTAGGATTCATTCTAAAATTTCCTATCATGTTTAGGAAGGTTATTTATGCTTGGAATATTGTAGGATTAATTCTAAAAATTGCCTACCATGTGTAGGAATGATATACATGTTGTAGGATTCATGCCAAAATTGTCTATCATGTTTAAGAGTGACATACATGCTTAGAATGTTGTAGGATCCATGATAAAATTACTTGCCATGTTTAGGGATGATATGTACCATGCTAAGTCCTTCTACATGCTTAGAATATTGTAGGTTAATCACTAAATAAATACCATGCTCACATTGTTGTAGGATTGATGCTAATTAATCTACCATGTTTAGAAGTATATATATATATATATATATATATATATATATATATATATATATATATATATATATATATATATATATATATATATACTTAGGAATGTTGTATATTCATACTAGTAGTTACCCATGCTTAGTAAGACATTCATGCTTAGTAGTTATTCATGCTTAATAAAGATTCATGCTTGGATGATTATAAGAAAGTAGTATACCATGCTAGTTTCATTTATCTATGCCTAGATAGTTGTAGGAAGGTGGTATATCATGCTAGATTAAATTATCCATACTCACATGCTTATAGGTAAGTTGTATACCATGCTAGATTAATGGTAGGAAAGTTGTATATCATGCTAGATTAAATGAATATTCATGCTTACATGATACCGATGCTTAGATAAGTATATGTTCATGTTATGTTAGTAGATGATCACGCTTAGTCATTATTCATGCTAAGTAAATAGGTGTCATGCTAATTATTGTTTATGTTAAGTTAATGGTATCCATACTAATGATATTCATGCTTAGATTAAAGTAACTATCCATGGTTAGTTGTAGTGATTTTTATGTTATGTCCTACCCATGCTTGTAGAAACTCATACTATGTTGTAGGTTGATACTTAACTAGTATACAAGACTAGAGTGTTACTAAAATGTACACCATGCCATATGTTAGTGTTAAAGTAGCATACCATGTCTAGGAATGAGGCATACCATGCTAAAGTTTAAATGCGTGCTTAGAATGTTGTAGGGTTAATGTTAGAATACCTACCATACCTTGGAATGTTGTATATTATATTAGTTATATATCCATGCTTGGATTGTGGTGATTAGTCATGATAAGTAGTAAGCATTCATGCTCAAGTTATAACCTATTCTTGACCGTAGTGGACTTCATGTCTAGATCGTAGTGATTTTCATGCTAAGATTGATATAAGCACATGCTTAATCATATTCGTACTTAAGAGTATTATGGTGAGTGGTTCTGTTATATAATTAGATTGTCGTAAGAAGATGCTTGCGATTGTATGCCATGCTTAAGACACTATAGGTTGAAGTAATAAGGATTGGGAAGACCACTAGTAATAGTTAGTTGAAAAAGGCTGCTATGTCGCCTTCAGTTCTTCCTTAGTAGAATACCGATCATAGACTATTAGTAGATTCTTCTGTTGCTTCTAATAATAGAAGATCAAGTTCGCTAGTAAGCACGTTTGGTTGCTTTTAAGATTGATTACCTGTATGGTTGTTTGCATATGGTTGCGCTCGTACGTGGCTCGACTGGCCCGTATGTAGCTGTGGGTCTCATACGTAGCTTATTTGGCTCGTATGTAGGTTGTCGTCTCGCACGCGGCTCGACCGGCCCGTGCGTAGCTGTTGGTCTCATACGCGGCTTATTTGGCTGGTATGTACGTGGTTATCTCCTACGAGGCCCGCCTGGCTCGTAGGTAGTTATGGTTTCATACGTAGCTTATTGGCTCGTATGTGGTTGTTACTCGTATGTAGCGTCTTAGCTAATACGCAGTTGTTGTGCTCATCTAGGGTGATATCATTGCCCTAGGGCTATCGACCATCAAGACGTGTGTTTAGCTTACTCCTAGGGGACTGTGGACGAGTCACTTCGCGGGTGCCGTCAGATCTTAACTGTTGGTTGATTGCGGACCGGAGTGTGACAAAATCCAAGTTCAGGTAGTAGCATGCGAATGCGTTCGTATTGCCGGGGTCTTGGATCGATAGGCCATGAACCGGATCCTGAGGGATTCTGGTAAGTCTAGGTTTAGCAGCCTAGTAGAGTTGTCTTGTGAGGTCTAATTTAAGGCCTAGCATGTTGTGTTTATAATATTATCGTCCCTAGGATTGTCGAGTCAGGGACATCATTAAGGTAGCGACTTAAAAAGGTCATTTTGCTCAGACCCTAGCCGAAGAGAGAGGAGTTAGTTGTAGGGGGCGCCTTATGACCAACTTGTCCCTTAAGGCAGGCCTTAGGTGGTGATAATGGGTTGTACCTTCTTGTCAAAGGGATACGTACGGTGCTGTCTCACAAGTTGAGGACACGAGTTGCGTATCTCGCGCTATTAATTCCTGGAGTACCGTGGCTGAGGGTGCCACAGGGTAGGCTTCGCGCTGCCCTGCGCTTGCGAGACCCCAGAGGGTGCCACAGGGTAGGCTTCGCGCTACCCTGCGTTGACGAAACCCTATGATTTGGATTTTAGAATGACGATCGTCTGTTTGTTGTGTGAGGTCCGGTGAGCCGGGTAGCAGTGGCAAACATAGACACCACGGGCGTACTGCATCAGTGGGACACGACCACGTATGCAACCTCATCAGTCACGTGTAGGTGTCAGGAACAGGTTGTGTACAATTAGAAATTCATAACGCGGGTTCAAATCCCTATATATGGAGAAACGGCTTGAGATGGGGTCGCATGTAGTATGGGCTGCATGTTGCTTCGGAGACTTGCTGACGTTAGAATAGGGAGCATCCTAGTTCTATTTAAATATCGCATTAGAGTCTAGTCATAGCACTCACAAACACTTAAACTACACCAACACCATTACTATATTTTGTATGTTGTTTGGGAGATTCGCTGCTATATGATTAGCCTTTAAGCGTCAGTGAATACTGACGTCCCCACTTCCATAGGTACTGGATCGCCGAAGTACAAAGGCGAGATTCAGAAGGACTCAAGGCGAGGAAAGCAAGGAGTCAGTGTTATGTTTAGTTCCGCTGCAGTATATGTATTGATTATCTATTAGTTGAGAAGTACTCAAGTGAGAGTCACCAAGTGTTGTTCTTCATTCCTTGTACTCTGATGTAAGATATTGAAGGTTGTAATACTTGGAAATGTAAAGGTAATATTGTAACTCTAGTGTAAGGTATTGCAGTTGTACAATATTCAGACTTGTAATACATTGAGTGTTGAAATAAAAGTTTTAAATTCTCCTGTTTTTCTGTGTATTGTGACTAATTGAAGAAAAGATCTTGGCTCGTGTCACGGTTTCCCAGTATTGGAAATCGGGGCGCTACAATAAAACATATTAATCAAATTCTTCGTACCATCTAACTTGATACGATGATCCATTACACTAGCAACACAACAAAATATTGAAAGAGGACAAAAATATTTAACAAATTTATCAGAAGTGGGAACAACAATAAGGAAAATGTAAGAATCATTCAACATTCGTTCAAAAGATTTCATTATCTTAGATAATGTAACTAAAATACTGCTAGAAGTGTACTTGTAAGATTTTGAAAATTGGAAAATTGTAATTTTAAAAGGTTCTAAAAAAGCACACAAACTTTGAATACATGACAAAGTGTAATAACTCATTTGAAATTTTTTAATGTTTTTTGCAATACAAAATTCATTTGTAACATCTTTGTATTCTAAAGCAAAAACAAGTAGAACGAAAGTAGAATTCCAATGGTATTTAACATCTTTAACATTCCTTTAGGCTTACATCATTGCTTGAATGCTTAAAAATTAGGACCACTCAAAACTATGAAATGTACAATCTCTTAGTGCACTCAAAGATGTATCGGTCATCTTCAATGCACCTTGCACACACAGATTTAGAATATGACATGCGTATCTAATATAAAAATTTTTAGGCTCTATAAGATGTAATGCATCCTTCAATTCAGAAATTGTTTTCGTATTATTCGAGGCATTATCAAAACCAATAGCAAGAATTTTATCGGTAATAGAAAAATTAGTGCATGTTTGTATGACATGTAATGCAATAGCCTGTGTGCATTATGAAGGTACATAATATATCCAAAATATATGATCATCTTTTGGAGGATGCAATCAATATCAATTCAATGACATCTTACTCACATCATTGAAGGTTAGAGAAATCCTACAAGTTGAACTAATCAAAGTAGCATGTAAAAAGTCCTAAAGGTTTTGGTAAACTTTAAAACATTCGGATTTAATGGTATTTCTAGGAATTCATCTTATAAATTGGCGTTTAGAGTGGTTTGGTTACAAGCTTCTAGGTTCATACTTTCGGAATAAGAAAAAGATAACTTGTTCTTAATAACTAGTTTTTTCAATTCACTACGAACGAGATCATGATCGTAATTGAAACTATCTACATGAACCTAGAAGCTTGTAACCAAACCACTCTAAACGCCAATTTATAAGATAAATTCCTAGAAATACCATTAAACGCCAATAACTAGTTTTTTGTGGTAAGCCCTTTTTTTAGTTCCGGGTGTTTATTAGATAAACGACGTGCAAGTGTACCCGTCCCGATACCCTTTTACTCATCTATAAGTTATTCCACAATACTTACATATCTTTTTTCCCTCTTTCGAATTGGGAGCATCTTCTTCCCATATATAATGACAGTGGACATTAGAAGTAAATAATTTATGTTTTCGAGAAGAATGTTAGTTTTATGTGTTTTGGCTTTCGGTATCTTCTACAAAGATTTCATCGAATAGTGTTTGTAGATTAGTAGATTGGGAAAACTCGGGATAACTATCTTCTTCTCTAATACTGTAATCCCTATTTCCACAAATACATATTTTCATGAGTATTTTTCTGTATCCTCGATATTTATACATTGTTATTGTTAAATTCGTTGTGAGTTTCTTTGTTAAAACATTTTTCTAAACAATAATTATAATTATTTCGAATAAACTTTGTTTCTGTTCCTACTTGATCAACTATTTGCATTTTAACTCTCAAAGATATTGTTACTATTTCGATTATTTCAACAAATTCCTATTTTTATATAATGATATTACTCGGATAATTTCTATTGTTGTTGCTAGTATTTTTATTCTTATTGTCATTATTATTATGAATGTTATTATTAGTATTATTATTTTTATTGTCAGTTATTATTTCTATTCTTATTGTTAATATGATTATCTATTATTATTATTATTGGTTATTAAAACAATCCCTTCTTATTTAATATTTGTGTTTTTAATTGTTTCAAATAATTTATGTAATGCAAATTATATCAGATATCTTATTTATGGTATTCGGGTTTATATTGATCAATTATATTCATGTACAATGTATTTTATTCTATTGGATCCATACCCATACCCAATAACCCAATATCTCTCTTTTCCCATATAAATACCCTAATCTCTTATTAAACCCTAACCCTATTTCCCTAACCTTCAGCCACTGTTCTACCCTACCCCCTTCTCACTGTGCATGTCCCCTATACTGTTCATCCCCGTCCATCCCGCTCACTCTCCCTCTCTGTTACTTTGAACCCAATCCCGCCACTTCTCTGATCGCCCCCTTCATCAACGTCGACCCCTCGTCAAGATCTCCCCGTCTCCATCTCCCCATCCTCGTCGTCTTCGTCTCCCGCTCGAACTCCCCCATTGTCGAACCCACTTCGCTGAACCCACCCATCGCCATTGCCGACTTTGCCTTTAACCTCGTCGCTCCCCTCTCCTCGCCACCGCCTCACCGATCGTCTCCCCGTTCACCCCGCACCCTCCGAAGATCCCCTCATCGTCATTGCCGCCGTCCAGAGCCTCGTTCACCCCGGACGCTGTCTCCCCTGTTTCAAGCGAAAACAGGGCTTCGTTGGCGCCGCCGTTCTTCGCTGTTGTGTTGCTTCCCGACCACAACACAGCCTCGCCGTGGTCGCCACTGCCGAGAACCCCCACCGCAGTGCCGTGCCGTCGCCGCCAGTTTTCCTGCCCTCTCTCTATCTCTCTCTCCTTTTCTCTCTTTCTCTCTCTCTGTCGAAAGAAAGAGAAGGAAAGTGATTGGTCGTTTTCTTCGTTTGGTGTTTGGTTGTATCGGATCTGGGTTTGCCATTTGTTGTTTTGCGGGGATCAGATCTTGCTGTTCTGTGGGTTTCTTGCTGATCCGCCGTGTGGTGTCTCGCTGTTTGGTGTTTTGCACGTAGCTCGCATGTGTTCTTATGGATCGTCGCCCGAGATTCCGATCCCGTTATTCTATTTATTCGAATTAACTATCTCACAGGAAAGTCTCTTCTTGAACTAATATTTTGTTTTGTTCAAGTTTATTTGATCTCTGCAAGTAGATCCAGTCCCTTTCGTTATCATACTACTATTGACAATTCCGTTAAGTTTATCAGCGGGTTTACACGAGCTAACTCGAGGTATTCTTAACATCGTGCCGCTCTCTTTGATCTAAAACCTAGTCCCCCTTGTTCATTGCATATGCACAATACATGAAATTAACTAGATCCATGCTATAGACTTGCTGATGAATTGTATACATGTTAGATTGATTTGATTGATGAATTAATACCATGCCTGCGAAATTGTATCTTAAATATAAAAATATGCATGTTGACACCTAGGATCACTTTGATTACCAATTTGCATGTAATATATGATTGTATGATTTATTTATTGCCCTTTTGTGTTAAAGCAAATTTCTGGACTGCTAGTTGTTTCATTTTGAATCAAATTTTCAACCATGCTACTGTCATAATTTGGAATAACTTTCTGAACATGAAATTTAGTCTCTGATGTCTAGTTTACTGCCCTTTTTGCAGATTTGAATTTCGATGTGTAATCTGTTAGTTATCGTCATTTTAGTGCAGCTATGTGAGAATTTTCAGATTCACAAATGCATGCGTATCCTGCTGTTTCTTCATTTAATTGATCATGCTAACAGTAAAAGAAAAATCTGAAATAAATCTAGCTGAACCTAGACACATGTAGGAATCACCCAGAATTTTTATAGATTTAATTGATGAGTTCTCTGACCTGAAACAAATAGGAGAACACAATTTACTGCATGCTGCCTGAACATAAAGCCTGAATAGAATAGAGTTTTCGCCCTAGCTTCTGTATCTTTTATATGACTTATATATATTTCTGGAACCGGGTGGAAGTCTGGTTTCTAGAACTTTTGACGGATCCAGATTTGCTATTTTGTAGTAGTTGTAATCCATGTTTTAGTACAGCAAGGTCATGATGTCCTGATCATGTGATGTGTGTTTGAATGACTTGTTTGCTTCTTGCTTTGTCTGTAACATATAGAATTAGTCACACCTAGTATTATACAATATTGACACCTTCTTGCGTGGTCATATAGGATGAAAATAAACTAATAAAAAGCTGGGGTATTATGGGTTGACTTGGTAGTGAACAATCGGAGACTGTACTCGGTTGAGGTTCCTCGCCAGCAAATTCCCGAAATTCCCGAAATTCCCAAAAATCTCGAACATCCCAAAAATCCTGAATATCCGGTAAATTCCCGACTACTGGGCCGATTACACGAACCGTGAATTCACCATCAGTCTAAAACGTTCACTGTGTGCTTGCGCTGAACCTGTATAGTGGGATGCAGTAGTACGTGCACTAGATAGGCTAATAAAATAATTAATAACCTGCATACTTAATCTTGTATTGAACTTGACTTGACATCACTCATTACATATGTGATTATTGTAAACCTTTGATATTATTGCCTGCTCTTTGCTTTGTTCTTTGACTTTGATCATGTCCCTTTTCTTTGATATACATGTTTTCCTTTATCCTCTGTTTTTCTCTACTTACTGCCCACGACTTGCTCTAAGGGCACTATTTTCTTTCTTTTTAGATCAAGTATTTACAGGTACCGAATGAGCAATACCAGAAGAACGTGGTGAGCAAACTCTCTGAAGATCGAAGCTGGACTATTAGACTTCTATATCTATCTTTTGTTATTTTCTTATTCTATTGCTTTTATCATACTTTGTATTCTTGAGCTTTATGACCCGAATTATGTTTTATCCCAGATGTTGGATTATTATTTAGTGAATTTATTTCATGATTATTTTAGAGTTTATTCATTGTTTATGTGGTTATTCTTTTCTCTGCGTGGTTGTATTCTCTTGTATATTATTGAGTTAATCTGTTACAGCTTATAAATGATGTATAATCATTCGCTGGGCCTTCGTTACGTGCTCGTATTCCCGTATTTTGGGAAGTGGGGCATGACAAATATATCGGAACCTAATTGTGGAATATAAGAGTCTGGAATGTGGATTCTTATGCACTATCTTGGCTACTTTTATGTGAACGTGATGATGTCATTTGATTGTGTGTGTGTGTGTGTGTGTGTGTGTGTGTGATGTCATTTGATTGTGTGTGTGTGTGTGTGTGTGTGTGTGTGCGTGATGATGTCATTTGATTGTGTGTGTGTGTGTGTGTGTGTGTGTGTGTGTGTGTGTGTGTATATATATATATATATGTATATAATAGTGTTTGTAGATTAGCAGATTGGGAAAACTCGGGATAACTATCTTCTTCTCTAATACTAGCAGATTGGGAAAACTCGGGATAACTATCTTCTTCTCTAATACTATCGGAACCTAATTGTGGAATATAAGCATTGTGGAATGTGGATTCTTATGCACTATCTTGGCTACTTTACGTGAACGTGATGATGTCATTTGATTATATATATATATATATATATATATATATATATATATATATATATATATATATATATATATATATATATATACTAGATTTGCTCGTGGGCACGTGCCTACGACACGTCTTCAGAACGATATAGCATATAAAAAGCCTTGTAAACAGCAAATCAACAATTATGTAGCTCAAGTTTGAATAGTATGACAATAATTAGTTGTAAATAAAAGTCCATAATTCCATATATATATATATACACACACACACACACACACAGACGCACACACACACAGAGAGAGAGAGAGAGAGAGAGAGAGAGAGAGAGAGAGAGAGAGAGAGAGAAATAATTAAATAAATAAAGGAGTTGTTTTGGGGGGGGGATTTGAATTTGAGTTTTGGGGGAAAATTTTTGGAGGAAAATGTGTTTTGTGAGGTTAGATCTGAGCCTTTGATTTTGGGGGGATTGAAAGAGCACCACTTGATAGCTTTCATTGTGTTTTATTATTATTATTATTATTATTATTATTATTATTATTATTATATATATATATATATATATAATAATAATAATAATAATAATAATAAAACACAAAGAAAGCTATCAAGTGGTGCTTTTATATATATATATATATATAATAATAATAATAATAATAATAATAATAATAATAATAATAATAAAACACAAAGAAAGCTATCAAGTGGTGCTCTTTCAATCTCCCCACTTGATAGCTTTCTTTGTGTTTTATTATTATTATTATTATTATTATATATATATATATATATATATATATATATATATATATATATATATATATATATATATATATATATATATATATATATATATATATATAAAAGAAATTAACAAGCAAACAATTTTACAATTAACAAATACTGAATAATAAAAATGATACCATATTTGAAGAATTCCAAAAAAAATTAAGAAGAGAATACCTCTTGTTGGAAAATAGTAGCTTGATAGTTGAGAGAGAGTAGTAGATTTTTGTTGAACAATTCTTCAAAAATTGCTATAGTAGCTTGAGAGTTGAGAGACAGTAGTAACTTCTTGTTGAACAATTCTTCAAAAATTGAGAGAGTAATAGCTTCTTGCTGAACACTTATTCACAAATTGCAAGACTAGTAGCTTGAGAGAGAACTGAATCTTAATTTGGAAAATATTAGAAACTTGAGAAAATTGTTTGGAATAAATTGAGAGGATTGAGAGAATTATTTGGAGATTTTTGAGTGAAGAAAATGGTATGGAATGAATGAGTATTTATAGATTTTCATAGGGGGTAATCTTGTAATTAAATAAAAGCATTAAAAAAAAATCAAAATCAGCCAAATTCAATGGTTAGCCTGGGCGAGCCAACTGTTGGGCCCAAGCGGGCTGGTTCGAGGCTCGGGCGGGCCAGGGCCAGGGCCTACCCAGGTTTGTTTAGGAGATTTTGGACTCGGACCGGCCGAACTATTTTGGACGGGTCGGGCCTAGCAGGTCGTAGGCCAACCCAGCCCGGTTGCCATCCCTAAGTTCTAAATCCAAAAGATACATTTGCAGGTCCATAAATACTTTCAATCTCCTTCATAATCAGGTAATCAATTTTTCTCAATAAAAAATTCTTAATCTCTATTTTTTGGTAATGACCTTAAGCGTCGGAGGGTTTTTAGCCGAGGTCAACCCCAGTGTTTAGACTTTCTACAGGTTCGCTGGACGACTTCAACTATTCTGCTTTGAATCTGATCAACAGTCCAATTTGTAAGTTTTTTCTCTCAAAATCCGAACTCATGACTCCTACACCGGAAAAAAAAGCAACAATTATCTTATTATATTGGAGTGTCCTTGATTAATTTCATGATGTTTTGATCGATGACATCTACGACATTATTATGGAGTATTAATTGAAAAAAAAAACATCTACGATTATGGAGACTGTCAATGACTCGCCTTGGATGATGTTACGAACATTGTCCATCATGAGCTCAAATCAAATGCTGAAATGCAATACCTTAAAAAAAACTCCTTCTCAGTTTTAGTTTAGTTAATTTTTTTAGACTAAATTTGAAAAAACCTCATTGAACTATCCTTTTTATGCAGAATATTTCACTGAACTCTTTTTTTTGCATAAACAACCACACTTAAGTATGGTTGCAAAAAACCCCTATGAAGTATATTTTCAAAAAAACCACCTCTAAGTTTTCTGCTTATATTATATAACCCCATTTATCTTTGCAAGTTGGTTCAGAAAACATCATGCATCTTTCTCATTATTGTCAAAAAACCTTATGCAACTTTAGCAGAAAGCTCAGGTTGTAGGAGTGGATTTTTCGCAACTATACTTGATTGTGGTTTTCTGCGCAAAAAAAAAGTTTAGTGAGGTTTTCTGCATAAAGGAAATAGTTCAAGAGTTTTTTTCCCCCCTTCAAATTTAGCATTTGCTTTAGGGAAATGCTACACTTACTACCAAATCTACTATTTTTCTCTTTACTACCTTAAGTGACACACTATTATTGGATGTTTCTACCACCTACTCTATAATAACCCCCACTAATTGTGTACCACTTAAGGTAGTAAAGACAAATGTAGTAAATTTGGTAGTAGGTGTAGCATTAGCCTTTTCTTTAACTACTATTAAATGATTCAGTTATTATGGAGTAGTACCGGCAAATAGGTTGATCCAATTAATAGCAGGTTCGAACTAATATTTATATGTTTGGATTATGCTTGGTGATGGTGCTTTTTTCGGCGTGGGGGCAATAGGTGTGAGTTCTTGTAATTTGTGAAGTGAAGGGACGAATCTCGATCTCGGCTCGAGCCGATTTCTGAGGTTGGCTCGGAAGAGAGGGTAGAAGCTCGGACGGCTGGAGTACCTGTAAAAGGCCTAGAAACACTGGGAGAAGTCCCAACGACAGGACCTCCGACGATCTATTCAGTCACTAAAAAAGGGACTGAGCAGATGGGGTTCAGATGGGGAAGGATTTATCACAAGTGAAAGTGATGAAGGGGTCTGGTATTTATAGGCAGGGGTAAACGGGTCTCAAACCCTAATGGGTCAGGTCGGACCCATTTTCCTGTGGGCCTGAGTTAGAAGAAGTCCATTGGACTTGTTGACTTGATGATCTGGGATGAGAGAAATCTGAGGAGTTCTGATGACCCTGATTGGGTCGTTATCTATACCACATCATAAGCCCCCCACTCCTGGAGGGCTGTGTAAACCAGTTATGGAGGAGTAGTTTATCTTTGTCGGAAGAGCGGAGGGGAGTATTTGGCGAAGATGCATTGTCGGGCGTTTGTTTTCTTTTTCCTTTTCCTGCAAACTTGTCACTTACAGACTTTGGTGACCAGCTGCCCGATGGAGTAGGTGATCAAAGATTCTAGTTGGCTGGTTTATTGCTACATTTATTTATTCTTGTTGCTTATCTTGAATAATTGTAACTTGTTACATGGATTATTTTTTATTGGGCATTTTGTCCCAGACTTGTGTTTTGTTCCAGACTTGATTATTTGAAATTCAGTATTCTTGTTTCTTGTTTCAAGTAATCTTGTTGATTATATTAATTCAGTTATGCATGCGTGGTTGACTATTCCTCCTGTATATCTCTTGTTTATTCTTGTATATGTTGTAAAGATCCTGACAGTTTATGAATGTGAAAGCCATTCACTGGACCTGTGTCGCATACTCGTATTCCGTATTCCTTTTTGGGAAGCGGGGCGTGACAGATGTATAAGAGCATCTCCACTTGTTTGCTATTTTGCCATTTTTTGCATAATTTGGTCCAAAAAAAACCTTGCAATAGTTTTTCATTTAGTCATTATTTTTCAAAAGTAGGAGCAATGCGTTGCCAAATTGGCAGCGCAAATGACAATTGCCAAATTATAGAGGACGTAAGATGATCTTTCATCTTTTTTTCCTTTTTTTATTGGACGAAAGAAGTTCTTTTGTCCAATCAATTCAGTTTTTTTTTTTATTCTATAAATTTGATCATCGAAAGAAGTGATTTGATAGGAAGAAAGAACTTCTTACGTCCGATCAATTTTTTAAAAAAAATGAAAGAAGTTTCGTCCCTTTCTTTAACTAATTTTTTTAAAATCTTTTTTTGGACATAAATGCCGTCCTCAATACATTTTAACGTTTATAAATTCTTTTCAATGACTATTCCAATGGCTATATTCCAACAACTATAATTGTATCTTCCATATATATTTCCCCTCTACTCTATCCAAGCACAATACATTTGACTTCAATCTTCTAGCTTCCCCAAAATTTCTTCTCCCCTTTCTGTCTTCTATGCAGTGTTTGTTAATCGAAAAAAATGGCGAGTCATGGTATAAGGGGAAGAGCATACAAATCTATTGAAGATGTTACTCTATCTGAAAGCTAGATTGCTATAAGTCAAGATCCATTGATCAATAGCGATCAATCCAGGACACAGTTTTGGGTTCACATTTGTTTAACATTTGCAACTTTATTAGGCACTCCTACCGACAGAACGACTAGCTCACTTTCTAGTCGATTCCATACAAGTTCAAAAGAAGTTGCTCTGTTCAATGCAAAATTGGGTAGTGTAACAAATAGAGCCGCAAACAGTACAATTGAGGCGGATAAGGTTTGTATAATTTATGCGACTTTATTTTTTTAAGATAATTTGAATAAGTTATAATTCCAGCTTTTGTAATTTGGTAACTACGTGATGCAAGACTGGAATACATACAAACAACCTGGAAAGTGAAGAATGTTATGATTTACTAAAAGATCAGCTTAAATTTTCTGTGCGTACAAACAATGTGTTCGACTCTTCCTTGATTTCTCAATATGGGGAAGCTAGTAGTAACCAACGTTTGCCCATGACGGTTGACTGAGATTCAGATATACCGACTGACATTGATTCACCTACACCCCTCCCCCGACCACCTGGCTGAAAAGCAAAGTTGAGAAAAGGAAAAAAGATGGCTGAATCAGTGAATCATCTGAGTTTGCTGCAATGACTGAAGAGACAAAAAAATTAACATTTTTACAAAGAGACGTAAGAAAGGAGGTTATAGACGACGAAAATGAAGATTGTAATTAAACAAAAAGACAACGAACTTAAAAAACGAATGGAGGAAGATCACATAATGAGTATGGACCTCAGTACCTTATCTAATAATCAACGTTATTATTTCATGTGTAGACAAAATAAAATATGTAAAAATGAGGTTACCATAGGAGGTAACATAGCCATCTACTTTCATTTATATTTTCCAGCATCCGTTATATCCAACTTATTTTTTCATAATATACTTGTATTTTATTATAATCAAATAAGAAGTAAAAATATTTGCAGTCGAGAATTTTTATTCAAACAAAAAATGCAGATTAAAATGAAATACATATAAAATTAGGTGATAAAATGATTGTGCGGATGTTTTCCTAATCGTCATCTCCATATTCATTACAAATATGCTCGACCAAATCTTTTCGAAGTACATGATATTTTTGTCTGTCATGAACGACATAGTGTGCCAATTTGCACACTCAGTTGGTCCAGTTTTGTTAGGTACGATGAAGGTAAAGTCAGCATGTTGGTCGTAATCATAATCACCAATTTCTTCTTCTCGTTCTTCTTCAACAATCATATTGTGCAGAATGATACACGTCTTCATGATGTATGATAGACTGCCGTCATCCCACAATCTTGTTGGACCTCTTACTATCACGAACCGTGCTTGTAAGACTCGAAATGTGCGTTCAACATCTTTTCTTGCAACTTCTTGCATCTTGGCAAATTTCTTTTA
This sequence comes from Hemerocallis citrina, assembly GCA_017893485.1. Lineage (NCBI taxonomy): Eukaryota > Viridiplantae > Streptophyta > Magnoliopsida > Asparagales > Asphodelaceae > Hemerocallis > Hemerocallis citrina. The sequence continues at coordinate 119,164,277 of CM030367.1, read as the reverse complement.
TTTTGGGGTATCCAGGGTCGAGTAAGCTTTGACTATAGCAGCCAATAGGGGGTATATATCATCCGCTAAATAGTACACATGTTGTAATTGTTGTTGTTGATAACAAAATTTGTTAGAGGTGCGCAACCATAAGAAATATCATTAAATATTGTGGAACAGTTAAGTGCGTTAAGATCATTATTGCATCCCAACATTCTGAAGAATGAATGCCAGAACCAAAGGTCATAAGAAGCCAATGCTTCGAGAATAACTGTAGTCTCTCGGACGTGGCCTGTATACTGGTCGGGCAAGGCTATAGGATAATTTTTCCATGTCCAGTGCATGCAATCTACACTACCCAATACTCTGAGAACCCCGAGATTTGTTTTCTTCGAGGAGTTTTTGAACATCACCGGTATTTGGTTTTCTCATATATTGATACCCAAATATGTTCAAATTTGTGAGATAAAACCGACGAAGTGTCTTCAAAACAGCAAATTCTCTGATTTGTACGTACTCATCAACTACATCTGCAGAAGATTCGTATACCAAACTATGTATTGCTGTAGTGATTTTTTGATGCGGAGATAAACTAGAAGCTTTTGTTGCATCTTGTCGCTATAGAAATCATTGATCGTAACCAATAACAGATCTGATTGAATAAAACATGATGCACACGGAATCGACGACGGAATAGGTTGTCATTGTAAAAGGGATTATTGGAAAAATAATCCCTCCACAAATGTCTGTCACCAGATTCTCTTTCAAGACGAATATATCGGCGATGAGATACTTGTTGACTTTGTTGAACTACCATGGAAAATAGTTGCATAAGATTATTAACAAGTCTCAGAATATCATCCTGGCGCTCGGATTCTTCGTCTAATGAAGTAGAAGAAGAAGAGGATGCAAAATGGGCTATTGGAGAAGATTGGCAAAGAATATGTGATGTAGAGCCCCAATTTTTGCACACTGGAAGCTCGTGACACATACCCAAAATTCTTACTTAAATGAGTACACAACACATGAAAGCACAAGAAATTAAAAACTTCATTACCTCACTAATATTACATTTATCCTCCACTAGGATGCTACCCGCAGCTCGAGTCCCCTGCTCCACGATCAGTAATCCTGCAACTAACAAACTATGGGCACGTTAGTTGAATGCAATTGCCGAATGTGGATGAAACCTGCGATCTCCAAAATTCTCAAAAATAAATATTTGATGCAGAAGAAAAAAGTGAAAGTCAAACCCCAAGTGTCAGTGTATGTCATGATCTAGATTCTAGTGCACAAACTCAAAATGCACACGATGCTCCTACTCTAATGCAAACTTGATTTTGAAAACGTATGCATCCCATACTACATACTCTACAAATCGAGTTCGTATTCTCCAGATGATAGGGTTCGATCCCTCGCTATGCATACTACTCATGTACTATTTTCCTATTTCTGATATTCATCTAGTGACTGGTAAGGTTGTAGTTCATACGGTATATCCGCCATTGCTGTGGATTGGTGGTCTTTTTCCACTCTCGAGTAGTCTGGTGTTCACTCCATTCTGCTGGGACCGGTGGTCTTTCTCCACTTCCTGACGAGCCGGTGATCATTCATCCTCTTCGAAACCGGTGGTCTTTCTTCACTCTCGAACCATACCAAAAGTTATCCAATCATAAGGTGGACCGGTAGGCCTTTTCATACTCCACCAAGAGACACATAGTCTAACTCTTGCTCCTCATTCGTATTGATAACTCAAAACATAGACGGTTGCTTAAGGGTCCATCCCCTAAGTTCCGACAGGACTTTTGACTTACGTTCGCAGCCAGATCCTATCACTAAACTTCAGAAATCAACAGTCGAAACAACACTGCACGTGTTCCAGAAGAGATGACACTGCATGTGTCCCATTGACAGGAGAGTACAACACCCAGCTAGTGCCTGTACTTATAACAATGGTCACATAAACTAGATCTACTACAATCGAGAACTTGGTAAACACCATACAACAAATGTCTATTAACGAATTTTTCTTGAATCCATTCCAAGGGTTATTCGAACCCAAACAATATCAACTCGCACATCCCAACATACGACTATATATCATGTACTTATACTTGAACATATACAAGCCTTCCATCGCACACTTACATGTGCAAACTTAAAATATAATCTTACACAACTCACCACATATAATAACATAAATTAAGAGTTTATAAAAAACATTTCTAAGGTTGTTAAGAAATCCTAAAGAGATGACAACTTGCATACGCCTAAAACAGCAAGTTCAAGTCCAAAATGCAGTTCTTGCAATTTCTAAAAATCACCAATAATCACCCTCTTATTGAAATTTAGATATCTTAGGTTCTAAAGAAAGGTCAATGATTCTACTATAAGTTGCTAGTTGGGGTTTTCTCAAAATGCTTCATTTAAAAGGTTACATTAATCAAAAACTGAAAGGTGTACACATTTTCAACAACTAAAAATTGCTAACCAGTCATGAGTTCAAAATTAATTTAAAATACTAAACAATGTCCAAAATTCATAAGATTATGTGATCATGTTCTAGACATATACATGTATCACATATAAAAAATTCAATTTTAAATACTACATAGTTAGAGAGATAAGAATTTTTGAAGTAGAAGTATTAAACTAGACAGAATCACACCTCAACCTATAGTGGTTTCGTATTTTATAAAAATAGAAAATATTATCCAATAAGTATGAAATTTGGTGGAGAGTCTCTAAACACATATAAGATGCTACTATAAAAATTTCAATCATAAATTCCTCATATTCAAGGAGTTATGATTTTCGGAGTTGAAGTGAAATTCCAAGAAAGAAAAATACAAAATTTCCAAGCTATTCACAAAATAAATATACACCACATGCACCACACAATTTCATGGCATCTATTGTAAGAAAAAGAGTACACACTATACACAATTTAACAATCAAGAGAGTGGAGAACACCCACCTCAAAGTGTAGACAATAAATAAAATTTTCAAGCTCCAAGCTCCATGCTCCAAGTATGCTCTTCTCCTCCTCCTAGCTTGCTTGCTTCTTTTCTTGCTTAATTAACTTCTTAGAAATATTTAGGGAAATATTTGAATGGAGAGTAATATAGAAATGAACTAGGAAAGTAGCATGAAATTTGGACTTTAGAAAAAAAATGAATTAGGAAATAAGAAGAAGATAAGTTCGGGTTTTCTCCATACACCCATATATATAAGGAGAGAGTGTAAGGAGGTTTGGTCGGCAATAGAAGCTAGGGTTAGGGTTGGAAGAATGTGGGTGAGTGTAGATGAGTGTAGAAATACTTAGGTGTCCCTACATTTTACACATAACACCCTAGGTTTTAAATAATTACACATAACCCATTTTCTAAGTCAACAATTGTAGGTTTCAACTAGGTCAAAAATTGTAGGCTATATAGTATAGTAGTGTATGAGTGTATATTTATAAAGTGAAAAATGGTAAATACAATTTAATAATATATGCAATTATTAAAATAGAAATTATAAATGACAAAAATAATATATGCGATTATTCAAGACAAAACTTATTAATAAATATGGTTGTAAAATAATGCAATACTATTCATATTCAAAATAATTATTAATTATTTTGGGGGTATTACATGTGAAGCCTAAATTGGAGAAGATTAGTTGATTTTGTTGAATGTAATTCAATATGGACTGAAGATGGTGTATTAAATAGATGTCCTCTTTCTCTTACTGTGTCTTCACATTCAAAACAATAAGAGAAAGAGAAACCAAAAGCCGGAGATTCTGGTGTCGAACGAAAAAAGTTCAAATTCACAATCAATAAAGTTAGTCAAGTCGGTTTGAAAAAGGCAGCAAACTCAAAAGGCGGAGATTCTCGCTTGAAAAACGTGATTAGTGAATATTAGAGAAGAAATAAGTGGCAACAAAAGTTTTAAAAAAAACAACACAAAATTACAAAAATACAAAAGTCCCAATTTACAAAAGCCTAAATTTCGGCTGTCCAAGTTAATAGCTAGTCCTCATCATCGAACTGTGTACATGGCACCATTTTTGGTGTCGAATTCGACGTCTCGGTATTGCTATTACCAATTGTCCTCATCTGCATCACCCACCGCCATGAAGATGATGATCTGTCCCAAGTTAGATATATCCTATCAGTAAAGACGGGCTTGAGCGGGAACAAAGTCTTTTAACAATGTTTTCAAAATTATGAATTGACGTAGTCCTGCTTCAGTATTAGCCAGTTCCTGATAACGTCGATATAACTCATCCTATCAAACAAGTAGTTAATGTACATAACTCTAAGAATAATCCAATAAATGTAGTAAAGATACATAAAAAACAGGTGTATACTCACATAGGATAGTACTCCGCGCGACTCAAACTGGACATAGCCCTACACGAAACACCTCATATCTGTAGCACCTGAAACAAGTGGAACTTCAAGTTGCACTTGCCATGCATGGCAGACCTGTCAATGTGGGGTTGTGTTGGATACTCTGATGACAACAAAATTGGGGGAGATGGAAAAGGGCAACTGAGTAGTAGGATCACTGATGTAAGTTGGGCCTATGTAATCGACATTTGTTTAATGCATAATGATCAGCATGATAGCACCAACTGATAACTGAGCCCAATAGTGATCGTATATGCTCTGGTGTACATGATGGACCAATTGATCAACGTCAATCAGCAGACAGTAATCTTGCGACGATATTAGAGACATGACAGGAGTTGAGTCTTGTTGACCTAAGTTTGGTGTGTGCACAAAACGTATCATTTACAACTAATATCTCCAGTTAAAATTTGCAAGAAAAACACGAAAAGGAAAATCAAAAGAAAAGATTCAAAAGATTCAAAAGATTCAAAAACAAACATAAGAAGCATGAATAAGAAGAGATTGGCAAAATCAAGAAAGAGTGCTTCTCAAGAAACATGTGCTTCAAAGCTAGCAAAACAAATGATTTACTTCTGTTAATGTGAGGAATATATATGTAATGTAGTATTAATTGATAAATTAGTTTTGGAAAGAATATAAAGTGAAATCGCTGAATAAAAGTCGAATCTGCACGACAGTGGTCAACCGCACGAAATGACAGTCGACCATCACAACAGTCGACTGCTCATTTCTGTTGAAAAGATGAGTCAGCCGACCGGTCATCGCTCGACTTACGAGTTAAAAGATGAACGGTCGACTATCCATCATTGCGGCCGACCGTCCAAGTGCAGATCTGACTATTTCGGAAAGATACATTTCCCTAGTCTATAAATTGAGGCGAAATTCATAGTGTATTCTTCATCCCTTGCTATCATAACTCTTCTGAACTAATCATTCAATCAATACTCCGAGTGTGAGAGATTTTTATTATTTTCTTCAGTCAAGGTCTTTTCTAGATCTTGAGAGTTTTTCTTTCTTTTCCACTTCGTGAGTATTGCGGGACTTGTTATAGAAGCCCTGCGGGTGTAATAGGTCTCTCGACCTGAATTCTGAGAATCACTATACAAGGTTTTAAAGTATAGTGGAACACTTGTGGTGGAGAATTGCTATAAGTAGGTGGTGTGGACGTAGATCTAGGGGTCGAACCACGTTATGTCGCTGTGTCTTGCTCGTTGCTCTGTTTACTTTCTCTTACTCTATCTTGTTACTTTATGCATTTTATTTAAAATTTTAATTTATGCACAATCACCCTATTCACCCCCCCTCCCCCCCCCCAAGTGATTTACAGTGGTATCAGAGCGAGGTGCTTAATAAAAGCTTAAAAGCTTGAGCAAAAGGTCCAATGGCTGAAATCCCTCCTCCCGAAAACTTGTACTCGTCGGAGCCATTTATCTCCAATGGGACAAGTTTAACATGCTCACAAGGTCCAATGGCCGAAATCCCTCCTCCCGAAAACTTGTACTCGTCGGAGCCATTTATCTCCAATGGGACAAGTTTAACACGCTCACCTTATTTTGATGAAAAATGCTATGATGTTTGAAAAGTTCGTATGTCTCACTTTTTGCAGATGCTTGGAGAATAAGTATGGAACGTATGCATAAACCAAACAGATATTCCTGTCAGAGATGGAAAGAAGGCTTTCAAAAAAGCTGAACTAGCACTAAAAATTGCAAACTCCAAAGCCATGATAGCACTTTATGCAGGACTGAACAATGAAGAATTGATGAGATGTTGGCGGAATTGCAAGACGGCGTATGAAATTTGGAACAACATGCTGAAACGGCATGAGGGAACCACATCTGAGGTAAAAGATAAAATTAATTTATGTTTTTATAAGTTTCATGATATGTTGCCAGGTGAGAACGTAGATCAGATGCTTGTCCGTTTCGATATTATCGTACATGAGTTTGAGAGCTTAGGTAAGGGGTTGGATGATGACCGAAAGGTCGGAAAACTCATAAGCTGTCTCACGCCTGAATGGGATGTAAAAGCTGCCGCAATGAGGGAGATGCTTGAAGAAAAAGGGGTTTGACTACTACACTTTCCAAAGGAAACTGAAGACGTGTGAGATGGAGATGACCGAAACCAAGAGATATCGGCAGAGCATTGGGATTGAACCCAAAGCCAAAGAAAATACCATTGCCTTGAAAACAGAAACTTCGCGATCATCAAAAGCATATTCAGATCATGAAGAATCAGATGAAGAGATCGCCCTATTAACAAAACAATTGCGTAAGTATCTCAAACACAAAAAATATGGCAGGTCTCAAGGTGGAAGAGAAAAGGACAAAGACGACATATGTTATAAGTGCAAGAAGCCGGGACATATTCGTGCAAACTGTCCCATCTCACAGGACAGAAACAAGGACTATTACCACTCCAATTCAGTATTGAGAAAGAGGGCATTGAAGACAACATGGCTACATTCAGATTCCAGCGATGAAGAGCACGACCACAACAACTTTGGATTCATGGCTCTTGGGAATGGTGAGGTGCAATCACCACCCCAAGAAGAGGAAATTGAAGAACCCACCTATGATGATTTAGTTGACATGTGTAATGGTTTAGAAGATTATGCAAAGAAATTAAGTCGTGAATTAAGACAATATAAATAAATGTCAAATAAATCACATGACTCTTGCATTGCTAAAAATCAAATGTTGAAAAATAAAAATTCTTTGATTATTGAAAAATTCGAGTTATTTAGAAAAGACCATGAGGTGTTGATAGAGGGAAATGAGTATTTAAAACAACAAATTCAAGAATCCTAAGCAACATATGATGAAAACTAAGAGAAATTCATGAGAAATCTTTTTATATTGCTAAACTCACTGATGATTTAAATGAATGCAAAAAAAAATTGATGAGGTAGTGGAAGGTTGTAAAGTGAATCTCGAACAAAATAGAATACTTGATTGTACCCTAGACAATCTTCGTTGGAACACAAAAGACGATGAGAAGACTAGGAAAAGGTTTTGTAATAGAATAATTGAGCTTGAAAAATTGTTACAAAATATGAAGGACCCAGTTATCTTATTACAAAGAATTCAAGATCATACCATGATAATTGAGGGCTTACTTATGATGAGCCAATACAACATCAAAAGTCTAAACAATCATGTCATACACATATGAATAGTCATCAAAATAACTACATATCAATACAAAACTATGCACATGTGCATGATCCAAGGCATAATCGTATTACATGTCACTACTGCTGTAAATTATGGCATATTTCTTATAATTGTTCATTAAAAAGGAATACTAATTTTGTTTGGGTGAGAAAGAATATAAATGCAGGAACAACGTCTAATTGGACACCTACAAACCTTCATGTAGGTGCGTCTACGCCTTCAACTTAAAAGATCATAGGTACTTTGATGACAGATGCTCGAAAGTCACGACCAATTACAACAACGAAATCTGCATTCTAGCAAGGGAAAAAGAGAAGGACATCAGTTCTTCTGATAAGTACAGCACTGGGTAAAATCTAAACTAATTTCGATTTATAGATGACAAATCTCTAAGTAAGACATCTAAAACATCAGTTATCTATCTAAGAAATGAATGTACTATGTTAATTTTATCTACAACATATAATAAAACTACTACAATTTTTTTATATGTTATGACTGGATCTTTTGAAAGGGGGAATATTGTTGATTCGAAAAAAAAAATGTTCATGTTATAAAAGATAAACTAAACCTTTCATTGTGCATGACTTTTCGGTCGACTGTATTGTCAACTGTTTCTCCTTAAGTGGTTCGATCGACCGACCAGTCGACCGTCCTATACACAGGATATTCTTCTCTTTTCTTTATATGCTTGGTCGAAAGTGGACCGGTTGACTGCATGGTCGACCGTCCTCCTCTCTGTCAAATTTACTTCAGTCAATTCTTCTCTTTCACTATGTTGCGGTCGACCGTTTCCCTAAACCAGTTGACCGATCATATTGGCTGATCAAATCTCAATTCATTTTCTTCCTTCTATGACATGCGGGGACCACACCTCTAGTATAAATGCCTCTTCTCCTTCCTCTCTCAGTCTCCACGAAACCCTAGCCTCTTATCTTCCAAAACCCATCAAAAGTTTTCAAAATTTTCTTGCGATCTTCTCTTAAGCTTTTGGGTACTATCTCTTCCCTTGCTTTATGGCTTCTCGCGGTCCTTTTTCCTCTCACAGGTCTAAGGATAAGAAAGTTGTTTCCTCTAAATATGTTACTAGAGATGAAATTACTTTCAGAAATTTAAACTGTGCAAACCTCTATTTCTCTACACTATTTTCTACTCCGGTTGTTGCTAACCATGAAATAAACCTAGATACCTTGGGTGGGCCATTCAATGCTATGGTTAGAATTCTTCGTGATTTTGGGTGGGCAAATTATCTTACTACACCTAGCACCCACTCTGAGTCCTTAACCCGCCATTTTTTTGCAAATCTTGAGGGCATCCAAGACAATGATCTCACTCATTCCTTAATTATTCTTGGGAAAAGGGTTAAAATTACTCTCGAATATCTTCGTAGGCGATATGAGTTGCCCAAAGGGAAATTTGATGTTTACCATCTTGACTTCAACACAATTGACTACAAGCCAGGTTATGAAAAAACAACTGTCAGTCCATGATTGTTAAACCCGACTTTCTTCATGTTCCTCGTCCCGTTCCCACAAATTTCACTGATAGTGCCCGTGTTTTAAATAAAATCATCAATGCAATATTTGGCCTAAAAAGAATGATAAGACCGAAATTCGCGTAGACCTGATGTGTTTATTTTTTATACAAATATTTGTACTCCTTTACCCATAAAAATTGCTTGTATTCGTTTATCTTGTTTATAATTTACCTTATTTCCATATATTTCAGTTAATTTATTATTTTTGAAGAAATAAAATTTTTGATGCAAAATGTGAAGATTTTTGGTAAAATTCAACAAACAAAACAAACAAAATGATTTATTAAATTTTATTGTTTTGTTGATTTTTAAATTTTACAATTTTGCCGTGTTAAATGCCAGATATAAATTTTAATTGTCAATGGAGGGTGAAAATGCAATAAAAAATTTTAAAAGGGTTTAAATGAGCTAATTTGCTTTTTAGTTAGTTTAATTAATTTTAAACTAATTAATTGTATTTTTATTTTTAAATCCTAATTTCTGATTTTATTTTGTGTGTGCAGAATGTGTTTGAAGAAAAAGAAAGAGAAGAAACAAATAAATGAAGAAGAGGGGTTTTTCTGCAAAAATAAACCCTAAATCTCTCTTCCGTGCTCCATAAATACAACTCAAGGAGAACCTACAAAGATAGCGCTAAATGAAGGGAGAGAGCGACGGCTGATCCCTAATCATTAAAAAATAAAAATAAAATTAAAAACTGAGAGAGACGTTTTGCTGGCGCGTGCTTCAAGTCGACGAAAGAGTAGGAGAGAGAAGGAACAAGTGTGACGTGGCTCTGGGTCTGTTTCACACACACAACACAGAGAGACGCAGCAGACGTGTCGGCGGATCCTAGTCGTGGACGCAGATTGAGGCGGTGACGTCAGCAGAACGTGGCGTCGACGTTGACCTGGCTTGCGGCGGGTCCCACGAGAACATACCCGCTCTCTGTTTTTGCTGAGTTGGCGGCACCAGGAACGAGGCGACAGCACCTGCCAGGAACGAGGCGACAGCACCTGACGCGACGGCGACCCATCCGAGGCTGACGTGGCATGCTGACGTCAGCGTACCCAGCTTTCGAAACAGTGCAGACAGAGGAAAAAGAGAGAACGAATTTGGCTTTGGGCACGCTTTTCGAGGCTGTTCGGTTTGCAATTTTTTTTAAAAAACAATCCCATTTTGTATCTCTTTTCTTTGTCTAATTTTTATAATGCAATCCAAGACAATGTTTGTTAGTTACAAAACCATTATGAACTAATTTTACTTTTCTAGGGCTTCGATGTAGCCTAGTTTTGAGAACATAATTTTAATTTCATATTATTTTTCTATTTTTCCATGGTTGTGTATTTGATTTTTATTCTTAATGCGTACAATTGGTTGACAGACATTTGTATGATCTATTAAATCATGAAAAGATCGAACTAGTAATTTGTAATTAATAAAAATTAAACACCGTTACAAGAGCGAACTGCTGTTAATGTGTCCGTTAAGAAATCCATAGATCTTAATGATTCTTCAATTAATTAAATTTGTGCATGAACTATGACAAACTGTTAATCGGAGATATTTTTGGTGCTGTTCGAGAGAAAGCATTGAATAATTTGGGGATTTTGGTCTACAACTTGGAAAAATAATCTTTTTATTCATATGAAATTATAAATTGTGTGGGATAAACTAGGTGAAATCAAAAGCCCTAGAATTAATTTTGCCATTAACAAATCACAAAAATTTCAGATTCCGCACCCTTTAATTAAGTTAGTTAGATTTTTAGATTAATTTAATTTAGTTGTCTTCTTTATTAATTTCGATCTTCCAAATAGTGATTCATCTAGTAATTTCAGGTACTCAATAAAATAATTAGTCCTTGTGGGTTCGACACTCTTTTCACTTAACTATACTACTTGTTGCGATTTTGTACACTTGCAAAAATATCAACATCAAGACCAATCATTGATAATTTTTCTTATCTTAGGTGAATACAAATTTGACCTGGACACTTTCATCATCCGAACAATCAACTTTGCCACCACTCATAATCGTGGTCTACCTTTCAGCTCCCTTATCTATAATCTCGCTATTGATTCCCGCATTGATGTTGGGAATTTTCTTCCTAGCAAAAATTCCTATGCCAATTCTTCCTCAACAAATGGGTATTGACGTTCTGTTTACCCAACGGGCTCGCCGTCGTCAAGCCCAACACGATCGTCAAGTCGAACAATCTCAACAAGCTCCTTCCTCCTCTCGTCGCAAAAATGCTACTCCCTCTTCTTCCTCATCCTCGTTCGTGACTCATGAGCAATTTGCCGCGCATCAAAGGCAAGTATACGATTACTATGTCAACAACAATTGAATACTTGCAAGGCAAAGACGATTGTGAACTCCTTCCTCCTCTTATTGAAGAGGATAACGATGATGAAGACGATGAAGACGAAGATGATGATGGTGATGATGATGATGAGGAATAGATTGTAATACATCTTTGATGATTGTAATGTGGACTAGTTTACATAATGTTACTCTTGTATGGACTGTTCTTGTGCTATGTAACCATGTTTATCTAGAAATCAAATGTCAATGCTTGCAATGATTCTCATGTCAAAAATATCTCGCATTTATCTTGTACCGTGCTTCTGATTCTGATCATTATGTTACATCAATCTTCTGGTCGACCGGGTCCCCCTCTGTTTTTGCAAAATCGAACACTTTGTTTTGCTTCGGTCGACCGTCTTGCCTTCTGTTTTCTTCACAGTCACTTACAATTTCACATCGGTAGACTGTGCGGTCGACTGGTCTAGTTTCTATTTTCTTCGGATTTCTGACTGTTGTATTTTTTTCTTGGTGTGTTTCAAAAGGGAGGAGAAGTCTTAGAATTTTTCATCTGTGTTTTTTTTTTCATCTATGTTTTTTTAAAGAATTTGAAAATTATTTTACTTGAAATTTATTTTAAGTTTTTGAATCTTTTAATCTATATCTCTCGTATGTATTGGGACAATCTCAAATCTATAATACAATGTAGAGATCTTACTGTATATCAAAGAGTTTCGCGATCAACAGTATCATATAAGTAGACTTTCCTTTGATTTTAAAAAATGTAATAATTCCCCAAAATTGCTTATTTTTCAAAATATAAGTATGCATGTTATTCAAACAAGTTTTGATCATTACATATGAGTTATATAATGTATTAACATCTTCCATGCATGAATTTCGGGGGAGTACTAGATTTAGGGGGAGAAATTAAATCTCTTTTAATATATTTTATTTTACACTTTTAAAAATTCTAAGATATGTTTTGTCCACACCAAAAGGGGGAGATTGTTGACCTAAGTTTGGTGTGCACAAAATGTATCATTTCGACTAAAATCTTCAGTTACGATTTGCAGAAAAACAGGAAAATGAAAATCAAAAGACAAGATTCAAAAGATTCAAAAACAAACAAAAGATGCATGAATAAGAAAAGATTGTAAAATCAAGGAAGAGTGTTTCTCAAGAAACATGTGCTTCAAAGCCAGCAAAACAAATGATTTACTTCTGTTAATGTGAGGAATATATATAGGTAAAGTATCATTGATTGGTAAATTAGTTTTGGAAAGAATATGAAGTGAAATCGCTGAATAAAAGTCGAATATGCACGACATCGGTCGACCGCACAAAATGACAGTCGGCCGTTACAAAAGTCGACTGTTCATTTCTGTTGAAAAGATGGGTCAGTCGACCGGTCATCGCTCGACTTACGAGTTAAAAGATGAACGGTCGACTGTCCGTCATTGTGGTCGACCGTAGTGTAGATCTAACTATTTCAGAAATATCTTTTCATTTTCGGAAAGATACTTTTTCCTACTCTATAAATTGAGGCGAATTCACAGTGTATTCTTCATCTCTTGCTATCATAACTCTTCTAAACTAATCATTCAATCAATACTCCGAGTGTGAGATATTTTTACTATTTTCTTCAGTCAAGGTCTTTTCTAGATCTTGAGAGTTTTTCTTTCTTCTCCACTTCGGTGAGTATTACGGGACTTGTTGTAGAAGCCCTGCGATGTAATAGGTCTCTCGGTCCGAATTCTTAGAATCACTGTATAAGGTTTTAAAGTATAGTGGAATGCTTGTGGCGGAGAATTGCTATAAGTAGGTGGTGTGGATGTAGATCTGGGGGTCGAAACACGTTATATTGCTGTGTCTTGCTCGTTGCTCTGTTTGCTTTCTCTTACTCTATCTTGTAACTTTATGCATTTTATTTAAAATTTTAAATTCTGCCCAATCACCCTTGTCACGCTCGCTTCCCAAAAAGAATACGGAATACAGATACGAGATAAAAGCCCAGCGAATGATTTTCATCATCCATAAGCTGTTCAGGAATCTTTACATTATTTCACAAGATAATCAGAGTCGAAGCAAAAGATACAACCAGGCATGCATAATTGAAACAAGATACCAACAGAAATTACTTGAAACCAAATATAATAATCTTAAATAATCAAATTCTGAACAAGTCAAATATTCTGGGTCACATCACCCAAATACAAGATAAATATCCAAGTAATCAAGTACAACTTATTCAAGTTCAAGTAACAATAATAATAATAAAATCATAAAGCATGAAATCCAGCACTAGTACATCATCTCGTCAATACCATCTGGCAGCCGACCATCCTGATCTGCAATTAGTAAATTTGCAGGAGAAGGAAGAAGAAAAACAAGTACCCGTCAATTGCAAGTTACGGGCCACTTATAATGTAGGATACAAGTACATGGGATAGGTAAATCTAAGTAACAAGCCTAGCATGGTATAATCATGATAACAGAAATATAAATCATGGCATGGCATGGTGAGGAAGTATAATAGTATGTGTCGAGTGTCAAGTAAACAAGTGTCATGCATCAAGTAACCAGTACCAAGAATCATGTAATCATGCAGCATGTATTAAGTATCAAATCTGATGTATCATGTAGTCAAGTGTCAAGTAGGCATGTATCATGTTCAAGTATCATGTATCAAGTCTTGTAGTTATTACTATCTAGGTAGCACTTCATGCGTCCCAAAAACATAACACATGGTTGCTACAACAAACAGTTTTACTTTAGATTTCATAGGGGACCATACAGGGCAGTGACTCAGGGACAAGCTCCAAGTATCATGTAATCATGTATCATGTAAACAAGCTCCAAAATCCAAACAAGCTCCAGTATCATGTGTGTACGTGTCATGTATATTGTGTCAAGCTCTACATGTAAACAAGCTCCAATAACTACTAGGTTCTTCCGAATACACGTTTCTGCACTATCCACTACTAGATCTTTCCCTTAATCCCGGCTTGGTTATTTTATTATTAAGTCAAACAAGCATGTAGGTGTGCAAAACCTATCAAGAATAACATGGAATGATCATTTGACAAGTGCAAGTTGCAAGATAAACATGTACGTGTGCAAGATATCTCATAAAAGAACTAAAATAAACAAATCTCAATTTCAGGACAGCAAGACCATACTATAGTAAAATAGTGATTCCCAGTATTACAAATATGCAAATCTGAATCCGTCAAAACGTATAGAAAGGAGACTCCAAACTGAATCCATCGAGTATAAATAAGTCATATATTAATTCACAAAAACATAGCTCAAAACTGATTTGAATACAGAAAATAGGTTCAGCCAGAAATCAGGAAAACGTATTCAAGAGTAGGAAAACAACATGAAAACTCAATAAATAAATCCACGAAAAATCTGGAGTATTCCCCTATATGTCCAGTATCTAAATATAAAGTTTCATAATTTTCCAGTGAAATTAGACCAGTCATCAAAAATGAGAAAACATCGATAAACCATAGTTTGGTAAATATGGAATTCCCAACACTGCTGTACGAAAACTATGATATCTCGCAACCAGTGAAACGAAATCCAATTCTGCCAAAAGGAGTATTAAAATAGATAAAATATACTAGCTTTCATATTTCACAAACATTTTTCATACAGTAAAAGGAATCGTAGTGAAAATAAGGTTCTTTACAGAACAGCGAGCAAAATACAGCAAGTATAGATTTCCTAAACGAGCATGAAACAACACATAAACTCATCTATAAAACTCACCAAAATTCTTGGTAATCCCTAACTTGATAAAGAAATACTGACCAAAGTTTTGGATCAAAATAATATATGTAGCATAGTTCTTTAAAATGATTTGTCATCAAAATTATCGAATAACAGAATCTGGAAAAGATCGACACCTCTGTAGTAAAACATTCATAACTCAGTCATACGAAAATGAAATCAAACAAGGTCAGAAGGGTTTGAAAATAGGCAAAATTCTCTAAAACTCATGTTTGATACCGAAGTCAAGATACTGACTTTAAAACAGTCCAAAACAGCAAACAAAACAGATCAGCGACAAAATACAGATTTTTCCCTTTAACAACAACTCAACATATATCATACAAAGCTTGTTCAAAACACAACCAAACATGAATTGAGTCTACCAAGTGTCTAAACATCATAAATTAGGGTAACTAACATGTCCACACCAAGTATTTCACATGGGTCTCAACCAAATCACGAATTCTCACCAAAAGTTTCACATATATGATCAAAATCAAGAATGGGTAAATCCTAAGTTAATTCATGTCTATATTGTTTCGTGAGTCATCTATGGTCAAATTTTTACAATAGAGACAAAATCCATCAAGCATATCACAAACAAAAGTTGTCTTTAGACCCAACTATACTATAAGTGGTATTTTTGACTTGTATCAAACAAATAAATTGGAGTACAAGTTACTTGCCTTAATCGGAGATGAAGAACAACGAAAAACCAAGAGTAACGAGTAAAACCCACGAACGAAATTCACGAATCAACGAATCCAAGCAAACTAGTGCAAAAGTCTCCACACGAACGAAACTCCACAAGCGAAAGATGACGGCGATGGTGGCTTGCGGCCACGAGAGAGCACCAAGAAAGCGAGACGAGAGATTAAGTGGTGGTGCGAGAGGGTTGGAATGGCCAAGGGGATGAGGGATCGGGTTTGGGGTGTTGCCGAGGTGGTATGCGGCCGAGAGGGGTAGTAGGGGGCTGTCGGCTGGCCTGGGCTGCTCGGGTGTGCACAGGCCGGAGATAGTGGGGGGGTCGGCCTGGGTTGTGTGCGGGTGCGGCTCAAGCAAGGAGGAAGGGGGAGGCCGGGATGCTTGAAGTTAGGGTTAGGGTTTGGATGAGAGGGATTGGAGAGAGTATATATATGGGGATTAGGGTTTAGAAATACAAGTTGGGTTAATGGGTATTTGGGTTGTGGGTAATTAGGAGTAGTAGTAGGTTTACCAATGGGTTTTGAATTTTGGGCTCAATTAAAATAGGAATGCAAATAGGATTGGAAGTTTTATTTGGCTTTGGAAATCTTATTAGCGATCAAAATAATAGGATTGGGAAAAAAATAGGACAACCAATCACCACCACAACCACCCAAGAAAGATTAACATAAAGAGAACGAGAGCAAAATGAAGAAAGAGCAAAAAATGAAGAACGAAACAAAAGAGACAACCAAACACACACAAGGAGCTCAAAATGAAATAAAACGAATATATATTGAAAACAACTCCAATATACGGTTCAGAAAAATACAAGAGAGAAAATACACCAAAACGAAAAATACACTCCAAAATACACAAAATGAAAAACAGGGGATTACAATCCTACCCACCTAACAAGAAGAATTTCGTACTCGAAATTCAAAAAGAAGATACATAGGGTAACCCAAAACAACCAAAAGAACAAAAAAACAAAACTACCCAAACAAATGAGGAAACTCCTGCTGAATCTCCTCCTCCAGCTTCCAAGTTGACTCACCAGGCGAGTGAGGATTCCAAGCAACACGAACCAACTTGATGACCTTGTTCTTAATCACTTTCTCCTGTCGATCCACAATAGCAACTGGCGGAATCTCACAAGTCAAATCCAGCCGAATGGTCAACTCAAAATAGTCGATCACGTGGCTCTCATCTCGGATATATCTCCTGAGTTGTGAGACATGGAAAACATCGTGCACTCCTGATAAAGCTGGCGGCAATGCAAGACGATAGGCCACCTTGCCTACTCGCTCCAAAATCTCAAATGGTCTAATAAACCTCAGGCTAAGCTTGCCCCCACCACCGAACCGAATGACACCACGCCACAGCGATATCTTGAGGAAAACATGGTCACCAACGCCAAACTCCAAGGCTATCCGATGGACATCGGCCCATCGCTTCTGCCGATCCTGAGCTGCATGCAAATGCTTCCTGATCTGAACCACAACATCCACTGTCTTGGTGATCAACTCCGGACCCAACAACTGTCTCTCACCAATGTCATCCCAGCACACTGGTGATCTGCACTTCTGCCCATAGAGTGCCTTGAACGGAGCAGCTTTAATACTGGGTTGAAAGCTGTTATTGTACGAAAAACTCTATGAGATGCAAATGGTCCTCCCAAGATCCATCAAACTGAAGCATACAAGACCTCAACATGTCCTTAAGAATCTGAATAGTTCGCTTTGACTATCCATCAGTCTGGGGATGAAAAGCTGTACTTTACTTTAATTTACTCTCCAAACTATTCTGAAGACTCTTCCAAAACTGAGATCTGAATCTCGTATCCCTATCGGATACAATACTGACTGGAACCCCATGAAGTCTAATAATCTCTTGCATATACCTCTCATCTAGGCTCTCAGTAGACTGACCGACACGAAAGGAAATGAAGTGAGCACTCTTCGTCAAATGGTCGACAATCACCCAAATGACATTATGACCCTTAGGACTCCTCGGCAAAGCGGTCACAAAATCCATAGTGATATGTTCCCACTTCCACTCTGGAATAGGAAGCGGTTGAAGAAGTCCAGCGGTTCTCTGATGCTCTGCCTTAACCTGCTGGCAGACCAAACACTGAGAAACAAATCGAGCAACAGCCCTCTTCATACCATGCCACCAGAAATGAAGCTTCAAATCCCGATACATCTTAGTACCGCCAGGATGGATGGAATACGAAGACTGATGAGCTTCTTCAAGCAATCTCTGATGAACTTCACCCTTAGGGACACACAACCGAAAACCAAAACGAAGCGATCCATCAGCATGAATAACCATGTCCGTCCTGGACCCAAACTCAATCTCAGCTCAAAACTCCGCAACTGCGCATCACCAGCCTGTGCCTCCTTAATCTGATCAATAAGAGACGACTGCAGCTGGAGCGCAAAACAACTCTGACCAAAACTCGACAACACAACATCCAAATCCAACCTCCTTATCTGCTCAATGAGATCACTCTGCTGAGTAAGAAACATAACTACCGGTCTCTTGCTCAAAGCATCAGGCACCAAGTTCATTTTACCAGGATAGTATTGCAAACTAATGTCATAATCGGCCATAAGCTCCAACCAACGCCTTTGCCTCATATTTAACTCCTTCTGGGTGAAGACGTACTTGAGACTTTTGTGGTCTGTAAAGATCTCCACTCGGTCTCCAAGTAAATAATGTCTCCACAGCTTCAAAGCAAGAATCACTGCCGCTAACTCCAAGTCATGAGTAGGATGGTTCTTCTCATGCGGCCTCAACTGCCTCGATGCATACGCAACGACTCGGCCCTTCTGCATCAGAACTGCTCCAAGACCCTTACCAGAAGCATCACAGCGAATCACAAATCCACCTGAACCATCAGGAATAATCAACACAGGCACTGACGTCAATCTGTTCTTCAACTCAACAAAAGCCTTATTGCACTCATCAGACCAACAAAACTTCTGATCCTTCCCCATCAATTTAGTCAATGGTCCTGCTATCTTCGAAAAATCCTAGACGAACTTGCGATAATAGCCAGCCAAACCGAGAAAACTTCTGACTTCTGAAACTGACTTGGGAATAGGCCAATCCTTCACAGCCTTAACCTTGGTCGGATCCACAGAAACATCATCACCAGAAATAATGTGCCCCAAGAAAGAAATCCTATCGAGCCAAAACTCGCACTTGCTGAGTTTTCCATAGAGCTGATTCTCTCTCAAAGTTTGCAGAACCACTCTACGATGCTCAGCATGATCTTCCCGATTCTGAGAATACACCAAAATATCATCAATGAAGACCACCACAAATCTATCCAAGAACAGAGAGGAAACCCGGTTCATAAGACTCATGAAGACAGCCGGCGCGTTCGTGACCCCGAACGGCATCACAAGATACTCATAGTGCCCGTATCTAGTCCTGAAAGCAGTCTTCTGTATATCTGCAGCCTTCACCTTGACTTGGTGATATCCGGAATGAAGATCTAACTTCGAGAAAACAGCAGCCCCATACAACTGATCAAACAAATCATTGATCCTGGGCAACGGGTACCGATTCTTCACAGTAACTCTATTCAGTTCTCGATAATCCATGCACAGTCGACGCCTACCGTCCTTCATGTCAACAAAAAAGACCGGAGCACCCCAAGGCGAAACACTAGGTCTAATGAAAGCCAAATCAAGCAACCGCTGAATCTGCACCTTAAGCTCTGCTAGCTTAATCGGTGCCATCCGGTAGGAACTCTTCGATATCGGCTCTGTTCCAGGCTAGACATCAATACTGAATTCAACTTCCCTATCAGGGGGTAAGCCAGGCAACTCATCTGGAAAAACATCCAAGAAATCCCGAACTACTAGAGGCGCAGCCTCACAGCCTGAGTGCAATTCTATCACACAATCCACCTGTTCAACTGCAGTCTTTGCTCGGCCAAGGAAAGACTCCCCAGCATGGAACTCAAATTTTGCTCGATCTGAAATTCTGAAGACAACTTTCTTGGCACGGCAATCAATAATGGCATGGGCTACACCCAACCAATCCATATCGAGAATGACGTCGAATCCTGAATTTCCAATTATAATCAGGTTGGCTTTGAAATCTGCATCCCCAATTACTATGAAACATTGCCTGCACTCCCGAAAACATATGACAACTCCACCACCTGTCACAATGTTCCAAGCCTCTGACATGTTGCTGCACTCCAACTGATGGCGAGCGACAAATCGAGAGGAGACAAAAGAATGGGTTATTCCAGAATAAAAAAGAACATAGGCAAGAAAAGAGCAAATAAGAATGATACCTAAAAGGAATCAAAGACAAGGAGAAAGAATAAACAAATAAGGGTGAGGGAAAAACAACAATGTACGAAGATAACATAAAGAAGCAAAACAAGACCAAAAGAAAGAAACAATAGAGAAACAAAATAACAAAACAAGATATACCTGCCACAACTCCTTCGGCTGTCTCAGCATCTACAACGGTCAAGTTGAAAGCCTGACCTTTCCTCGGAACAGCGGTCCTCTGACCGATAATCTGATGCTGGAGAGAAAGCGGTGTCCTAACTGGACCACAAGCTGGAACTGCTGGCTGGACAGGACCACGGACTGGAAGAGTTGCCCTTTGCTGTGGACAATCCCGCAAAGTGTGGTCAGGAGATCCACAAGCAAAACAGCGGCAATTGGCCCGCCTGCAGTCCTTGCGCTCATGCCCGACAAGTCGGCAAAATCACAAAAACTACCCCTCTGGGAACTAGCAGAAGAGTAAGGAACTGCTCTAACTGGGTGGGCAGAAACAGGCCTCCGAATAGGCCCACCAGAAGGACTAGCAACAGCAGCGGGAACAGTCCGTTGAGAAGAAGACGAACCACCACGAGCCTGCTCCTAAGCTCGGGCTGCCTCAAGAGCCTCAGTGTAGGTACGCAAGTGAAGAGAGACAAGATCCCTCTTGATATCTTGCTCAAGCCCATTTGTGAATCTACGAGCCCTATCCTCTTCGGTTGCCACAAGAACGGCAGCGAAGCGGCTAAGTCTAGTAAACTCAGCTGCGTACTCATCCACTGACCTGGAACCCTGTTTTAGGGCCAGGAATTGTTGTTCCATCTCAACTCGAGTACTATTGGGGAAGAATTTCTCCAGGAATCCTCGAGTGAAAGTAGCCCAAGCAATAGGCCTCTCAAGTCGTTCAGACTCGGTCATCCACCAGATATGGGCCAGATCCACCAGCTGGATGGAAACAACGTCCACCCGATCAGCCTCGGCAACAAGAGCCGCTAACAACAAGCGCTCAGTCCGGATCAACCACTATTCAGCCTCCAAGGGTGTCTCAGAGTCGGAAAAACAGTCGGGATGCAGCCTCATAAAATCTGTAACTGTCCCTGAACGAGGTGGAAGATTTGCCTGCACAGGCACAACAGGTGGCAGAACCCGGGCAGCTTCAAGAGTAGCCATCACAAGTTCACTGTGGTTTTGCTGCTGATTAATCAGCCGCTCAAGCACAGTCGTGACAGCCTCAATCGGATCAACTTGTGACTGAGAAATAGAACCTCTGCGAGCCATAGTCTGCACAAACAAAAAACAATTAGCATCCAGAATCAGAGTTGGTATAAATTCATTTATGTATGCAGGATTGGTGAAATGTTGAGCAATCCCAGTACGAACCAAGCTTGTCTAATATATTAGGCAACTAATACATTAGCCAAACCTGGTGCTCTGATACCACTAAAAACCCTGTCACACCCTGCTTACCAAAAAGAATACGGAATACGGATACGAGACAAAAGCTCAGCAAATATTTTCATCATCTATAAGCTGTTCAGGAATCTTTATAATATTTCACAAGATAATCAGAGTCAGAAGCAAAAGATACAACCAGGCATGCATAATTGAAACAAGATACCAACAGAAATTACTTAAAACCAAATATAATAATCTTAAATAATCAAATTTTAAACAAGTCAAATATTCTGGGTCACATCGCCTAAATACAAGATAAATATCCAAGTAATCAAGTAAAACTTATTCAAGTTCAAGTAACAATAATAATAATAAAATCATAAAGCATGAAATCCAACACTAGTACATCATCTCGCTAATACCATCTGGCAGCCGACCATCTTGATCTGCAATTAGTAAATTTACAGGAGAAGGAAGAAGAAAAACAAGTACCCGTTAATTACAAGTTACGGGCCACTTTTAATATAGGATACAAGTACATGGGATAGGTAAATCTAAGTAACAAGCCTAGCATGGTATAATCATGATAACAGAAATATAAATCATGACATGGCAAGGTGAGCGAGTATAATAGTATGTGTCGAGTGTCAAGTAAACAAGTATCATGCATCAAGTAACCAGTACCAAGAATCATGTAATCATGCAGCATGTATCAAGTATCAAATCTCATGTATCATGTAGTCAAGTGTCAAGTAGGCATGTATCATGTTCAAGTATCATGTATCAAGTCTTATAGTTATTACTGTCTAGGTAGCACTTCACGTGCTCCAAGAACATAACACATGGTTGCTACAACAAACAGTTTCGCTTTAGATTTCATAGAGGACCATACAGGGCAGTGACTCAGGGACAAGCTCCAAGTATCAAGTAATCGTGTATCATGTAATCATGTATCATGTAAAAAAGCTCCAAAATCCAAACAAGCTCTAGTGTCATGTGTGTACGTGTCATGTATATCGGGTCACGCACCACATGTAAACAAGCTCCAATAACCACTAGGTTCTTCCGAGTACACATTTCTGCACTATCCACTACTAGATCTTTTCCTTAACCCTGGCTTGGTTATTTTATTATTAAGTCAAACAAGCATGTAGGTGTGCAAAACCTATCAAGAATAGCATGGCATGATCATGTGACAAGTGCAAGTTGCAAGATAAACATGTACGTGCGCAAGATATCACATAAAAGAACTAAAATAAACAAATCTCAATTTCAGGACACCAAGACCATACTGTAGTAAAACAATGATTTCCAGTATTACAAACATAAAAATCTAAATCCGTCGAAACTTCTAGAAAGTAGACTCCCAACCGAATCCACCGAGTATAAATAAGTCATATATTAATTCACAAAAACATAGCTCAAAACTGATTTGAATACAGAAAATAGGTTCAGCCAGAAATCAGGAAAATGTATTCAAGAGTAGAAAAACAACATGAAAACTCAATAAATAAATCCGCAAAAAATTTGGGATATTCTTTTATAGGTCCAGTATCTAAATATAAAGTTTCAGAATTTTCCAGCGAAATTAGATCAGTCATCAAAAATAAGAAAACATCGATAAACCATAGTTTGGCAAATATGGAATTCCCAACACTGCTGTACGAAAACTATGATATCTCGTAACCAGTGAAACGAAATCCAATTCCGCCAAAGGTATATGAAAATAGATAAAATATACTAGCTTTCATATTTCACAAACATTTTTCATACAGTAAAATCGTAGTGAAAATAAGGTTCTTTACAGAACAGCGAGCAAAATACAGCAAGTATAGATTTTATAAACGAGCATGAAACAACACATAAAACTCATCTATAAAATTCACCAAAATTCTGGGTAATCCCTAACTTGATAAAGAAATACTGACCAATGTTTTGGATCAAAATAATATATGTAGCATAGTTCTTTAAAATGATTTGTCATCAAAATTACTGAATAACAGAATCTGGAAAAGGTCGACACCTTTGTAGTAAAACAGTCATAACACAGTCATACGAAAACGAAATCAGGCAAGGTCAGAAGAGTTTGAAAATAGACGAAATTCTTTAAAACTCATGTTTTATACTGAAATCAAGATACTGACTTTAAAACAGTCCAAAATAGCAAACAAAACAGATCAACGACAAAATACAGATTTTTTCCTTTAACAAAAACTCAATATATATCATACAAAACTTGTTCAAAATACAACCAAACATCAATCAAGTCTACCAAGTATCTAAACATCATAAATTAGGGTGACTAACATGTCCACACCAAGTATTTCATATGGGTCTCAACCAAATCACGAATTCTCACCAAAAGTCTCACATACATGATCAAAATCAAGAACGGGTAAATCCTAAGTTAATTCATGTCCATATTGTTTCGTGAGTCATCTATGGTAAAATTTTCACAATAGAGAAAAAACCCATCAAGCATATCACAAAAAAGAGTCGTCTCTAGACCCAACTATACTATAGGTAGTATTTTTGACTTGTATCAAACAAATGAATTGGAGTACAAGTTACTTACCTTAATCGAAGATGAAGAACAACGAAAATCAAGAGTAACGAGTAAAACTCACGAATGAAAATTCATGAATCAACGAATCCAAGAAACTAGAGAAAAAGTCTCCATACTAACAAAACTCCACAAGCGAAAGATGACGGCGATGGTGGCTTGCGGCCACGAGAAAACACCAAGAAAGCGAGACGAGAGATTAAGTGGTGGTGCGAGAGGGTTGGATGGCCAAGGGGATGAGGGATTGGGTTTGGGGTGTTGCCGGGGTGGTATGCGGCCGAGAGGGGGAGTAGGGGGCTGTCGGCTGGCCTAGGCTGCTCGGGTGTGCATCTGCCGGAGGTAGGGGGGTCAGCCTGGGTTGTGTCGGGGTGTGGCTCAAGCAAGGAGGAAGGAGGAGGCCGGGTTGCTTGATGTTAGGGTTAGGGTTTGGATGAGAGGGATTGGAGAGAGTATATATATATGGGGATTAGGGTTTAGAAATACAAGTTGGGTTAATGTGTATTTGGGTTGTGGGTAATTAGGAGTAGTAGTAGGTTTACCAATGGGTTTTGGATTTTGGGTCAATTAAAATCGGAATACAAATAGGATTGGAAATTTTATTTGGCTTTGGAAATCTTATTAGGGATCCAAATAATAGGATTGGAAAAAAAATATGACAACCAATCACCAGTACCATAACCACCCAAGAAAAATAAAAATGAAGAGAACGAGACCAAAATGAAGAAAGAACAAAATAATGAAGAACGAAACAAAAGAGACAACCAAACACACACAAGGAGCTCAAAATGAAATAAAACGAATATATATTGAAAACAACTGCAATATACAGTTCAGAAAAATACAAGAGAGAAAATACACCAAAACGAAAAATACACTCCAAAATACACAAAATGAAAAACAGGAGTTACAACCCTATTCAACCCCCCCCCCCCCCCCCCCCCCCCCCCCCCCCCCTCTTCCTAGAGTGATTTACAAGTGTTTTGAGAAAGTAATAATCTAAGTAAGTTGGTGATGACAACGATCACCAAGATATTATACACCTTAAATCATATATTTATGTTAGCGCACCTGTAAACATTATAATAAGATACTTAAAAATTAAATAAATATCTTTAACAAAAGAAACGAATATGGACTCTAACCTGCAAGCAATACTGCAAGATAAACCGATGACGAGACAGCATGTTTGCAACTCCAATATCATGCTTGCCCTTATATGGCTATCCAAAATATGACTGTCATATAATAGATGTTAAGGACCTCATCTTCAACTGGTTCCTGGCCATGGAAATGTTGCACCTGATCTAATCTGTTCTACCCGTACACAGTTGATCGCGATACCAACATATAATTTTGGGCCGTTTGTCGGACGCTTGTATAAAATTCTCGAAGACAACAGTCTTGTCACATATTGGAACATATATATTTGTGTATTCATAAGCCAGTACTGAAAAAAGGAGTTAAATTAGTTTCCATATGATATTTACAAACTGTATTACTTAGTGAAATAATTAAGATTACATTTAATGTTACCTCGAGTACTTTGTTGTGCGGAATACGAATGGACCACCAATCAAAGAGAGAAATAGCGAAGAAAAACAGAAAACAAACAAACACAAGGACACACAGATTTAATGTGGTTCGGCAAACAAGTGCCTACATCCACGGGGCGGTTGGGGTTTCTTCTTCAAATAATCACAGATGGGTGAAACAAACCCTTACAGAGATGACGGCTACAAAATCCGAATAGAGGTCTCATTCTTTACAAAACCCTAACGGGTGTATTTATAGGGAAACTACTGGGCCTTTCGAAATGGGCCTTTTCTAGTTCACAAACCCGCCTACAGTCGACTGGTCTTTAGTTCTGGACAGTCGACTGAGACACATCTTCAGTCGACTGCTGCTGCTGTATCCTTAGCCTTTGAAACTTCTCTCTGGACAGTCGACTGACTCCATACCTCAGTCGACTGATGTACTGAAACTTTCGATTGCTGCAGATACGATGGATATAAACAAACTGAACCAGAATCGAGCCATTATCCTACAATCTCCACCTTGGCGAGATCTTCCAAGTAGCCCAAGCAATCTCCAAAAATACTCCAAACAAATGCTCATCACCAAATGTAACAACAAACCAAACTCCACCTTAGTATGATATCTCATACTAAGCAAACAAATAGCGAAGCACCATTCCAACCGCCCATTCCAAATCATCAAGCATGCAAAATATTAGCCAGGTTCATGCAATGCTTGAACTTGGCTGCCCCAACAATTTTGGTCAACATATCAGCAGGATTATCAGCTGTCCCAATCTTCACCAGAAGAATATCACCATCCTTTATCAAATCACGCACAAAATGATAACGGACATCAATATGTTTGGTCCTCGAATGATGAACTTGGTTCTTCGCTAAATGGATAGCACTCTGACTGTCACAGTGTACCTCCACCTTCTCCCGATGAATTCCCAAGCTCTTCAAAAGTCCATAAATCCAAATAGCTTCCTTCATGGCCTCAGCAACTGCCATGTATTCAGCCTCAGTAGTAGACAACGCTACAGTGGACTGCAAATTGGACCTCCAACTTATAGGTGCTCTAGCCATAGTAAACAAATAGCCTGTAGTAGACCGCCTCTTATCTAGATCACCTGCATAGTCAGAATCAACATAACCCACCAATAACCTGCTAATATTGTCATCCCTCTCAAATTTCAAACCCACATCTGTGGTGCCACTTATGTACCTCAAAATCCATTTAGTTGCTTGCCAATGCTCTCTGCCTGGATCATGCATATATCGACTAACCATACTCACCGCCTGAGAGATGTCTGGTCGAGTACAAACCATGGCATACATCAAACTGCCAACCACACTAGTGTAAGGTACATTAGCCATATACTGTCTCTCTTCATCTGTACTTGGAGACTGTGAAGCACTAATTCTGAAATGAGTGGCTAAGGGTGTACTGACTGGTTTAGTTTTCTCATCTATACCAAACCGTTTCAGCACCTTCAAAAGATATTGCTTCTGTGTCAAACTCACTATGCCCTTTGCTCTGTCTCTAGCTATCTCCATCCCAAGTATTTTCTTGGCTTCACCAAGATCCTTTATCTCAAATTCAGAACTCAGCTGATTCTTCAAATTTTGAATCTCCTTAGCATTTTTAGAGGCAATCAACATGTCATCCACATATAATAACAGATATATGAAAGAGCTATCCTGCAACTTTCTGAAGTAGACACAATGATCATACTCACTTCTGGAATATCCCTGCACTTTCATAAACTGATCAAACCTCAAATACCACTGCCTTGGAGATTGCTTCAACCCATAGAGAGACTTTTTCAACCTGCAAACAGAACTTTCCTTCCCAGCAATCTTAAACCCATCTGGCTGCAACATATAAATTTCTTCATCTAGGTCCCCTGTAAGAATGCAGTCTTCACATCCATCTGTGTCAATTCAAGATCAAACTGTGCTACCAACGCCAACAAAATCCGAATAGAAGGATGCTTCACAACCGGAGAGAACACTTCATTATAGTCAATTCCTTCCTGTTGAGCATACCCCTTTGCAACTAGTCTAGCCTTGAACCGAACACTGCCTTTTGGACTTTCTTTCTTCGTATATACCCACTTGCAACCGATAGCTTTCTTCCCCTTTAGCAATTGCACTAGATCCCAAGTCTTGTTCTTATGAAGAGAGTTCATCTCTTCATCCATAGCAACTTTCCAATCTGCATTTTCAGAACTCCTAGTAGCTTCTTTGAAGTTGGAGGGAACTTCATCATCAACAATGGGAAGAGCAAATGCAACTGTTTCTGTAAAGCGAGATGGTCGTTTGATATCTCTTCTTTGCCTTCTTGCTGCAATTGATTCTTCCTGCTGGGGAGGGTCTTGGATAGGAACTTCTTCCTCATCCTCAGTATCAACCACATCATCTTCATTTTGGGCAGGAGTAGAATTTTCAACTGAACGCTTTTCTAACTCCACCTGTTGGAGAACTCTCGCACCAGTCGACTGAGAGCACCTATCAGTCGACTGTCCCGAGTTAATCTTCTGCTTCTCTTCATCAGGATCACCAGTCGACTGCATATGAGGACCAGTCGACTGTCCCGAGCTGATCATACTGGTCTCATCAAAGGTAACATCCCTGCTGATTACTAACTTTTTCTGTTCTGGATACCACAACCTGTAACCTTTGACACCAGTACTGAAACCAACAAATATAGCCTTTTTGGCTCTTGCATCAAGTTTATTTTTAGTTACATGAAAATAAGCAGGACAATCAAATATATGCAAAAAACTATAATCAGATGCAGGTTTACCACTCCATACCTCAATAGGCGTTTTGCCTTCTAGTGCTGTCGATGGTAAACGGTTGACAATGTGGCTTGCATATATAACAGCTTCTGCCCAAAATGTCTTCTTCAATCTAGACTGTGCTAGCATACATCTCACCTTCTCAAGTAAGGTTCTGTTCATCCTTTCTGCAACCCCATTTTGCTGTGGAGTCTTCCTAACTGTGAAGTGCCTCTGGATCCCTTCATCTTCACACAATTTCAGAAACGGATCGTTCTTGTATTCCCCTCCATTATCTGATCTCAGAACCTTAATCTTCCTTCCAGTCTGGTTTTCAACTTTCTTCTTCCAACTTGTGAACAATGTCAAAACTTCATCTTTGTATTTCATGGTATATACCCAAACTCGTCTGAAGTAGTCATCAACAAATGTAACAAACCAGTGTCTACCACTCATAGAAGGTGTCTGAGTAGGGCCCCAAACATCTGTGTGCACATAATCGAGGATACCCTTTGTCTGATGTACAGCTGTACCAAATTTCACCCTAGTTTGCTTACCCAAAACACAATGTTCACAAAATTCCAACTTGCAACCTTTAGCATCTTTAAGCAACCCTTGCTTCACAAGCCCCTGCAAGGCCTTTTCTCCTGCATGCCCGAGTCGCATATGCCACAACCTAGTAGAGTCGGGAACAACCTGTTTAGGCTTTTCAGTTACACTGGCAGCCTGACCCAAATATATTTTTCCTTGCAAGAAAAACAAGTTCCTTTTCCTTTGCCCTTTCATCACCACAAGTGCTCCGTTAGTCACCTTCAGAATGCCACCTTCACTAGCAAATTTCAATCCACTGGCCTCCAAAACACCAAGTGAAATCAAATTCTTTTTCAAATCTGGAACATACCATACATCTGAAAGCTCCCTAATAAGACCATCGTGCATTAGCAATTCAATATTCCCGATTCCTATCTTCTTACAAGGTGCATCATTTCCCATCAAAACTACCCCACCATCCATATACTCTAAGGAAGTAAACCACTCCTTTTTCCAAGACATATGATAGGAGGCTGCTGTATCAAGAAACCATACTTCTTGATAAAGTGAGGGACTAGTTGCAAGTGCATAAGAAAAATCATCGTCACTATCTACATTATCAACAATCACATTTGCAGTCGAATTTCCCTTATTTCGTAGCTTAGGACAATCCTTTTTCCAATGCCCCCTTTCATGACAGAAAGCACATTCATCTCTGGCTGGTATCTTTCTGTCCTTTGAAACTCCTTTCGATTTGGAACGAGATTTGTTTCCTTTATTCCCAGATTTGGTCTCAGATCTGGTCTCAGTTCTGCCCCTTACAATCAATGCTTTAGAAGTTTCTCTATCAACCATTTTATCCCTTCTCCTAGTTTCAT
Source organism: Hemerocallis citrina (assembly GCA_017893485.1). NCBI lineage: Eukaryota > Viridiplantae > Streptophyta > Magnoliopsida > Asparagales > Asphodelaceae > Hemerocallis > Hemerocallis citrina. The sequence goes on along the minus strand of CM030367.1, from coordinate 119,134,462 downwards.
TATTCAACAGAGCATTTGCAACATCTTCATATTTAATAGTGTCTTTTCCATATATTAAAGTAGTTGCTAAATGATCATAACATTCGGGTAATGAATTCAACAGAATTAGGGCTTTGTCTTCATCTTTAATTTGCTCATCCAAATTTAACAAATCAGCCAAAAATTTATTAAATGATTCAACATGAGCGTTCATAGACATACCTTCAGTATAGGTGAAGCGAAAAAGTCTCTTCTTCAAATACAGCCGATTCTCCAAACTTTTCCTCATGTATTTGTCTTCGAGTTTCTTCCACAACACCGCAGCAATGGTATCCCTCATCGAATCATACTTCTGAGCCTTCGCGATAAAGAGCCGAATAGTCCCACACGCAACTCGATTCAACTTCTTCCAATCTATATCGGACATATTCTTTGGTTTTTCTTCCTCCAAAGCAACATCTTGTTCTTGTTGAACCAGAACATCCAACACCTCACACTGCCACATCCCGAAATTGTTTGTTCCATCAAAATTTTCAACTTCAAATTTTGCGTTGTGAATCGTTGTTCTGGATGAACTTGATCCCACAACATCCTTGGTTGCATCTGTTTCACTCGCCATCTCCCTCTAGGTCGAACCGAAAGCTCTGATACCACTTGTTGTGCGGAATACGAATGGACCACCAATCAAAGAGAGAAATAGCGAAGAAAAACAGAAAACAAACAAACACAAGGACACACAGATTTAATGTGGTTCGGCAAACAAGTGCCTACATCCACGGGGCGGTTGGGGTTTCTTCTTCAAATAATCACCAATGGGTGAAACAAACCCTTACAGAGATGACGGCTACAAAATCCGAATAGAGGTCTCATTCTTTACAAAACCCTAACGGGTGTATTTATAGGGAAACTACTGGGCCTTTCGAAATGGGCCTTTTCTAGTTCACAAACCCGCCTACAGTCGACTGGTCTTCTTACCAGTCGACTGGTCTTTAGTTCTGGACAGTCGACTGAGACACATCTTCAGTCGACTGCTGCTGTTGTATCCTTAGCCTATGAAACTTCTCTCTGGACAGTCGACTGACTCCATACCTCAGTCGACTGATGTACTGAAACTTTCGATTGCTGCAGATACGATGGATATAAACAAACTGAACCAGAATCGAGCCATTATCCTACATACTTATCATGGCCCGTTGAATATCTTTATTTGAACCCTTCTACATGAGTCGAGAGACATATATAGCAGTGCCATTGCTAGACTGCCCCAGTCATATCTGTCCTCTAAATTAAAATCTTCAAGTGCTGCAAGCCAGCCACATCTGACAACCGAAGCAACATTAAAGAAAAGAAACTCACCGAGGAAGAACAAAAAGAATGCTCGTGCTAACATATCATATGTCTGGGATTTTTCCATCATACTGATGTGAAAATACTTTTTAAGGAATGAGCAACGTATTCCATGAGACATCCAATCATCTTCAGTAACTCAGGATAGAAGCGAGTTTGTACAACTTCAAAGGGGTACTCACTGTCGTTACGCATAGGTGTATCACTAACTCCGATTGATACCCCCATTAGTATTGCCCAATCCAACATGATGAATCTCAACTCACCGCACGACAGGTGAAAAGTGTGGGTCGTGTCCCACCATCTCCCCAGCATGGATGAATTCTCAGTATCAATGGTGAAAAAATGGTGTCAACCCGCCTAATCGATTAACATCTTAATTAGTGGGACACGAGAGCATCGTTCTTCATATGCTCTGATCGGACCATTCCAATTTTTCCTACAATTGCAAAATCCACCATAAGGATGCTTGGTAATACGCTTACATACATGTTGGCGATCGTCAACTACCCGTTTCCACTGGGTTGGATCACTATAACCCATACTTGGAGTCTCCGCTTCGGCTTCCATTCTTGTGTTGCCATGTTCTAACCCGACTTGATGATTTGATTTTATCCTACCAATAAATCTTCGGATCGATGACGTCGATGTTTGGGGTGGGATTGAAAAGGAAGCAATGCAAAAATCGATAAGGAGGAGTGATTAATATGAGAGGAGTTAGCACTGAGTGAGTGATGGTCGGATATAAATAGAATGGGGGCAAATTTGGCAAATAGTCAAATATTGGAAGAGACGAAAGATGAAGTTCCGTCCCACGCTTTTTTTAAATTTTTAGAAAAGGAAATGTTTTGGACGTCCCACACATTTTCTTAAAAAAATGGCAAAATAGCGGGACAGGTCATCTTCCGTCCCGCTTAATTTTTTAAAAAAAAAATCTAAAAAGCGAGATGGAAGATCATCTTCCGTCCTGCTTTATTATTTTTTAATTTTTAAAAGGCTAAAAAGCGGGATGGATGATCTTCTGCCCCGCTTAATTTTTTCACTTTGCTCCATAGTAAATGTGTCGGACGGAAGAAGTTCTTCCGCCCAACACGTATTTCTTTAAAAAAACAAATTTTAAAAAAAAATCATTGGACGGGAAGATGGATCCTCGGTCTCCCATTTTCTTTTTGAAAAGCCAAATTATGGTAATTGACTACTACAATTCCATCTCCAATTGCCAAATTGCCAAATTGCCAAATTTGGTAAACGAATGACTACAAATGCTATATGAGATTTGAAAATGGAGTAGGGCTGCAGTAGCTCATACTCCTATTATATAGTAGTACTAACTTGAAGAGCACATAGGATGGAGTGTCGTACATGATGCTAGGCACTCTAAAATATGTACGATAGTTGGCAGCAGGATGAGCTCCATATATGTCGTTCGAATTATATTAGTAAAGATAACTAGATAAGCATATAGATTCTGTGATGCATAAACTCTTCTCTTTTGTTGAATCTTAGGCCAGACACATGGGGTCGAGGAAGCGCCTGCGCTTAGATGAGCCTTGATGGGCACTGGGCGTGGAGTGGAAAGGAGTCTTGGGGCCAACAGTTGACAGGAACATGCTGCTAATGCTGTGCTGATTATCTATGATATCATTGTTTGATTTACATATTTGGATTTCAGTTTGATTTTTTTTTCTCATTTCAGACATTATATGCTTTAATTTACGTTTTTGAACTTGTTGTAGTTTCGTCATTATCTCTACTACTATAATGGGAGAAGGCCTTAGTGTAATTTGTCCATATTCCAACCCGTACAACGCACGTGCTGGTAGATTTTTTTCCCCTTTCCCTTCCCCCTCTAATTTTCCCCACGTGCACAACATGTGTATAATACTAGTCTCATTAATGGAACATGTGCTCTATGGCCATCTTTTATTTCAAAAACAGAGGGAAAAAAAGCATATAGATATGCTTATAAAATGTATATATTTCATTGAGAAATCTAGGATAACTTTTATTATTTCATTGATAACATCCAATAGGGTGTTGCAAATTTCTGTATGAGAGCAATCAGATAGTGATTTTTTAAAATGAAAAACAATAAAAGATCTGACCTTTACTTTTTACCGACATTGATCACCGTAAACTAATCCTGATTATGAAATCCGACTACTTTGTATGGATAGATCTGATATGAACAGTTGTGATTGCTCTGATTGACCTGCAAAATAGTCTGAAACTCCGGGGTTGGCCCCAACGACAGACCCTCCGACGTCCAGGTCAGAAAACTCAGAAGATATGAAGAGTTTTGTGAGCAAAAATTACAATTACCTTGTTTCTAAAGAGGTCATGGGGCATTTACAGTCTCTAAGGGGGTCAGTTTTAAGATATTAATTTATCTCTATTTTCCGGTGTTGTAATAAAGTTGATTTTTCTCTTATTCATGAAGAGATAGAAGTTGTTATTAAGATAGAATTATGACTCTTCTTTTGATAAAAAGAGAGTTTTTGAACCATCTCTTATTGATGAAGAGATAGAACACATTACTATTTTATAGAGATAGAGAGTTTAAGATGACAACTTTGGATAAACATGAACTCCATCATATTGGATTGCTCTGACAACCCAGTATGATAAGCCTACTCCGAATTGTTGTACCTGAAAGAAACCCAACTTCCTCTTATGGGCCTGTATATGTTGAAATTTACAGTTTTATCGCTGAGAGATTTAGGATTCGTGTCTGAATTTAACGGTCCCGATTTAGTTCTATTTTTACCCATATCACACCCATAAAGTGTTAAATGAAATTTACTATGTTCCATAACTCTCATGCACATTTATTTAATATTTTTTTTAAGGGAAGACTCTCATGCACGTACATTAAAAAGAATATAGGTGTCTTCGAATCATCATCAAAATACACCGTGTCAGAGCGGGTAGCCCTTCATTGAATCTCCAACCCAAAATGTTGTTGGGTATGGATCTGCCAAATTTTAATGGATTTCTAAGTAATTTTGTGAGAACGCTTACATCTCTAATATTATAATGGGAGAAGGCCTTAGTGTCACTAGTATAATGTACGTGCGATGCATGTCGGTAAAAAAGAAATAGTAAAACATTTAACTTGGAAAATAGTAAGCTTCAATAATAGAATATAAGTGTGAACGATTATAGAATCAAACTTCAACAATACATAAAGGAGAAAATTCAAAATTCAAAATGCATTGTTTAATCTATATTAGATTGAAAGAGATAAGAGTAATTAACAATGAAGCTTTTCACAAAAAAAGAATGTTGTGTACATATATTTGCATCTCTGATTTAACTGTTATTCAAGCCTTCGGATTGGAACAATCTGTTGGTTGTTTTTTCTCATAATGGCTGCAAACTCATCGTAGTTAATTATTCCGTCCAGAAACATGAAAAGGAGATTATTATGCAAGGAAGAGTGATGCAACAAAGTGGACAGTTTGAAAAGCAAATTTTGGTAGAGTTTTCCAAAGTCTTCTTTTTCTGGAGTAAAAGTGCATAGAAGAGTATGTAGTACCAACCAAAACAAAATTACAACTGAGTTTTCTAATTGAATAACACTTCTTTGTAGACAACGTTTCTTGTATATGTTCCATCTTGCCCGAACAATTTCCCTTCACGAATAGCTATCTTGGTGGAGTTCATTGAAACTCAGACTGAAAACATGATCTTTTAAAAAATCCCCGTGAACAGTATAGTTTGTCCCTGTGCTTTATTTATGGTCATAGCGAAACACAGACGCACAGAAAATTATTTTTTAATGAGTTTGAACGGCAAGCTTATGCTTTCTGAAGGTTTTAGTGGTATTCTAGAAAGGAAAACTCGTGTTCCTGCTGAAATTCCAGTAACAATTTCTGCATCGATCAAGTGCTAAAAAAACCTCGACACAACCCGTTGCAAAGACCTGCTTTTGGGTCAATATTTCGTAGAAGAATTTTTGGTGCCCCATATTTCAAAATTAGCTTATGTGGTGGCAATCCTCCTAGAGAAATCTCATTCAAAAATTCTTGTTGGTATAGATTCCTCTCGTCATCCTCTACGCTGTCGAAAGAATAATATACTTTCTCATCACCTGACAATTGTATAGTTTAAATTTATGTTAGTAGAGATTAGGGCTGCAAACGATCCGAGCTACTCGCGAGCTACTCGGCTCGAGCTCGGTCAAAGCTCGGTCAAAGCTCGACTCGAGACGAGATCGAGCCGAGCTCGAGCTCGAAATCGAGCTCGACAACTTAACGAGCCGAGCTCGAGCTTGGACGTTTTGTGATTATTAGGCTAAGCTCGTGAGTACTCGGCTCGAACTCGGTCAAAGCTCGGCTCGAAACGAGCTCGAGCCGAGCTCGAGCTCGAAACCGAGCTCGATTGCTTAACGAGCCGAGCTCGAGCCTCAAGAAACTCGGCTCGACTCGGCTCGATTGCAGCCCTAGTAGAGATGCATATATAGGAAACTCTTAATTTTTTTTATAAATAGTCAAAGCCTTTACATAGATGAGATTAAAACTAATTTAGATTACAATCACCTGGAAAAGTATTGATGGTAGTGTTGTTTATACTATCCACGGACTCATTAGTTGGTGCCATTATAGCTCTTTCCACCATGTAGCTCTTGTCATTCACATTCTCACAAAGATTTGGATAAATAGTGTTGACTAAATGAGTTATAGTATCGTCACCTGTCCATGATATGACCATTTCATCCGAAATTCTTACCATTTCATTTTCATATGTAGTCGCTGGAAGTTGCAAGCAATCAAACAGTTTAATCAGTTTGCAAAGGATTCAGGACTTAGAGTTGCAAATTGGCCTAGTAAGAACAAATCAAGCATACAAACTATACCTACTTCAACTCAATTTTGAAGGTCAAGTAATAAGCTTTATGATTCGCGGTAGAGGGGAGATTCCCGTTTTGCAAGTGATCGACATGAGCAATGAAGGTGCTTTCTTACTAACTAATTGGTGAGAGTAAAAGATCGATCCCTTATTAAATCCTAAAACCAGGAGATCCTTTTTTCTTTTCTTGGGACTCAAAGATGGCAGATGACCAAACACCATGGGGGGTCAAGGAATAAAAAAACGTATAAGAAATGAGAAGACTGAGTTATGCTGAGAATAAGTATACTGTATTGCAGCTAATTGTAGAAATAACCAAACCCTACCTTCAGAGAGGTATTCTGAGCAAGTAGTTGATCATGCTCCTTCCTTACTCGCTCTACTTCAGCTCAAAGGGCGGAATTTTCGGCTTTCAAGACATCAACACGTTGAGCAAGCTCTTCACACTCCGCCTGGAAATTATAACTTGTATAATAATTTGAAACTGAAGACGATCTTAAAACTGAAGACGATCTTAAGTTTGGTATATATAACTTGTATAATAAGCAAATACTGGCTTTGAATTAAATTGATTGCATGCAAAGTGATTGCATGCAAATTTGCTTATATCTATACTATAATAAGCAAATATACAACTTCCAAAACTTAAATCTATACTATTATTAAGCAAAGCCTCATTTTGGCGTCCATTTACTATCATGCCCCCATAAACTTAAAAGGCTAACAAAAAATATAGGGTTAATATCGGAGGTCAGAAATATAATTTGCATGTATTAGGAAAATAATTAACACATGCATGCAAATATCAAAATGAATAAAATTTGCATGCAATCACTTTGCTGACCGAAAAAAAAAATTATATATTAACACATGCATGCAAATATCAAAATGAATAAATTTGCATGCAATCACTTTGCTGACCGAAAAAAAAAGTTATATATTTGCTTATTATACTCATTTAAGTATCGGAGGTTGTATATTTGCTTATTATGCAAGTTATATAAGCAAATTTGCGTGCAATCACTTTGCATGCAATCAATTTAATTCAAAGCCAGTATAGGTCATTTAATTCAAAGCCAGTATTTGCATGAGTTTTAGGTCATTTAATTCAAAAAAAGTTATATATTCGTGCTTATTATACTTTCCAAGTTAAAGTATCGGAAGTTGTATATTTGCGTATTGCAATCAATTTAATTCAAAGCCAGTATAGGTCATTTAATTCAAAGCCAGTATTTGCATGAGTTTTAGGTCATTTAATTCAAACAAAGCCAGTATAGGTCATTTAAATCAAAGCCAGTATTTACATGAGTTTTAGGTCATTTAATTCAAAAAAAGTTATACTGGCTTTGTTTGAATTAAATGACCTAAAACTCATGCAAATACTGGCTTTGAATTAAATGACCTATACTGGCTTTGAATTAAATTGATTGCAATACGCAAATATACAACTTCCGATACTTTAACTTGGAAAGTATAATAAGCACGAATATATAACTTTTTTTGAATTAAATGACCTAAAACTCATGCAAATACTGGCTTTGAATTAAATGACCTATACTGGCTTTGAATTAAATTGATTGCATGCAAAGTGATTGCACGCAAATTTGCTTATATAACTTGCATAATAAGCAAATATACAACCTCCGATACTTAAATGAGTATAATAAGCAAATATATAACTTTTTTTTTCGGTCAGCAAAGTGATTGCATGCAAATTTATTCATTTTGATATTTGCATGCATGTGTTAATATATAATTTTTTTTTTCGGTCAGCAAAGTGATTGCATGCAAATTTTATTCATTTTGATATTTGCATGCATGTGTTAATTATTTTCCTAATACATGCAAATTATATTTCTGACCTCCGATATTAACCCTATATTTTTTGTTAGCCTTTTAAGTTTATGGGGGCATGATAGTAAATGGACGCCAAAATGAGGCTTTGCTTGATAATAGTATAGATTGCATGCAAATTTATTCATTTTGATATTTGCATGCATGTGTTAATATATAATTTTTTTTTTCGGTCAGCAAAGTGATTGCATGCAAATTTTATTCATTTTGATATTTGCATGCATGTGTTAATTATTTTCCTAATACATGCAAATTATATTTCTGACCTCCGATATTAACCCTATATTTTTTGTTAGCCTTTTAAGTTTATGGGGGCATGATAGTAAATGGACGCCAAAATGAGGCTTTGCTTAATAATAGTATAGATATGTAAATGTTTTGTCAATCTACCAACCCGTGTAACACACGTGCATAACTATTATAAAGGAGGTCCTATGTTCAAATCAAGACTACGTCTAACTTTTTATTTTAAAAAACTATATTTATTAAAACGTGCATCACACGTGTAAACTACTAGTATTCAAAACTCTAATTAATTCTACAAAATCTTAGCGGATCTGAAAATTATCCTGAAGAGTCTAACCCGAATTCGACTAATCATACTCCTACTGGCACTGCCTCGTATATATTAGCTGAAACGTGGCAAGACATGGTTCTAGTGTGAGAGTCTAGAGAGAGAAACTCCGCAGCCAATCAGATGAGAAAGAAACACCCAATTCCGATTCTCTCTCCCCTCAAAAAGATAAGATATATATGATGTTGGTCCAATCACTTATTCATGAGTGGATATGGTGGCAGAATGAAGATGTGGAGTTTGGGGCGGGCTACGACTGTACGTAACACAAAACTCCTCGATCGCATTATCCAACTTCTATATAAATAAATATCTTGTCCCATGTTTTTCACATAATCCTTTCATATACTTATCTGCTCCATCAGTTGTGTTTGTTTTCTCTACTTTTCTTCTCAAAATTCTATCGACATACGTACGATTATAAACATATTATCAGGTGAGGTGATTTGTCTCTTGCTTTCTGATTCAATTGTTGTACTACGTACTATTTATTTGGTTTGAATGCACTCTTAGCTTAATCTGTACATTAGAGTTTCACGGTAATTCGCAGTTGCAAAATGATGTATCTTAGTGAACACGATGGTAATTAAACGGATGCATAGGAGATTATTTCGAGCTTGTCTCTTGTCTGTAATTTTTCTTGGTTAGTTTTGGCATTAAAAAGAAATACATCAATATATAACATGTTTTTAAAAGGACTTTTATGGATGTTTATGCTGCATATGCCAATATCATTTTGATGAGAAATGAGATGATGAAAATGATTTAACAATAGCCTAAGCATTTTAACCAAAAGCGAGAGATATTAAATCAAGTCTCTCAATTAGAATTTGCATAGAATACAGAGTTTGGTACAAGTCTGAAACCAGTTGCATATTAACAGAGATGCAAGCTAATTAACACATATAAGACCGGGAGTGAACAAATTGTTGAAATATAGTAATTGTATATTCTGTTTCCTAATCTATAGGAAACAGATTTTCCCAAATCTCTCATCTACCCAATCTTCTCTCTTTTCTTCTTTCCCAAGAGTATAATTCTTATATATAGATGTATACAGTAGAGAAATAAATGAATAAGAATAATAATCACTTTCCTCCAAATATGTTTTCAATATGGTATCAGAGCCTAAACTATCCTAGGCTACTGAAGAAGAAGAAGAGGCGCTGTTCAGCTTCATCGATCACCAATCTCTTCCCCGACTTCGGATCCAGATCCGAACCCGAACCCCGAAACCCCGACATAATCCATCTCCTTCATCGACATCATCAATCGACAGGACCCTGTTACTGATCATTGAAGTTACCGCTGCCGTCAAGAGCCCTCACTGCAGCCCGAAGTCGCTACCCGAAGCCATCGTTATCGACAATCCCGATCCCGCTGAAATCTCGTCGATTTCGAAGTCTCCTGCCGTCAAAAGAGTCGCCATCATCGATCTTGATCCGCTGCCGCCAAAATCATCTAGAAGCCTCCCTATCCCGTCGTCGAAGATCCAGATCCCGATCCAGTCGCCGTTAGAGATGAAGATCCCGATCCCGTCGAAGATCCCAACTCCTGATCCCGTCGAAAACTCCTGTTGATTCCAAAACCCTCACCTTTCCCATCCCGTCGTCGAAGATCCCAATCCCTTTCGCCCTTGCGTCGTGATTCAAATCTCATTCTCGTTGATTTGGATATCTTCTCTCGGCCTCTCAACCCTCTAGTACCGCTCCATATTCGAATAGTTGAGAGTGTGGGTTTTTGTTGCCTTCTTCAACGGCTTGATTCTGCTTGCTGTCGTCGATCGATCCCGTGTAACCTTGCTGTGGAAACAACGTAGGGTTTGCTATTTGTTGAAGACTTGGAGCTATTCTTGGTGTTTGCTGATCCGATATTTTCTTGTGCCACTACCCCGGGACAAACTGATAGAGCTGAGAAGAGTATTGGACTCGCCTCAACATTAGTTACAGCTACAGGTAATGATGGTAAGGTATTTAATATTTCTTCTTCTGTTATGAATAATGCATGGATAATTGATTCGGGTGCTACCAACCATATGACTTTTGATTCTAGACAAGTTCAAAGTTTTCAACCATCCATTAAATCAACTGTGTCCACTGCCAATAGTGATCCTGCCACTGTTACTGGCGAGGGTACCATACCTCTCACAAACAACCTAACCTTAGATACTGCCCTTGTGTCATCTTTGAATTTTAACCTATTACCTGTTGCTCAAATAACTACTGCCTTAAATTGTATTGTAGTCTTTTGGCCTTCACATTGTGTGTTTAAGGATATTCGAACTCACAAGACGATTGGTTATGGGGTTAGACACGGGAAGCTCTATTATCTGGATTTAGAATCTGAAAGTTCAAGCAAGTTGATTCAAGCTCTAGATGTGGAAGGATCCGAAGATGAGAAGAAGAAATCAGATATTTGGCTATGGCATCGACGTCTAGGGCATGCTTCTTTTGGTTATTTGAAGAAATTATTTCCATGTTTATTTTTGAAGTTGGATATTTCCGCCTTTCGGTGTGATGTGTGTGAACTCGCAAAAGGTCACAGTGTCTCTTTTCCTCCAAGTCCAAGTAGAAGCTCTTTTTCATTTATGATTATTCATTTTGATGTTTAGGGTCCATCCAAAACTACTACATTTGGAGGAGCCAAATGGTTTGTGACATCTATTGATGATTGTATTCGTATGACCTGGATTTGTTTGATAAAGTCGAAAAGTGAAGTTAGTGGCTTGTTTCAGAAATTTTACAAGCATGTTATGATTCAGTATAAATCACAGATTCAAGTTCTTAGGAGTGATAATGGCAGAGAGTAGCTGAGTTCGAATCTGCAATAATATTTGGTGGAACACGAAATTGTTCACCAGACTACATGCTCATATACACCTCAACAGAATGAGATTGCAGAAAGAAAAAATAGACACTTGCTAATGATGGTCCGTGCTTCTCTTATCCATGAAAATATGCCACTTATTTATTGGGGAGAATCCCTTGCTTCTGCTGCATACTTAATCAATCGAGTTCCCTCTACTATCCTCAACTTCCTCACACCATTTCATGCATTAACTAAAGTTGTGAATGCACCAAAAGTCGTCAACTTGCCACCTCGTGTGTTTAGGTGTATTGCATTTGTTCACCTTAATTAATATGAACGTAATAAGTTAACTCCTCGAGCTGTCCGCTGTATTTTCATGGGATATACACAGGATAAGAAAGGGTATCGGTGCTATCACCCACCAACTCAAAGGATGTATGTGACCATGAATGTTGTGTTCCATAAAAATGAGATGTATTTTTCTTCTTCTACGGCTGAACTTCAGGGAGAGTACCAAAGTGAAGTTCAGACTCTTAGGTATGATGTAGGAATTAGTGAAGTTCAGACTCTTGGATATGATGAAGTCATTACTAGTCAGAACGAACAACTGGATACAAATAATGACGAACACTTGAATGAAGATCTAGCAAGGGAGGAAGACCCTCATGAAGAAGTGCAACCAAGGAAAGAAGACCCTCTTGAAGAGTTGCAACCAATACCGAATTTCGGTAAGAGTGAACCGTCAGAATCCCAAAACCAATCGTCATCGTTGTCCGAAGCTCCTAGAAGAGAACTCCCGCACTGTACTATTAGAGGTATTCCAAAATCCACTTATGAACCTGATCCCACGAGTAACGTCAAATATCCCATGAGTAATTATGTATCCACTCACCGCTTGTCGGAATCAAATAAGTCATTTGTAAATCAATTATCTACTGTATCTATTCCTAACAGTGTGCAAGAAGCCCTTACTGATCCAAGGTGGAAAGCAGCTATGGATAAGGAGATGAAGTCCTTGAAAAAGAATGAGACGTGGGAGATAGTCGAGTTGCCAGTAGGGAAGAAGCCAGCAGAATGTAGATAGATTTATACGGTGAAGTATAAGTCTGATGGTTCAATAGAGTGATACAAAGCAAGGCTGGTTGCCAAAGGATACACTCAAATGTATGGAATTGATTATGAAGATACATTCACACCTGTGACAAAATTTAATACCGTTCGAGTCCTACTGTCACTTGCTGTAAATCTTGACTGGCCGTTGGAGCAATTTGATGTGAAGAATGCATTTTTGCATGGGAAAGTGACAGAAGAGGTTTATATGGATCTTCTACCAGGGTCGAACAGACCAGTCCAACACAGTAATAAAGTATGTCGTTTGAAGAAGACATTGTATGGACTTAAGCAGTCGCCAAAAGCTTAGTTTGGGAGATTTACACTGTTAGAAGAAGGACTGAAACTGTGCAACGAAGCTGATCATGTATCTTGTGATAAGGAAAGATATCAGAGATTAGTTGAACGGCTGATATAGCGCACATACACGGTCAAATTTGTCATATGCGTTAAGTGTGGTAAGTCAGTTTATGCATGTGTCTTGGGAACAACATATGGATATGGTGAAGAGAATTATGAGATATATTAAGTCTGCTCTAGGAAAAGAGGTCGTATTCTCGAAACATGGTCACTTGAAGGTTGAGGCATATACTGATGCTGATTGCAGGATCTATAATTGATAGGCGCTCCACTTCAGGATACTTCACCTTTGTTGGAGAAAATTTAGTTACATGGAGAAGCAAGAAGCAGAATGTTGTTGCGCGCTCTAGTTCAGAGGCTGAGTATCGCGGAGTAGCTTTAAGTATAGCGAAAACTTTATGGCTGAAACTTTTGTTACATGACTTAGGCTAAGGTCCGAATGAACCTATGAAAGTGTATTGTGATAGTCAAGCAGCGTGTGATATTGCTGCTAACCCGGTTCAGCATGATAGGACGAAACATGTAGAGGTGGACAAATTCTTCATCAAAAAAAAAAAATAGATGAGAAAGTCATTGAGATATCGAAATTGAAATCAGAAGATCAGCTCGCAGATATCCTAATCAAGGCAGTTTCGAATCGGCTTTTCTTGAAATTTGTTGACAATTTGGCCATGTTCAATATCTATACAACAACTTGAGGAGGGGTGTTGAAATATAGTAATTGTATATTCTGTTTCCTAATCTATAGAAAACAGATTTCCCCAAATCTCTCATCTATCCAATTTTCTCTCAGTCTCCTTTCTTCTTCTCCAAGAATGCTATTCTTATATATAGATGTATACAGTAGAGAAATAAATGAATAAGAATAATAATCATTTTTCCCCAAATCTGTTTTCAATACAAATAGCTGATAACTTCCTAAACTAGGCCATTATATATTGTCAAATTAATTGGAGCGAATTTTCTTCACAAACAATCTCGGTCTCAGTAATATTAGATTTTTAGCTTTGTTGTTCTATTTTTCTTTCTGGTCATGCTAATTAATCTTTGGCTATTATGTAATCGAACAGATGAGCATCTTTAACCAGTCCATCCCCTCAAGGGCCTCAACTGGGCAACAATTCCACTCCAAACCTTCTGATACTTACAATGTAAGTAGACTTCCTCAAATATCGGAGTCTTTTCTGCCCAATTCGTCGAAGAAAACTTCACTGGCCTTAACAGCTGCAGCAAGCCCGATAATAGTTTCGCCTTTGGAAAATGACGCTTACATTCGAGTTGAAGAAGATAACTACATGTCTTCAAAGCAGAATTTTTTCCTCTCTGTGGCTGTTTCATCAGCAGTGAAACTGGAAGGTAAGCAGATTGAGCTGATAGCAAAAAAGATGCAGAAACTGACTGGGTTCAGAAATTTGAAGGTAGACAACGTCGTTGATTCATCGCTTATTGCTGGTTTTATCATTAGATATGGTGACGATGATTCTCAAGTTATCGATCTCAGTGTGCACAGCCAGTTGAGTGCTCTATCAGCTCGAGTTGAGTCTTCGGAAAAGAGGATTGCGAACAATGTGGAGAGTTGGAGAGCAGGAAAGTAACATGCATGATATTCTCAATATGTGACGAGTTTTTTGGATTACATTGAGATTAATATATGTGTATATTTGAGGAAATGGTGATCAATATTGGAGAGTAATATGTATATATATATTTTCATACCAGAATTTTTCAACAAGTCCAGAAAACTTTTTTTACAGCTGAAAATTTTGTTTGTGTATATATTGTAGCTCAAATTTAAACTGGTAAAAAAAATTTCTTTGTATTCCCCTTTCTAAGTCTTTCCTACAAAACTGCACAAACGAAAACAATTTAGGATAATTTTTTTGATTTCAGTAGTTAAACATGGAGTTTGAATTATACTATTGTTCCAACTTCATCGAACCAAGCAACCCTCGATAAGAACACTTTCTTAAACTGTAGGTGGATATATATGAAATATCTGGTTTGAGACTAGCATTCTGATAGTCAATATTTAGATACTCTCATCAAAATGGAGTTTTTTTTAATACAAACATTAGGTTCTTAGAAGAAAGCAAATGAGAGAGAATTCGTTTCTTTATAGGTTTTACATCAATCCTATTCTATTTAGTTTCAAATCGTCGTGTGTTTGACATATATATAAACAATTCATTTCAAGCACGAATATCAATCCTTAATAATCCTCTTATTAGAAGTGAAAAAATATATTATTGCACTGCATGTGTTTGGTGAATCGTGCATCAATTCAACACATTTAATATTATTTACTTTCTCTATTTGTGTGCCTTCCAATAGAAGGAGCAGTACAATATTGTTGCATGATCATTATCAGAGGTGACAAAAACTTCCACATGCAAAATGTTCTCTAGTCATTTTTACTCCTTTTAAAAATTGCTCATTTACTACTGTTTTTGCTTGTGATGTATTTTCTGTTTGTTGTTTTTTTATGTTGTTACTACTTCTGTAAGTCGGATGATGTTTTGTAAGGGCTTGCGGGTCCTGTTTTGGAGTTACTTTTGTACTACTTGGTTTCGTTAATTATCATTAATAAAACGATGACAGCGATCATTTTTTTAAAAAAAAAAAATTTGCTCATTTAGTGTTTTACTCAAATATGTGATTCAAGAATCATCATGAATGATGAATCTCACAGACTCACACTTATTTACTATTTTAGATCTCAATACTTTTGAAGTATAAAAATAGTAAAACATTTGCGCTCTACTTAAAAAATTAAGTGGATGGACCACTTATTCAATCTTAACCGTCATTAGATAATAAAAAACTAGCTCTCCTATTCATTTATGACAGTGTGTATCATAACCATTGCCAAGGTTAATCCTTTTAACAATATGAATTAACAATAAATCAATGGTTCATTTAGATATTATTATAGTCCCATATTGGTTGTAGAGTTGTTTTGATATTTGTTCTCCTCCTATATATAGGTAGTATTGTACTTGGTTGAACTCAATTCAATATTCAGTATTGTTCTCATCTCTCTCATTTATCTTAACATGGTATCAGAACCAAGTTATACAAATTTCTTCCCAAAATCCTAGATAAAAAATATAATAAAAAACTTCATCTTCAACCTTTCGCCGAGATCCACTGTAGTCGAAACCCTACCACCATACACCATCGTCGTCGTCCTTCATCCCGACGACCCAAATCGCCGCCTCCAGTCATCGAGGCGTCCACAGTTCTCAACTCCCGAACTCCCGTCGCTGCCTCCTTCTTCACCTCCAAACCACCACGACCTCCTACTCAACCTCGCACCCCGACTATAGCCGCTGCCTCCCTCACCCTGCACAACATCCACCCCACCGCAACTCAACTCCCGAACTACAGTCACTGCCTCCTTCACCTCCAAACCACCACGACCTCCTACTCAACCTCGCACCCTGACTATAGCCGCTGCCTCCCTCACCCCGCACAACATCCACCCCACCGCAATCTTTACCGCAGCCACCGCTACCGAATAGCACCTCAACTCCACCTTCTTCCCTGCCTCTCTTTTCTTCCCTCTTTCTTCAAACCCTAACTTTCCACCCAATACCCAACTTCTCTAATACCCAAACCCGACCCACTCCTGACCCAAACCCACGTATACTCTATACCTTATTACTCAAACCCTGTGTTTTCTTTGTTGTCCATACCCAAACCCGACCCACTCCATCTATTTTTTTCTTTACTGTTTTCAAAAAAAAAAAATCAAAAAAAATCATATATATATATATATATATATATACACACACACACTACTACTACTACTACTACTACTACTACTACTACTACTACTTGATGACATCTCAGTCTCTCCCACATATTTCCGCCTCCACTGGCTTTCCTGATGCAACCGCCTCTTGTTCCTCCTCCAGATTCAAAAAGCAGCACCGCCACTTTCAGTCTGCCTCTGGCCTCCTACCTTCTCCTTACATCATTTCTCACCCTACCTCACCTCTACTTCTGCCACCAGTAGCACCGCCCTACTCCCTACCCCCATACAGACAGCAGCAGCATCTCCCTCCACATTGTGCTCTCAGTCACAGCAGCGCTAGTCTTATTTCTCCTCGCAGTGCTTCTTCCCTCACATCCTCGGCCATGCCCGTCACTCCGGCTTTGTCGTCTTCAACTGATAGGGCTAATCTTCAGCAACGCCTCACTCAGCTGGAACTACAGCCCATGAGTCAGTCTATCAATGCTGGCTCCTCTACTCCTGCACTTTCTACCACTCCCGGTATGAATTCGTTCTGAATTTTAGATTCTGGTGCATCACCATCTCACTAGTAATCAGACACTGTTCACCACCTGCACAGTACTTCCCTCTCACTCTCCATCTCTACACACAGCTGGTGGCTCACCACTTCTTATTACACACTCAGGGACAATTAACTCTCCCACTCACACGTTACCATATGTTCTTTATGCTCCTCATTTATCAATAAACCTTATTCTATTAGTGCATTGTGCGATAGTGGTCTTGTCGTTACTTTTGACTTTTTAGGTTGTTCTATTACTGATTCCTCCACCGGTGAGGAGTTTGGGCGTGCTAGTCGTCAGGGTCGTCTATGATATCTAGATTTTCTTCGTGCACATCACTCTTCTTCCAGTTTTGCCGGTATTGTTTTCTCTGATGCTGATCTGTGGCACAGATGTTTAGGTCATATTAGCGCATCACGAATCCAGACTATAGCTTGCAGTGGTGCCCTTGGTTCTCTCACTTTAAAACATTTATCTGATTGTCAGGGTTGTCATTTGGCCAAACACATTGCCCTACCTTTTAGTCACAAAAGAACTTCTGAAACCACTCGCCCTTTTCAACTTGTTCATTCTGACATATGGGGACCCTCTCCCGTACCTTCGTGGAAAGGCTATCTCTATTATGTTGCCTTCATCGATGACTTCACTAGACATACATGGATTTTTCTTATGCCTCAACGATCTGAGATACCGAATATTTACCCATTCTTTACATCTATGATTCACACTCAGTTCGATGTGCGCATTAAGAATTTTTGATCGGACGGTGCACGTGAGTACACTTCCACCACTATGAGATCGATCTTTTAGTCTCACGGCACCCTGTTTCAGCAATCATGCCCTCACACACATAAGCAGAATGATGTAGCTGAACGCAAGCATCGTCACATCCTTGAGACGGCTCGCGCTCTTTTACTCTCCTCTTCCGCTTCTCGTTCTTTCTGAGCTGAAGCTATCATGACCTCTGTTAGTCTCATCAATATTACTCCCTCGTCTACCCTAACTGGTACGACGTCTTAGGAGGCTCTTTATCGTTCACCTCCTGACTACAGTATGCTCCATATCTTTGGGTGCACCTGTTACATCCTTCTCCCTCCTACTGAGTGCACGAAGCTATCCGCTCGTGCTGCTAAGTGCGTTCACCTAGGTCTCAGTCCTGAACACAATAGTTATCATTGTTTTGATCCATCAGCGGATCGTGTCCGCATTTATCGACATGTATTCTTTGTGGAAGACCGCCCTTACTACCTGACTCCCCCCGATGATACTAGATTTTTTGATTCCCCAGTTGTTGCTAAACCCCCGACTTTATCTTCCCACATTCCTTTTGATCCCACTCCTCTGGCTCCATTCACATCTCCTGCAGTCCTTATACCTGTTGTTCCCCCTATCGAAACACCACCTGCCTCCCCACAGCAGCCAGCACCCATCCCACATACTTCTCCACCGACACATGCACCTACTCCACTGTTCTCACCCCCACACCCTGTCAGTCCACTACCTCTTCGTCAGTCTACCCGTTCAACTTATGGTATTCCTCCGGTACGTTATACACCTAATGCCACTGGTCCTTCTGACCAGTTTGGTTTTGCCACCATAGCTTCCTACTCACCACAGTTTCATGAATATCTCACTGCTATACACTCTACACGTAAGTCCAGAACCTATCAAGACGAAATTCAATATTCTGAATGGAGGAAAGCTATTGCAGAGGAATTCAGTGTATTTGATCAGACTGGCACTTAGGATGTTGTTCCTCTGCCAGAGGGCATTCAGCCTATTAGCTGCAAGTGGATCTTCAAGGTCAAATATCAACCTGATGGATCTATTGAGCGACACATGGCTCGTCTAGTAGCCCGATGATTTACTCAGAAGCATGACATTGATTATGATGAATCTTTGCTCCCGTTGCACAGATGACTACTATTCGCACTCTTCTTGTTGTTGCAGCCATCCGCCAATGGCCGTTATACCAGATGAACGTAAAGAATGCTTTTCTTCATGGTATCTTATCTAAGGTTGTTTATATGGGTCCTCCTCTTGGCCTCCCTACTCCTCTTCGTCATGTTTGTCGGTTGCGTCGGGCTATATATGGTTTGCAGTAGGCTTCTCGAGCCTGATTTGAGTGTTTTTGCCTTGTCATCACCAAGGCTGGTTTTTGTCAGAGTTCTCAGAACCATTCTATGTTTATGCGGTCATCTCCGCAGGAGAGGGTAATTCTACTACTCTATGTTGACGATATGATCATTACTGGGGATGACTCTGCGGGCATTACATCCACCCAGAAATACCTTTATCGGCAGTTCCATATAAAAGACCTCGGCCGACTACGTTATTTTCTAGGCCTAGAGATTGCTCATGGATCTCGGGAGATACTCATTTCTCAATAGAAATACACATCAGATATTATCTCCGCTGCATGCCTTTCTGACAGTAGATCAACCGATACTCCCTTAGAGCTTCATGTGAAGCTTCGTCCCACTGATGGTGAGCTCCTTCCCAATCCCACTAGATACAGACAGATTATTCGACAACTTGTCTACTTATGCATGACCAGACCCGATATTGCTCACGCAGTCAGTGTTGTCAGCCAGTTTGTTTCTACTCCTACATCAGTTCACTACGGTGCTCTTCTTAGGATTCTCAGATATCTTTGGGGCACTATTACTTGCTTATTATTCATGCCTGCTACATCCAAACTAGAGCTGAGTGCATATTCTGATTCAGATTGGGCAGGTGATCCTACTACTAGACGTTCTACCACCGGTTTCTGCTTATTTCTTGGTGATTCGCTGATCTCATGGAGAAGAAAGAAACAAGCAGTTGTTGCATGTTCTTCGACTGAAGCTGAGTATAGAGCAATGGAAGCTAGTACTAGAGAGATTGTTCATATTCGTTGGCTGTTATCAGATATGAGTGTCACTCTTACAGGAGCTACTCCTCTTTTTTGTGATAACCGGAGTGCATTGCACATTGCAAGCAACCCGGTCTTTTATGAGCGAACGAAGCATATAGAGATTGATTGCCATTATGTTCGTGAGCGCTTTGAGACTGAGACCATTTCTCTCCATTCTGTTACATCTTCCCAGCAGACTGCAAATTTCTTCACCAAATTCCATACTGTTCAGAGATTTAGATACTTAGTAGGCAAACTCACACTGTTGACCCATCGTGAGTTTGAGTGTGGGTGATAGATATTATTATAGTCCCATATTGCTTGTAGAGTTGTTTTGATATTTGTTCTCCTCCTATATATATGTGGTATTGTACTTGGTTGAACTCAATTCAATATTCAGTATTATTTTCATCTCTCTGATTTATCTTAACAGGTTCAAACAATTTGGTGTGTGATGTGAATACGCCCCCTTACATGATCTTCTTGAATTTTGAATAGATCAGTGTACCGATTTTTTCCCCTTAAGTTAATGTATTTTCCGATTCTTCTTATCTTGATTTTTTTTAATATGCCACTTTTCGAAACTATTTGCAGAAACATGACAGTTGCCAAAATATTTGCGCTTGTGGACTCAACAACTGAACTCGCCGTTCCCAATGGCGAGTTTTGTTGTTTCATGCTCGCCGTTGGGACACAGCCAGTTTAGTGCTAATTTTTTGAGAAACTCGATGTTCCCAATGACGAATTCAGTTCAAAATTTTCAATGAAGACCCGTCGTTCCCAATGGCGATGACATTTACACTACACTCGTTGTTGGGAATAACGGGTTTAGTTTAAAATTTTCAGTAAAGACTCGCCGTTCCCAACGGCGATGATATTTATACTAGACTCGCTATTGGGAACGACGAGGATGTAGGAAATTTCACAGACTGTTGGACTTAGTGAATTTTCGAAAAAAACTAGAGTTTTTTTTTGGAACTAAACTCACCGTTCCCAACAGCGAGTGAGTCTAGTGTAAATGTCTTTGTTGTTGAGAATGACGAGTTAAAATTTTTTAAAAAAAGAACAAAACTCGCCGTTCCCAACAAACGAGTCTAGCGTAAATGTCCTTACCGTTGGGAACCGCGAGTCTTCAAAAAAAAAAAAAAATTAAACTCGCAATTCCCAACAGCGCGTCTAGTGGAACCGTTGCGAAAGGCAAGCCTTCACCGAAAATTTTCTCAAAAAAAAATGTCATCGAAATGTCATCGCCGTTGGGGACGACGAGTTTCTCAAAAAAAAAAAAGCCTACACTCGCCCTGTTCCAACGGCGAGCATGAAACAACTAAACTCGCCGTTGGGAACGGCGAGTTTAATTGTTAAGTTCACGAGTGCAAATACTTTAGTAACTGCTCTCTTTCTGTAAATAGTTTAAAAAGTGGCATATAAAAAAAAAATCTCTTATCTTAACAATCTTTATTGAATTCCCAAAGCATCCCCCACCCCATGATATGAAAAATCATATAAGGAGCACTTATCTCAACGTCACTTCAGAGAGGTGACCCAAACATCATTATCTTTATCCTTGAATCATTAGCACAGTTGGTATAAGGTCAACACCAAGGTAGCACAGCTTCATTCAAGCAAACAACAAAGTGAAACACTCCCCAAAGGCTAAAATTACACTTGCAAATTTGTCCTAACCCTTAAAATAAAATAAAGAAACCACGTTACTTCCACCTCTTCTCCTCTTCATTCAATATTGATCTGAATCTAATAATACTTGTTAATTGAATCCAATGGACCCAAAGCTCAAGCAGCATCAATTGGCATCTCTGCTACCCATTGCTCTGCTGTCTCTGCTTCTACTCCTCAAGTAAGATTCAACAACACTCAACAATTCCCACAATACAAACATTTAGTTCATAAAGAATGAATTCTGTGGTCAGAGTAAAAGCCGAGGAGCGAAAAATGGCAGAAGAATCAAACGTAGTCATCAAGAACAAAGGCTTACAGTCACCACTCAGTTTGAATACAGTTCAGGAAAGCTTCACTTTCCTCGCAGGCACTGCCCCTTTCAACAGCTGCCATGCTTCCACCATAGTCGAGGTCCCAAAACTCAGAAAATCCATCCCTCATGAATTAAGTTCATGGATCATAGTGTCTTTCCATATCATTCGTGGTTTATTTCTTCTGTTTAGGTTGGTAAAGACAATTTCTTGGTAGCTTACTTTGGTGGATCCAGGGAGGGTGCTACGGATGTCAAGATTTGGCTGCAGAATTACACTGTAAATCCGACGACTTAATTAAATTTTTGTTTGTTAGAAAAAAATAAAATAAAATAAAAAATTGTGCATATAAGAATTATGATTGATGCAGGATGGATGCTGGCTTACTCCTGTTGTAGCTGATGAGCAACCTGGAGTGCCCATGTGGAATCCTGTGTTATTCAAGCTCCCTTCTCAGGAGCTGCTCCTCTTCTATAAAATTGGACAAGAAGTTCAGAAGTTAGTTTTTAAATTTCGCCTTTTCTTCTCATCTTTCTTTGTGATTACTGAGTGTGTGTGTGTGTGTGTGTGTGTGTTGAAAATTCAAGATGGAGCGGGGCGATGAAGAGATCGTTGGATGGTGGTGTAACTTGGTCGGAAAGAGAGCAGCTTCCGCCGGGTATCCTTGGCCCTATCAAGAACAAGGCATGTATTTAACAGCATGAATTCAGTTTACATTTGGACTAAGTAGATACAGGAATTTTAACTGATTGCTGCAACTAATTATATGTACCTTGTGTGTTCTAGCCTCTGTTACTGGATGATGGTCGTCTTCTTTGTGGATCATCGGTGGAGAGCTGGAACTCTTGGGGAGCATGGATGGAGGTGAGAGATGTGAAGGATAATCATAAGATTCATTCAGATCATGAGTTTCACAAAGGAAAGAAAGATGGACAGTAAAGCTCGTTTTTTTTCTTTTTTTTTTTTTTCTTTCCTATCTCCCGCCTGTGTAGGTTACTGCTGATGCGGGTCGCTCATGGAACAAGTACGGGCCAATATACATTGAAGATGAAACACTTTGCGTGATCCAGCCAGTCCCATATCAGACTGTGTACGGAACATTACGGGTCTTGATGCGATCATTTGAAACAATTGGTAAGGTTTGCATGGCGGAGTCATTTGATGGGGGAGTTAGCTGGAGTTTTGCAAAGCCTACGGAACTTCCTAACCCAAACTCAGGTAATCTTCATTTCTGTAAATACTAGTGCAAAAGTTTGAAATTCTTCAGGAATCTCCAGATCTATGATTTAACCCTTTAGTCATCAATGCTTAACAGGGCTCGCAAGAGTATAATTTAAGACCTGATGAACAAAACCAATACAATGAATACATTCACGACCGTGTATTTCGCGATTTTCTTATGATGTGAAATGAAAACACTCCAAACAAACAAACAACAAGTAACATGCTTAAAACAATCAAAGATAATGAAGCATCCAAATCCAAACCAGTAGTTTAAGTTCATATCAAAGACTTACAATTTTCATTACTCTGGAATAACTTTTTGTCATGTTGTAGTACATAAACCCCCCTTCAATTAACAGGCATTGATGGAGTGAAGCTAAGAGATGGGAGGCTTCTACTAGTATACAACACAGTATCTCGGGGCGTCCTTAAAATAGCATACTCGGAAGATGATGGTGATTCTTGGAATGATATAATGACACTCGAAGAAAACATGGAGATGGAGTTCTCATACCCAGCAGTGATCCAGATCTCCGACGATCTCATTCACATTACATACACCTATAACAGGACACAAATCAAGGTACATATTCATCACAGATTCTTACTTTTAGTCACAAAGAAAACCCCTAATCCTTCCATTCTGTTTCAATTTGCAGCACATGATTCTCCGACCCAGCAACATTTTAGGACTGTGAACTCAGATGGTTTGCTATGTAAACGATGGATAGTTTAGTTTTAACTTCTTTTTCGCAGAATATGTAAAATATTGTTATACAAATCACAATGTAGAACTAGGAATGATGGAAATGTTGAATTGCTTCATTAAGATCCTTGAGAGCTTTGTCGTATGATACAAATCCCATAAACCAGAACTCATGGTTATCCGCAGTGACAACCTGAATATATTTCTCAGTTGGGTTCCTTAGGTTGGCAGAAGGAGTCAGTCCTCTCAACTGATCAAGTTGCACCACTACCTGCACATCGAACAATTTTCTTCTTTAATAAGATTCATAATTATAATCACAAAATAACTAAAAGAAGGCGACTCTGTGTTAATTATACCACAAAATAATTAGAGTCTAAATAAACCCCCTAAAGTTTCACAGAAAAGCAAATATTCTACCCTACTGTTTATTTTTCAAAATCTTGCACGTAAACTTATAAAAAGTTGGCATTTTGCACTAGACCTATCATATATATGTGTTTTTCAGTAAGGAAACCCTAAAATTGAATTATAAATATTATATGTGCGTAACTCCCTTGGATGTCAACGTGTTGAAATTGGGGTTCTATAAATCTTGCAGATATGATAAGTCAAACTTCAGATATATGTTATGGTGAAGGAGACTTCTATTTGGGAGCTATGTCGTGTCGGATACACAAATCTGACACATCGTACCACTACCTACTTTAGGGCAGTTTTTCAAACAAATTTCCGACTCAGTGTACCGTGTTGCATTGTCTGTGTGGACATAGTAATAATATCTTAGGGTAGTTTTTGGAAAAATAATTCCTGAGTCAGTGCATCGTGTTTCATTGTGTCCATGTCGGTATGACCCTGTCTGTGCTTCTAAGATGTCAAGCCACCAATTTTTTTACAATTATAGGGGTTTTCAACCAATGAGAAAAACATAGTGTAGACATTACCATAAATTGGCATATATAGATAAATAGGGAACGAAGTGCTATGTTTGTTAAATTTAGGCTAGAAATAGGTAGGAAGAGGGAAAAAAATTAAGGAGATACTACATGCTTTTCAGGGGGATATGCGTGGTTTACCCAAAAGAAGAGAAGATAAATTTTAGTAGACTTGCAAATGGAAAGAGAATCTGACAACTGAAAATGAGTCAAAGGGAAAATGAGTCAATGGCTTGTGAATGACCCGTCGGTAGGTGACAGACTCCAGATTGAAAGCTGCTCGAAAACTCGATCAAAGAAAGAAGGCCACCGAGTTGAAATCAAACATTAGAATGTATGATAAATCTTAATCGCTGTGAACATCACTTCCATCATTGTTAGGCCTAAAAGTTTAAGATCTTCAGGAAAAAAATATCTTAGGTTTTGTTTATAAAGGTTTTAAGATTCTATGAACTTTAACCAAGATAAATAGTCACACACATGGAAAAATAGGTGTATATGTAATATTGAAGTAAATGGAAAGAAAAAAAAAGCTGTTAGTCTGCATGAGTTCTAAGATGTGATCATCACAAGGATAACCTATGATGGTATTTGATGGTATTTGATATATTCACAGTAATTTATATAGCACATTGAATCTTCCACAACTCTTTATATTTCTTCAAAAAGTTCTGTTTCTTCTTAGTTCTACTTGTATCTTGATCCTAAACAAAAATTCATCAAAATCAGCTCAAATTTCCTCAAAATAAGAACTTTCACCCAACCTTACCCTTGAATTTAATAACAAACCAAATTGGGAATCTTGCATACCACAAATTGTAGAAAGAAAAAAAATTGTATCAAGGGTGAAAAAAAACTCATGGTAAGTAAAGTAAAACATTTTTAAAGATAATTACTGACCTTATAATAAACCCATTCAGGTTGACCTGTGGCAGTGTAATGGCATAGAGGTTTATCACTACAAAAGGCCAACCGTCTTGTCGATACATATAAAGTTCCAATAACAGGACCGGATGACGTCGATATATAACAAGCAAATGATTTCTGTAGCTTTTCTCCTGGATGCATACCAAATGCCTGCTGAAAAACCTTATTATTTCCTCCTTCTGCAATCACCTTTGTTCCTTGTACAATTCTAGCCATTGCCGCATCACAGACACTAGGGCTGGTTTTAACTACATGATTAAAGGATAACAATCAATAATAGAGTAATAGATGCATATATGATTTTAAAAATATAATTTTAAAAAACACTACTATATTCAAGAACATAAGGTCAATGTCAATAAGGGTAGCCTGCTTCTAACACCCTCAAGTGTAGTCAATAAATATTAAGATAATTTGCATACAAGAGGCTTTAAACAAGGATGACTTAGCACTATAACCCTCATAGCAGCTAATTATCTGTGTTTATGTGCGACAAATTTAAATTTTGTTTACATTGAGTTATATTGCTTGAATTTTGCTCGCACGTTTATGTTGGAATATGTGTCTTTAGATAATTTTCCTTATTAGCATTTACAACCCTCCAAAGAGTGCTAAATATTAATAAAACAACTGGGGGGTTATTTTGAACACCAGAGTCGAAGAACAAATTAACCTAAAATTTTAAAAACCATTATCACTCCTTACTTGGTCAGTAGCTCCTAGTCTCCTATCCTACCACAACAAATAAGCAAAGGTCCCAACTTGAACATAGAGCAAGAACAGGTTTCTTAGCAGATAGAAATCGAGAATACATTAAAGCAAATACTACCAATCTAAATTGCATTTAATTACCATGAAATCTCAACGATTTTCAAATTCCATAAACTTATTTTATTACTCATGCCTATCTTATGATAATAGAGCCAAGTAGGAGAAAATAAATATTGCAGAAGACCATACCACTACATAAGAATCTGAAGTTGTGGTAGGGTTGAGGATTTTATGCTTGTTATATACTAACATGCCCTGGTCCTTTGGGCTCACCAGGTTTGTTTTTTGTTTTTTTGTATGTGTTTTACTATGTGTGCCAGGTGAGAATTGTGAACTTGGGTCGCTATGACACCATGTGAAAGATCTTGTCTCCAAATGAGAACTCTGAATTTGTGATAAGGACCACGATTTACACTTATATTTCGATACAGATGGTTAAAAAATCCAATCACTCCATAAATCTCAAATAAGCCAAAGTGGGCATCTACTACAACATGTTACCACACAACCCATTAATTCCTCTAATGCAAATGACAAAGTAACATGATACCTGATATGGCTAAAAATAGAACCAAATCGGGACCATTCAAATCGGGCACGAATCTTAAAGCTCTCAGGGGTAAAACGGTAATTTCACCTACAAACGGTATGAATTGAGAATTGGGTCTTTCTTCAAAGCCCAATAGCCCAAAAATGAATCTATCATATTGGGTATGGGTGACAGCTCATTACAAACCAGTCCAGGTCATTTAAGGAGTAATTCAAATTCATGATTATCTCTAAGAGACGGATTAAACCAAAACTCTTATCATGAAACGATTTAAACTCTATATCTTATCAAAAACACCGGGACATAGGGATAAATAATAATCTCTAAACTGTCTCTAAGGCGACTATAAATACATCTCTCCCCCCACCATAAGAAAGGTAATCAATCTTTTTCCACGCAAAACTTTTCCATAATCTTCCTGATTACTGACATGAGTGTCGGAGAGTTCGTCGTCGGGATCCATCCCGATGTATCGAACTTTTTTGCAGGTCAACGGCAGCAGCAAGAAACCAGTCAAATGACGGTGAAAGTCAACAGGTTTGCTTTATTGTTTCAAAAAAGAATCCACAAATTCATCTGTTTGCTCCCACACCAAAATCAGCAGCAACAGATTGGCGCCGTCTGTGGGAAACGAAAAAGCCATCCAGCCTTCATCAGCGAAAGTCAGTTCCAAACCATGCATCCGAAAGAGAAGGGGAAGGCAGCAACCATGCCTCCGAAAGAGAAGGGGAAGGCAGCGGGCTCCAGCCGAAGAGCCACTCCTCTTCCTTCTCCTCCAGTCCAAGGTGTCCTTGCTCAACTCAATCAGCAAGTTCAACAACCGCAGCCTGAACAGCCTCTTCCTCAACAGGCCCATCCAGGGTCTCGAGGGGCTGCCCCAGAGGGCTCTCGTCGAAGACGTCCAAAGCAACACCCTCATCATGACCATGTTTCGGTCCACAATCTCTTAACTGACTCTGGCTTCCCATAGTCCTCCAGGGCCGGATCTTCGTCAGGCAATTCTTAACCGTCAGCAGGGGGTCGACCTCCGAACTCGCTAGAATAAATGGCGAGCCCCTAAGGAAGTCTATCAACCTGAGCACCCAGGGGCCTCAAGAGTCCAGACCCCCCCCCCCCCCCCCGACCAGAAGATCCCCTCCCGCGGGAGACGATGTAATACCCCTAGTATGTAATATTTTTCTTACAATGAAAATACATATACATTGTTATATATATATACATTGATATTGTTATTGTTATTGTTATTTTTTTATCATACACTATTATTTCTATAATTCTATATTTATATTTGTTTAGCATATCCATATGGTTAAGTTTTTAAAACCTAATATGTTTCTTTCTTAAAGCCCAACTTGTTTACAAAAAAAGGAAAGAAGGAAGAAGCCCAACCCAACAATAAAGAGCACAATCACAATTAATTAAAGCTTGAGGGGTTAAATGCAAAAAAAGGGGACACCTAAGTATTTCCTAGAGATTTCCACACACACCCACACTTCTCTCCTTTCTTTAGCTGGCTGGCAGCAATAACAGCCCTTTTGTTGAATTCTAACTGTGGAATAAACTCAACAACGACGACGAGATGCAAGAATTATAGAATCAAAAACAAGAAAATAAAGAACAACCAAAAGCAACACACAAGAACACAAGATTTTTATCGAAGTTCACCCAAACAATGGCTACTTCCCCGCGTAGAGGCACTCCTGCGATTTCCACGAGAAATATAAAGATTAGGTTTTACAAATCTCAAGAACTCACCACCAAGGTGTAGGGATTCTCTCTATCTCCCTCTCTCTTAATGACGGCTGGTAGATCTCTATTTTCTTTTCACTTAACCCTAAAATCGTACACAATACAATATATATAGGATTCCACAACTTTCCATCTCAGCCGCTCATCAATCAGCGTCGGGACGATCTACCGCACCATCTTGACAGTCGACCGGTCTTCTCCCTCGACTGCATGAGTTCCAACAGAGAGCGGGTCGGTCGACTGCGCAGTCGATATGTCATTCCTTCAAAGTACAGAGTTGAGTCAGAGAGCGGGACGGTCGACTGTGCGGTCAACCAGTCGTCTTGCCTGGGTGCGGTTGGGGGGTGCGGTCGACCGCAACTCTGCTGTGGCCTCCAACTACTCTTGACCTCTTGCTCCCACTTCGACTCTCCCTCCCATCTATCTTCTTCAACTCATTATCGTGTATTGGATCCACAAACCCCAACAATCTCCCACTTGGAGACATATACACGAAGTCTCTAACCTGTTCTTCATTCTTCCATTGGCTTAGTCTAGGCATGTGCCTTTGCGAGTCTCCTTAACAATTAACCTGGAGACAATCCGATAGCGGTATAGCAAAATTGATGTTTCTTGCTATCCACCACCTTAGTGAGCATGTCCGCCGAATTCTTAGTGCCAAGAATCTTAGTTAGCTTCAACCATTTCTTCTCAACTGCCATTCTGACAAAATGATATCTCGTTTGAATGTGCCGAGTCCTAGAGTGATATGCCGAGTTTTTCGCCAAGAAAACTGCACTTTGACTGTCACACTATAGTTCACTTATGGGTTGCTTCCTGCCCAACTGTTTCTTAAGCTCCGAAATCCACAACATGTCTTTCGTCGCTTCCGTAATTGTCATATACTCTGACTCCGTGGTTGACTGCGCTACAACCTTTTGTAACTGTGAAGCACAACTAACAGTTGTTCCACCAACTGTAAATACATACCCTGTAGTACTTCTGCAACCATCACGATCGTCCAAAAAATCCGCATCTACATAACCATGTATATGCAAAGAATCTCCCCCAAAACAAAGAGAGTGATCTGAAGTACCTACTAGATATCTAAGAATCCACCTTACTGCATCCCAATGCTGTTTACCTGGATTCTTTATGTAACGGCTGACAACTCCCACTGCTTGTGCGATGTCCGGTTTTGTAGATACCATCGCATACATCAAACTCCCAACAGCTGAGGCATAAGGAATAACAACCATTTCCTCCATCTCTGCCTCTGTCTTAGGATACAAGTCCATTGATAACTTGAAGTGAGCAGCCAAGGGACAAGTGACTGACCTCGCACCATCCATATTGAATCTCTTCAACACCTTCACATAGTCCGCTTGTGATAACCAAAGCTTCTTGCTTCTCTTGTCTCTACTGATCTTCATGCCGAGGATTTGCTTTGCTTCACCCAAGTCTTTCATTGAAAACTTCGAAGCTAGCGCCTTTTTCACTTTCGTGATCTTTTTCATACATGAACCTGCCAACAACATGTCGTCCACGTACAATGCCAAGGTAACTATATCATTGTCCTCATATCTACGAACATACACACAATGAACTGTTTCGCATCTATCGAAACCTTTTCCTCTCATGAAGCAATCAAACTTCAAGTACCATTGCCGCGATGCTTGTTTGAGCCCACAAAGACTCTTCTTCAATTGACATATCATGTCTTCCTTTCCTTTAGCTTCAAAACCTGCGGATTGTTTCATGTACAGCTCTTCTTCGACATCACCATGGAGAAATGCTGTCTTCGGATCCAACTGCTCTAAGTACAAGTCTTCAACTGCCACAATACTAAGCAGGACCCTAATTGAAGCCATCTTCACAACTAGTGCAAAGATCTCACTGTAATCAACACCTTCTCTTTGAGAGAATCCTTTCACAACAAACCTTGCCTTGTACCTCTTACTGCCATCTGCCTCATCTTTGACTCTGAAAACCCATTTGTTCATATGAGCGCGCTTCCCTGCAGGTAACTTGGTCAACTCCCAAGTTTGGTTCTGTTCCAAGGAGCTCATCTCGTCCTTCATGGCTAACTCCCACTGAATTCGAGCCTCATCCCTCAAAGCCTCCTCATGAGTCTCTGGCTCCCCCGAATCCGTGTACAGAACATGCTCGTAAACAACACTAGCTGATAGATCAAATATCCTGGTTGGCCTCCTCTCTCGTGTTGATCTCCTCAATGTGGATACCGCTTCACCGACCGGTTCAGGTTCTCCGAACTGTTCTGGCTGTACTTGTTCGTCTTAGATAACCTGCTCATTCTCAATAGGCTCACCATGAGCCTCCTGTGCTGCCTGTGGTACCTATACCTGCTGCTGCACTGTAGGACCCCCACCACTAGGGCTACCTTCAGAATCAGAATCTGAGTCTGAGTCTGAGTCTGAGTCTGAACCCCAATCTGACTCTGAACCCCAAAATCCGAGCAAACTGTGTTCCGAAGGTGAAATTGGGGAAAACGCTCCGCTTTGCGATGCATGCCCCTCTGATCGTGATCAACGCACATAATTGCACCACGTGTATATGTAAAAATTTCATTAATTAATTAATTTATTTAATTGAATTAATTATTTTTAAAAAATCCAAAAAATTAATTAAAAATCTAAAAAAATAATTAAACAATTCGAAAAATAATTATTAATTCAGAAAATAATTTTAAAATTCTGAAAATAATAATTATTAAACTAGAATAATTAATTAAAATTTTCGATAATTAATTATTTAAATTCGAAAATTGAATAAAAAGTTCAAAAAAAAATGGAAAAAATTCAGAAAAACCTGAAAAAATCACCAAAAATCTAGAAATTCTGAGAATAATTTTGGGTATTTTACAAGCTCAGAAAATCACTGTAACACCTCGAACAAGATCCAAACTCCCCCGAGAACTCCGATAAAATCTTATAAGTCATTAAAAACGGGCGAACTATTCCTCAAAAACTGTAAAACCCAGTCTTCAGAAGTAGGGGCTTTGTGATATGGCTAAAAATAGAACTAAATAGAGACCGTTCAAATCGGGCACGAATCTTAAAGCTCTCAGGGGTAAAACGGTAATTTTACCTACAAACGGGTCCGAATTGAGAACTTGGTGAATCTGTCATATTGGGTATAGGTGATAACTCATTACAAATTCATTTAAAGAGCACTTCAAATTCATGATTATCTATAAGAGACGGATTAAACCAAATTTCTTATCATGAAACGATTTAAACTCTATATATTTTCTAAAAACACTGGGACATAGTCACATAGGGATAAATGATTATCTCTAAATTGTCTCTAAGACGACTATAAATACCCCACTCCCCCCACCATAAAAAAGATAATCAATATAAGCTCTTTCATAATCTTCCTAATTACTAACAAGAGCGTCGAAGGGTTCGTCGCCGAGACCATCCCGGTGTATCGAACTTTTTTGCAGGTCAATGGCAGCGGCAAGAAACCAGTCAAACGCCGGTGAAAGTCAACAGGTTTGCTTTATTGTTTCCAAAAAGAATCCACAAATTCATCTATTTACTACCACACCAAAATCAGCAGCAACAATACCAACCAACTACAATTTCCCCATCATCTATTCATTAATTTAAAAAGTTATTAAAAAAGAGGTAAAGAAAATTACGGTGGTGCCAAACGTTGGTTGCAGCCCCAGTTGCCTGCTTGGTCCCATGCTCCACCTTCTTTCCACATTGCGACAATAATTTCTTCACCGTATCCATCGATCCTTCAAAAACCCCAACAAATTCAATTAAAAAAAAAACCAAAAAGGGTTAGTATGCATTAATGTTAAATATTATGATTACCCTTTTCTTTCTGAGTGGGCATTGGGGTGACATGAACGTAAGGGTTGCCAATGCCATTACTGCCATTCCTGGATGGTGATGAGATGCCGGAATGGTTGACATACATGGGATTGGGATTGAAGGATTCGACGGGGACCCATGTTGTGGATTCTAGCGGTGCTTGTTTGGCATTGGGTTTGGATTTGGGTTCCATTATTGAAAACAACTTTTCCCAAAGAAGAGAAGAGAAGAGAAGAGGAGACGGAGAAGAACGAGGAATGGTGGAATTTTATCTTTTAGTTTTTGTTTTGCTGTTCGCGTTTGAACGACGCAGAATGGTCTGAATGGAATCCCAAGATTCCTAAATTGGGCTTTTGTGGGCCCAGATTGGGCTGCAATTATGTAAAATTGTCTCTTTTTTTTAATGTTAATAGTGAAAAGACAATGATGAATGAAGCTTGTTTGCCCGGGAGTTCATAAAGAATAAGCCAGACCAAGAAAAAAAAATATCTATGACTATATATAAATACTAGGTTTGCGGGATGACACGTGCTGAAACGGTGCACATTGTTTGATTATATAAAATAATTTTGGAGCTCCAGCAAATTAATTGGAGTAGTAAATATAGAGCAAAAAACATATTATATTATATGATATATTTTTTTTGAATTATTTTTAAAGTTTTTAAATTTTAAATTTTTTTAGTTTTTTAGTGTTTTATTTTTTTAAAATTTTTAAATTTTGTATTTTCTTAATTTTTTGAATAGAAGAGGGAGGGAGAGAGAGAAAAAAAAATAATTAAATAAATATATGAGTTGTTTTGGGTGGGGGATTTGAATTTGAGTTTTGGGGAAAAAAATTTTGGAAGGAAAATATGTTTTGTAATATTTGACCTGGGCCATTGATTTTGGGGGAGATTGAAGGAGAGCCACTTGATAGCGTTCTTTGTAATTTATTATATAGATATAGATATTTTTTCATAATTTTTAGGGAAACTAAACTATAAAATTTAACGTATTTAAGGTGGGTTTTTCAAAAATTCCAAAAATTTTAGGAGGGGTTTCGAATCAAGCTATCTATCACTTGCGAAGTGTAATACATGATCACAAGTGTAACACATGATCAATAACAAGTGCAGAGATAAATCCATTGTCGAACCAAGAGTTCACCCCTTAGAGCCTTGTGGCCGGGGCTAGTGGATAAGGATCCGTTTAGCTAAAATCCTTGCTAAGGTATGCAATGCAGTGGTTGTTTAGCATCTTTTGAGGGAATGCAATCATTTCAAGAGATATATATACCTTCGCCACCCAAGAAATATTTATGGGTATTTTGATATAAGACTTAAAACTTGATAGTTAAGTTGTAAATTATGATGTGGTTGTTGCTTGGGGGAGGTCAGGATGTGGGTCTAGTCTCGTCACTGAGTTCGATCGAGTTGGTAGGCATTCAAGTAGTTTAGAAGGTCCTCAGCACAAGCCTCTTCTAATGCCAATGTAAGTAAGTACGTAATTAAGTTGGTTGGACGAGGAAAAGAAGATAAATTACTTGAAGTTATTGTGAGGGGCTTAGAGTTAAGGAATGTTTGTTTATTCATGCATCAGTGCTCCCTTGCAAGCAGCTTGTCACGTTTGCATGGCGGGCCAAATTATCTTCAGGTGTAGTGGTCAGAGTTGGCTTAGAAGATAAATGCTGAGTGGGACTGGCTTGGGCCGTTTGATGGACATAGGCATGTGTTGGGCCTTCGTTGCAAGCTCGCTCTAAAGCCTAGATATTCATGAACTTTCTAAAAGAGACCAACGTCATTTAAAAGTACACAGTGTCCCACTTCCATCAATTATCTTCGTTAAGTCTCCTCTCCTATTAGTCGCGTTGTTGTGCAAAATTTGACTTGAACTACTTAAAATATCCCTCTACTTAAAATTGGAGCACATGAATGATACCCTCTTCTATTTTAGGTAGTTTAGGGTAAATTTGGTACAGACTGTTGCTCAAGTAAATTGCATTCAAAAAAAACCTCTCTCTCACCAACTCCCGTTCTATAAAAAAATAACCCTAAATCTAAAAAACCCTGGGGGCGGCGGCGGCCACCCTCCACGCCGCCGCCCCACCCGTCGTCCCCTCCCGGCCATCTCCTCCCCCTTCCCTGATCTCAAAACCTTTCCCCCTCCCTTGATCTCAAAATCCTAGATCTACATTCGCGTTCTGTTGGGTGGCGGTTCGTCGAAGACGGAGGCTGATCGTCGAAGCCGTTCGTCGCGGCCGTTCATCGAAGCCAGCTATTCGTCGTCCCCGATTTCAAAACCCTAGGTCTCCAGTCGCGTTTTGTTGGGGGGCGGTTCGTCGAAGACGGAGGCCGATCGTTGAAGCCGTTCGTCGCGGCCGTTCGTCGTCCCCGATTTCAAAACCCTAGGTCTCCAGTCGCGTTTTGTTGGGGGGCAGTTCGTCGAAGACGGAGGCCAATCGTCGAAGCCGTTCGTCGTCCCCGATCTCCAGTCTCCAGTCGAGTTGGATGGCGGCCGTTCACCTCTGTCCCCTCCCCCCTTGTACTATTGTACTGTGTGTCGTCCCCGATCGCCTCTATTGTACGGTGTGTCTTCACCTCTGTTCACCTCGTCAAAGCCACGCGTCGTCCCCGATCGACGACGACCCCCATTGCGCCCCCCAAGACAGCCCACTCACCTCTGTCCCCTCCCCCCTTGTTCCTTCGGCATCCCCTTCCCCCTTCCAGATCTGAGATCTCGAACGCCGGCGGCGAGATCTGTGCTTTTGGAGTATCCATCGCTGCTGGTGTGATTGGGACCTGCCTTTGCGTCGGAGGATTGACGAGTTCATCCATCCCCACTGTGTCTTATTGCTGTCCCTTTCTTCGGCGCTAGTTGCGGCGCCATCGCTACCACCACCATGTCCGCACACTCAACACCAACCGCGGTGATCTGCAGCTGCGATTTGGATGTTGAGTTGTTGGTTGTGTATGCGAAGAAGAAAGTATACGTGTGATGGTAGTACCGAAGTTAGAGACGGCAGCTGGATGATCTGGTTATTGTTTGTGTGGGGGGAGTGGAGGAGGTGCTTGGGATCGGTGTTGCACGATTACGGGGCTTGGGCCAAAGACGGGGTCCCCCCCATAGGTGCGCACCTTTACAGCACTAGGTGGGGCTTGGGCCCGCAGACGGGGTCCCCCCATGAGATGTCCTGTAGAAATTGTTAAGGAGAAGATGTATTTATTTTTGTTCGGTAGTGGGGTAGTCGCATCCTGAACTCGACACCCGTTAATCAACGGCCACAGGTTTCGCAACAGCACTGCCACTACGCTCTCATCAATAAACCTGCAATCTACAACGTCCACCGCCCGTAGAGGCGAGAGGGGAAGGTGATGCTTCTGTTAGTTGTGATTGTTTCGGGTTTTGCGTGAGAGAGAGAGTGAGAGAGTGAGAGAGTAAAGATGTTGCTTCTCTCTACTCTGTGCTGGTGTCTGTTAGTGTTTGTGAGAAATCACTAAAGAGAGTAGATGCGTATGAGAAGCAAAGGTATCATCTTCACTCCTTGTCGGTGTTCGTGGTTAGGGGGGTGATCGAGTATTTTGTTTTGTGAGAAACTTCTGATGAGAGCTGTAGTGTGACAGAGGTGAGTACCCTCTCAACGACTCTCCTTTTGGGTGCGACTCTGATTGGACCATGTGTGAAGTTGCGTTGGTGAGGTAGAAGGATGGGAGCGGCAAATTTTCAAATCCAACATGATTCGCTTCAGGTGGGTGGGCGCATGCCGTGGAGGTGGGTGCTCGAAGCTTGCTGGACGGACATACAATTAGTTGGTCCTCGTAGTTTAGAGTGAGAGCTGATTATATGTACTAGTCATGTCGCTTCATGTTTTTTTATGTCTTTAGGTTATAACTTGCCCCAGTATTTTGGGTTGTTTTGTTAATTTCTTATTAATGAAACATGATGGCCTTATTCCACCTTTTTCCTCAAATTTTTTTTTGTACAGACAGTTCGGATCAACGGAGTCAACACTCAACACTGACTCATAGGAGAGAGAAGAGGCTTACCAAAGATAATTGACGGAAGAGGAGAATTTTGTACTTTTTTGTAATATTGAGAGATTTTCAGTATTTGCTTTAAACCTTGGTTTTTGTGTGTATTTTACCTAAGAACATCTAAAACAAAATTCATTTTCTTTCAAAACCTACTATTTTCACACCAAAAAGGCAAAACTTAATTTCTCTTAAAAACTAAATTTGGATTGTTAGGAAACGTAGGAGTATTTCAGTTGTGCCGTAATAGGCGGAAACATAGGGGTTTTAACTGTTCTAATAAACACTGAGATAAGCATGCGGTTAATTTAAATGGACACCTACCAAACAGCTTTTCTAGTTTTCCATAAAACCTAAAATTTGAAAAATCCCTTATACACCAATCTCATCTATATTTTAAAAAATGAAAAATAAATAAATAATAGAAGTAAGATTAATCAAGCAAATTTAAATAAAATAAGTCAATAACAACGTTAATGTGTTTCTAGATAGGTTTTCGAATTTCAAAAATTGGAGATATTTAAAATTGAAATTCATAGAGCTTTTTAAATGTGAAAAGAGAGAAATGAGTAGTGACTTTGAGTGTCCTCCTACTTTTTCTCTCATTTTTCCTTTTTAAAATGGAGAAAC
Source organism: Hemerocallis citrina (assembly GCA_017893485.1). Lineage (NCBI taxonomy): Eukaryota > Viridiplantae > Streptophyta > Magnoliopsida > Asparagales > Asphodelaceae > Hemerocallis > Hemerocallis citrina. The sequence goes on along the minus strand of CM030367.1, from coordinate 119,097,068 downwards.
TAGTATAGCAGCGTGCAATGTTGCACAGACTTTAAAATGATGATGATAAAAATAATAAAAATCACTCTAAAAAATTATGCATAATTAATAGCTAAAAGAAAAACATTAACAACTATTTCCTTTTTACGATATCTTAGTTTTAAAGAGACTTGAAAACCATATAAATATTGTACAGATAGTACATTTTGCTTAGGGCAACATTTAGGCCAGTATAAATAAGTCGCTAACATATTCATGTGAAACAGAGCATATGATTATAAATTTATGAAAAATTAATAATTTTTGTAAAATTGGAGAATAATTACTTCTTATACAAATAGATAATAAAAAAAGAACTACTTATGCAACTGATGATACATTCTGTTTACATCGAACATATGAAATCTATTTAGGTCTAACAAACCATTATGTTTACGTATCATACAAAATATGCAAAGTATATTGGCATGATACGGACTGAAGGTATGATGACTTTTTTGTTAAGGATTGGGTTCTGGCTGAACTTGATTTCACCATTAATGAGAAATTTGAGAGCTAGGGTTAGAAGATTGGGAATTTAGGGAAGAACTTTCTTGATTTATATTCATATTGAAAGATTATTACAGCGTGAGATTTATAGTAGGATTTGTTGCGGTTACGTTACAGAACAACTCTAATACAAAGCACGTGGATAACGCACAAATCTTACCCGCCACATAACCCATTCAACTAAAAAAGTGTGCATCGCACGTAAAAAAAAACAGATGCAAAAAAAAAAAAAAACTAACAGCTACAACTTCTCTTGAGATGGGCTCTGAATACTCTGAGTAGCGCTGGTATAGGGTCTTATCGGTTCGGGTCCTCCACTACCCGGACCCAGACCCGATACCTCACGGGTCCAAAAATTGGACCCGAACCCTCCTTAAAAAAATATACCCTTCGGGTCCAATAGCGGGGAATAAATATTTGCACTTAATTATTTTTTCACCCGATATTTTACGGTTCCAACAATTTTTGCACTTAAGTACATCAATTAATATTATATTTACACATCTATCTTCAACAATTACTATTTACATGTATATTCTATAACCCTATTATTATTCAAATTCCAAATATTTGGGGGTATTTATTAACGGGTCTGGGTCCGGATCGGGTCTATTTTGAGCGGACCCGGACCCGATAGTGCTTCGGGTTTTATTTTAGGACCCGGATCCAGATTCGGACCCGTATAGATCGGGTCGGTTCTGGTCCAATGCCGGGTCCGGGTATCGGGTCAAAGTAGCAGCTCTAACTCTGAGTACTCCGATGGTCAGCTTCACTCCGACTTTCCGACATCCCTAACTACTTCATCCCCCTCATATTGAGATTGTCCCAAGCTCAAAATCAGGGTACTCAAACAAAAGTCATCAGTTTCCACCCGTCGCCTTGCATATGAATGCCTTGCTCCATTGCCAAATGGAAGTGGGCACCAAACAAGAAAAAAAACTTAATGTGGTAGTAACATGGGCACTAGGAAAGAACTTTGTCAAAGAACACTTCATACAACATCATTCTGAACAAAAAAAAAAGGCTTCCTCTTCTTTTTCTTCACATCAGCATCTTTCTTTTTCTTTATGTCAATTTCTTTCAGCAGATCAACAATCTCACTCTCCTCATCACTTGCATGAATGTGTAATACATCCTTATAACCAGCAGTTAATATAGCATTATCGAGCAACTCAAGTGTTGGATATATTGGTATATTCTCTCTATATAAATATAGCACGTGCATATGTGTAACACGTGTAATGAACGTACAATTGATTGGATATTGGAACGCGGGTTTGTGGGCTTATAACCCGATACCCAAACCAGTATTTAGGAATAAATACTGGCTTGTGATAGCAGTCTAGGTATTCCAATCTTGATACCTAGGGTGAATATCTCAAACAACTTAGATTTAGAGATAAACCCTAATTCTCAATTGTTAATTTCTCACAAAACCTAACAATCTTGAGATATTTTTAATCAATTTGTGAGATCAATGAAATCACCGTTCGTTGGGATTCGATCGACGCCATCGTTGCCTCCACTGCCGTGTGCCGTCATCACCATCGTGGTCGATTCGAGATGAAGTCGCCATCGTGGTCTTCTTCTTGCTTTTGGTTGGGTCTGTTTGTCAGCCCGGTAGCCAATCACGACGACACCCGCGCGGGCGTCGGCACCGCCCAGGCCAGCCACCGGCTTCTTCACTGTCGTCACGGATCGAAGGGGACTCAGATGGCTGGCATCGTCGATGTCGACGCGCGACGCCGCCGCCCCTGTGGAAGTTGTTTTAGTCCTCCCTCATCTTCAACTTTTAAAACCCTAATTTTATGATCTCATCCAGTTTCTCAACAAACCCCCAAATTCGTTTTTATTTGAAACCCTAGATTTCCCCCCAAAATTCGAGTAGTTTATCGCTTGATTGCTTAAACTGCTTTCAAATCAAAGAGTCGAAGAATAGAAGGGGACTCGAAATCGGAAGAATCCCTAATTCGTTGGTCGATACCGAGATCGTAGAATCCGAGATCGTAGAATCGGTTTAGCGATGAAAGAGGAAAGCGCATTAGAAAGGGTGGGGCCTTTGGAATCAGAAGAAGCAGACACGAAATTAAAGGTAGACACGTCGTTCACTCGGATTTCAGCAACAGAAACCTCCTTGTGGTCAAAATGTTGATAGAAGGCGGCACAATGGCACATCAAAGGCGGGTGTCATGCTTACTGAAAGGATCCATTAGGAGCGGCTTAATGCACAAGGCTGAGCCAATTGCTTCACTGGAAAGTGTTCGTAGGAGAGAGGCCAAAGACATGGCTCCTACTGTAACTCCGTAAAGACGGAATTATGAAAGTGAAAGAGTTGGTCCTTCAGAATTACAAGCGCAATAACTCCCAGCAGGCACAAGAAATTTAATGTTACCTACAAATTGTGTATGTTGGAGACGATGGATTTGGATCATGGTATGATAAGTCTGCACTACGCAGGCTTAATTTGAAAAAATCACTTCTAACTTGAAGTGTCGGTATGATATACTCTAATCTTGCTTAGTACTTTCATGTGATGAATGTATTAACGTTTTGTGCGTTTGATCATATGATTGAAAGTTTTAGATCATAGTTATTATCGCTTTGAAAAACTAGCATGTTTAGGATTGTTAAGTGTTTTATCATACTATGTGTATAGATATTTTGACAAATCCATTGTTCGTAGTTTGTATGAGATTACATTTTTGCTTCTCTAAAATTTTAAAATAAAATAAAATTGTATAAGATATATAACAAATTTCTATAACTTAGGAAAGAGCATCTCTTAATGTAGAATATGACTCTACTAGTTATGTTTTATTCTCTCTCGTTCATTGTACTGTGTGTGCAAAAGTTGAATTATAATATGTTAGTCATTATCTCATTTAGCGTTATGAAGATGATGAAGAACGAGTAAAGGAAAGAACTCTTTGCTCAATGTGTCTGAGCTAGTGGACATTGTTAAAACCATTAGAGAAAGCAAATAATTTTTTGTAAAATGTGATAGAGTAATTTTGTATTAACTCTTATAAAGTGCATATATTGTCAATCGTATGTATAAGTTGAGTTTAACAAATGAGACAATTAATAATAATAGTTCTAATTGTGTTCTTGAACATAGCATAATTGGCTAAGATTTGAGAACTATATATTCAATTGTTTGTGAGGAAATGTGATCTAATTATCAAAACTGTGGGAAAATGGAGTTAAAAGCTATTGAGTCAAAGTTTTAACATCCAAGTTGTTTTGAAATTTAGAATCACTATGAACTATATATTAAATTGTTTGTTCTTGTTAAAACTCATAACTCTACTAAATGACACTCCATTAAAATATGACTGTTACCGCTAAATCTGGTGTGGGGGTAAACAGATAGTATTTGTGGATTCTTGGAAAACCCGAATAGCAAACCTGAACCTGTTCCGCCGATCTTGACCGTTGATTCCCGCCGTTTACCTGCAAAAAGTGCGAGACACCGGGGTTGTTCCCGTCGACGCACCCTCCGACGCTCAAGTCAGTAATCAGGGATGATTATGAAAGAGTGTAGAAACTGGTGAAAGATTGATTACCTCATACTGGTGGTAGGTGGGGGGTATTTATAGTCGCCTTAGGGATCAGATTAGGAATGTAATCCCCGTGATCTTATAAGGAATATAATCCCCGTTATCAGATAAGGAATGTAATCCCTAATTCCCAGTGAAAAGATAGATGTGAATCAGGGCCGTTGATTAGGATTAATTGGGGACATTGATCTTATCTTGCTGGACTGGGTGTGTAGCGGGTTGGAACCTGCTCCCAGTTGGAGATGGACCCGTTCGCGGGTTAATGGACTTTTGAGATGGAGACCCAGTACCCACTTTGGACCCATTTATGGATGAAATTACCATATTACCCCTAAGCTTTAAAATTCGTGTCTGATTTGGACGGTTCCGATTTAACCCCATTTTTAGCCATATCACGAGCCCCCCACTCCCGAAGACTGAGTTTGATCAGCCTTTGAGGAGTAGTTTCACTATTTTAATGGCTGGCGGAGTTGTATCGAAGTCAAAATGGGACGTTTCGAATCTTCGTAGGAGGTAGTATTGTGATTTTTCATGTTGGTTGCACTTTGAGTTGCTCTTGATCTCTCTGGATCATGCGGTGTTTTCATTTATCCTTGCGAAGCGTCAATTCGTCGTTCAGGGGTCTTAGAAGATTGTTCTTGGCCATAATTACTTGTTTGGGGATTAGAAAAAGTTTCCCCAACTTTGCAATCACTTTCCAGGAGTTCTTCCTCAACTTTCCGAATTTTTAATTGTTTTTTCGCAATTTTCCAACGAATGGATCGGTTGTTTTTCTTCCTCGTGTGGTCTATATGCTGGTATCACATTGCCGACCCCTTCCAGCGTTCGCTGCCCAGTAGGCCGAAGTCCATGGGTGGTTCGACACTTTTTCCCGAAGAGCGGAGGCACCTCGGCGAGGCTGTGAGTGCAAAGAGGGAGTTCGGCGAGGTTCGATATGGCTTTTTCCCTGTAACAGGGTCGGTTTCAAGAGCGCTCGGCATCTGATGCCGAACCCCAATTTTTCCATGTAACAGGGTCGGTGTCAAGAGTGCTCGGCAGCTGGTGCCGAACCCCATTTTTCCCCTGTAACAGGGTCGGTGTCAAGAGTGCTCGGCAGCTGGTGCCGAACCCCAATTTTTCCTTGTAACAGGGTCGGTGTCAAGAGCGCTCGGCAGCTGGTGCCGAACCCCAATTTTTCCTTGTAACAGGGTCGGTGTCAAGAGCGCTCGGCAGCTGGTGCCGAACCCCATTTTCCCCCTGTAACAGGGTCGGTGTCAAAAGCGCTCGGCAGCTGGTGCCGAACCCCAATTTTTCCGTGTAACAGGGTCGGTGTCAAGAGCGCTCGGCAGCTGGTGCCAGACCCCATTTTTCCCTATAACAAGTTCGGTGTCAAGAGCGCTCGGCAGCGAGGGCCGAACCCCATTTTCCCATGTAACAAGGTCGGTGTCAAGAGCGCTCGGCAGCTGATGCCGAACTCTTGACTCGTCGTTTCTGGCGGTATTGGCGGCTTCTGCACTTCTGACAGATGTGACAGCCTCTGAGCTTCTGACAGATGGGACAGCTAATAAATGTGATGGCTCCTGAACTTCTGACAGACGCGACGGTTCTGGTGGATGTGATGTTCATTTTAATGCTGTGACCCTTGGGCTTCTGTCAGATGGGACTGTAATTAATGCTATGTACGTCTTGGCGTGTCAATCAAGGCGACGATCGAGGTCGCTTTTGTCATTTCTCGTGAGTGGGCTGGTAGTATGGGCCCATTAACCTCGTTTTGCGCGCCTCGCTCTATAAACCCCCACTCCCCCCTCCCATTTTTCACTTCTCTTCTCTTTTACTCAGGCGGTAATTTGTGCTAAGCGAGTGATTCTGGTGATCGTCGTTTATTTTCCGGTGAAGTTTCCGACAGCCAATCTCTTAAGGTAATTTATACTTAGCTTATTTCCAAGTATAAATATGTCTCTTGCCTCTGTCTCCGAGTCAACCTCTTGGTCCGAGCCCTCCCTTGAAGTTGCCGAAGCCCATACTCCGAGTCAGACAGATAAGGGCAAGAAGGTGTTCGGCAAAGATTCGATCGTGGTGGAGCCGAAGCGTATGGGGGAGTTTGGCAGGTTGCCGGGGCCACTGACCGGGCTTCACAGAGTTCGGGAGCTTCCGGGGGATCAAGCTGAGTGAATTGTTCACGGGAAGGGGAGGAGTTTTGAGGAGAATGCGGCGAGGGAGACGACGGAGGCGGACGAGACGGTGTTGATCCTTCGCGAAGAGGACTTGGGATTGATCCGGGACTGTTTCCAGATCCCGGAGGAGTACGAGCTTATGCTGTCGGGTCCTGGGGTTAGGGCCAACTCGCCGCTGCCAGTGACCATGTGTTGCTGGCCGGTTGACGCCTTTATCGCCGGGGCTCGGCTACCTCTCCATCCATTCGCTATCGTCGTCCTGAGTTGGTTCGGGATCAGCCCCATCCAACTTATGCCAAACGCATGGAGAGTCATAAACAGCTTCATACTTCACTGCCAAGCTGCTGGGATCGAGCCGGGGCTGAACGTGCTTCGGACAATCTATCAGCTACACCAAGGGAACAGGTCGGAGTTCCGATACTATTTGACTCCGAGGTATGGCGGCAGGCTCGTCATATGCCCCGACTCCATCAAGCACTGACATGAGAAGTTCTTGATAGTGCGGAGTCCGGAGGCCTGGCCGATCCCCTCTGGTTGGGTGGAAGGGGTGCCGAAGAGAATGAAGGCGCTGCCCAAGCTTCGTCCTGAAGAAGAAGAGGCAGTTCGGACACTTCTCGATAGGCCGAAGTACGATTGGAAGGAGCTGACCGAGGATATCTTGTTCAGGGGAGGGCTCTGCTGCGTAGATCCCAGTACGCGGCTCCTTTTATGCTTTGTTTTTTATACTTTACTTCTCATGACTCGTATTGTGCTAACTCACTTCGTTTTTAATGCAGAGGCGATGGACTACCAGACGGTGTTGGCCTTGAGGGCTGGCCTCGCCAGCAAGGCGCCGAAGAAGCGCAAGAGGGTGGTCACCAAGTTACCGACCCCAAAGACTCCGAGGGTCGCGGAGACGGTCGAGGTGTCGGGGACCCTTCGGAGTCCGGCCGTTGTCGATGTAGGTGCCTCGGCGTCAACCGGGGCTGGTGACTTCCCCATCGCCGCAGCCCTCGGGATGACGACGCCGCCGCTGACAGTGGCGGCCGAGGAGCTCCTGACCGAGGAGCACAAAAGGATCCATATTCCGGACTGGCAAGTTCGGAAACATGATGGATTCCTCGGCAACTCCCTGGCAAGCATGCAGGCCGTCAAGCACCTCGCCACGCCGAAGGACCGGGCCGCCATGGAGGCCAGACAAGAAGGCGACGACGTCATTGAGATCGCTCGTTCGGTGGTCTCGGTAAGTGCTGGATCTTTTTTTTTTGTCGTTGAATTTCTTTAGCTATAATTTTTCTAACTCTTTTAATTCTTCTTTCCTTGTCGCAGATCGTTGTCCATTTTGGACACCTCACCGAGAGGTTGACGGCTCTGGAGAAGGAGCTGAAGCAAGAGTCCGACCAGGCTCGGAAGGAGAAGGCTCGGATGGGGAACGAGCTCGACGAGCTCACGGTCGAGTTCGAGGCGAAGTCGACGAGGGTCGCCTACCTCGAGGGGCAGGTCGCGAAGTTGGAGAGCGACCTTCTTCGCCAGAAGGAGGAGGCATCCAAACAATTGGCCGAAGCTGAAGAGGCCAAGGCTGCGGCGGTGAAGGGGGCAGAGGACGCGACCCTGGCGAAGGCGCAAGGTTTCCTCGCCCTAAAATATGGCCCAGGCTTATGCCGAAGCCATCGCCCTGGTGACGAAGGCGTACCCAGACGTGGATTGCTCGGGATGGAGATTGTTCCCGGGCCACGTTGAGGGCTTCGACCCCGAATCAGAGAGGGAAGAAGAAGAAGGGGAGGACGAAGCCGAGACTGAAGTCGAAGTCGCCGGCGAGGTCCCGAGCTCTGTGGTTACCCCACTGGCGGTGATAACCCCTTCAGAGGCGTCGACCCCCCCCCCCCCCCCCCCCCCCCCCAATTCTCGGTCGCCCTGGGAAAGTGGTCGCGCCCTGACTCCGCTTGATTTTACTTCTGTTCTTCTTCCTTTTTTTTGTAACGCCTAATCTCGGACTGGCTACCGCTTTTTGTTATGAATGAAAACGACTTTTTGGGGCTCGACTCTGCCTCGCTATTTTTTCTTAGAGATTTTTTGAAATTTTCGTAAGTGTAGGAGCTCGGCAATGTGTATGAAAATTTGTTGTTTGTTTCGACCTCTTTTCAGCTGGCGGTGGTGACTCAACCCGTCGAGCCCACTGGCTCGGGGGACAACGCCCATCCCAAGGTCGGCTTAGGGGCGACGAGGCTGTGCTTGTCGAGGTGCCGAGAGCGGCTCTACGAAGTCGAGCTGGAATTGCGCAGAGCTGTCAGCGAGCGGAACCATCTTCAACTCATCCTGGATCGGCGAGATATCGAGATCCGGCGATTGGAGAGCAGGATCGTCGAGATGACCCCCTTAGGAAAGGATGAAGGTTCGTTGACCGCCTTTAGCTATGGCCTTCGGATCAAGTGCATTCGCCACACTTTGTCGAAAATAACGGCGGAGAGGGACGATCTGCTCTCTGAGATTCGTCACCTGCAAACCATAGAGACGGAGCTTCGGACGGAGGGAGAGGGATTGACGGCCGAGGTGGCCAAATTGACGACCGAACGGGACGAACTGACGACCGAGGTCGACGCACTGAAGAGAGCCACGGTAGACAAGAGCATCGAAGTCACTCATCTTCGCCGTGTTATCGCGAGTCGCTCTGGCATCCCGAGCTCCGCGATACCCCCTTGCTTCGAGGTCAATGTAAAAGATGACTCGCTGAGGGAACGGATCTCGGAGCTGGAGGCGGAGGTGGCTCGTCTCAAACCTCGTTCGGGGCTGATCAATGTGAGGAGTACTTCATGCACTCGCGCGGAGAGCGATTGGGGCATCACATTTTATGAGCTCGCGACCCGTCCGCCGATCGGCCATCCTAGTCCAGGGGATGCGCAAAGTGCTGTGGCCATTTCATCGAGCGGAGCATCCGTTGGAGCAGCTGTTAGGAGCAGCGCCGAGGACACATCTCAATTTGCTGGTTTAGGGTCGAGCTCCAGAGGCAAACGTCGCCGCCCTCGAGTGTCCTGGAAGCGGAACATCCCTGCGCCACGGAGGCGTTGAAGATCTTGTTTTTGAAGCCTTTGTATTTAGCCTAAGTGCAACAAGTCGGCATTGTAACTTTAGCTTTCTAATGCCTTGTAATCTTTGTTGTACGGAAGAGGTGCATTGTACCGCATCCTAATTCTTAATAACATTTCTTTTTTAGGCCGGCATATTCTTGGTAGCTCTGTGTAGTCGTTTTGTTTGTGGCTGTGTTCGTCGTGCCGCGGTCCCGTTTGGGGGTTGGCGTTGTGAGCGTTAGGCCAGTGGTGTCGAGCTGTGCTTCGCGAACTTGCGAGATGAGTCGAGTGTTGGACTCCGAACTTGCGAAGTAGAATCGAGCCAAGCGTTGGACTCCGAACCATCGTTAGAGTAGTTCAACGGTTGTGGGAGCAATTCCGAATGGCGAACTACTTCTAACTCGCTTGGAAGCGAACTTGCGAAGTAGAATCGAGCCAAGTGTTGGACTCCGAACCATCGTTAGAGTAGTTCAACGGTTGTGGGAGCAATTCCGAATGGCGAACTACTTCTAGCTCGCTTAGAAGCGAACTTGCAAAGTAGAATCGAGCCAAGTGTTGGACTCCGAACCATCGTTAGAGTAGTTCAACAGTTGTGGGAGCAATTCTGAATGGCGAACTACTTCTAGCTCGCTTAGAAGCGAACTTGCAAAGTAGGATCGAGCCAAGTGTTGGACTCTAAACCATCGTTAGAGTAGTTCAACGGTTGTGGGAGCAATTCCGAATGGCGAACTACTTCTAGCTCGCTTAGAAGCGAACTTGCGAAGTAGAATCGAGCCAAGTGTTGGACTCCGAACCATCGTTAGAGCAAAGAGTAAAAGCATAGAGATGTGAACAATTTTTTCCCAAGTAAAATATGAAAAAGCTTTCTTTATTGATGCCTAAGGGTCGGCTGCTTCTAAAGTTGCAAGCCATTATTACAAGAGAGAAATAAAAGAAAAACAGTACAAGTAATAGGAAGGGAACGGTTCGACATCTTAAAAATACTTAGAGAGGCGTTGGTGCTCTTTCTTGGTATTTTAGGAGATGGTCGGCATTCCAGGTCCTAGGGATCTCTCTGCCTTCGAGGTCTTCTAGTCTGTATGTCCCGGAGCAGGACTACTTTGGCGATCTTGTAAGATCCTTCCCAATTTGGGGCCAATTTGCTCTTCTGTCCTGGGAATGAGATGGCTAACTTTCTAAGGACCAGGTCCCCTTCTTTGAGATCCGTAGGGCGGACTCTCTTGTTGTATGCCAATTCGATCCTTCTTTGGTAGCTTTGTTGACAAATGGCAGCTCTTTCTCGGATCTCATCCACCAGGTCTAGATTTGCTCGGAGTTCTCTGGCGTTCTGTTCTTCTTCATAAGATATTAGACGAAGAGAGGGTACCCCGAATTCCAGGGGGATGATGGCCTCGGACCCATAGGTGAGATTAAATGGACTTTCTCCTGTGGGGGTCCGTTTTGTGGTCCGGTAGTTCCACAAGCACGTTGGGGAGCTGATCGACCCATAAGCCTTTGGAGCATTTATCCAACCTCTTCTTAATGCTGGAGAGGATCTGCCGGTTAGCATTTTCGGCTTGGCCATTCGACTGGGGATGAGAAACGGAGGAGAACCGGTGTTGGATGGCAAGGTCTTCGCATAGTGCTCGGAAGGCAGCCCCGGTGAACTGGGTTCCATTGTCTGTTATCAGGACCCGAGGGACGCCGAATCGGCAGATCATGCTCTTCCAAAAGAACTGAACAACCTTGTTCTCGGTGATTGTGGCCAAGGGCTCGGCCTCTATCCATTTTGAGAAGTAGTCGATCGCCACGACTAAGAATTTGAACTGTCCCGGAGCTGGTGGAAATGGCCCTAGTAAATCCATCACCCACATTGCAAAGGGAATTGGACTTGATAGGGAAGTGAGTGGAGCTTGTGGGAGGCATCGGATGTCGGAGTACTTCTGGCAGGAGCTGCATTGCCGAACGTGCCGTTCAGGCGTCTCGTAGGAGAGTGGGCCAGAAATATCCGTAATTCAACACTTTGCGGGCTAGAGCTCTGGACCCCGAATGTGCCCCGCCGATGCCCTCATGGAGTTCCTGCAGGGCATAGTCGGCTTGCCCGGGGGAGAGGCATCTCAGGTACAGGCCTGCCGTCTACCTGTGTGAAAGAGCGTTTATATAGGTTGTCTCCGATTAGTGTGTAACGCTCGGCTCGGGTTTTCACTCTTCGAGCTTCCTTGGGATCCTCAGGGAGGAGTCCGTCCCTTAAGAATTCGATGAGGGGCTTCATCCAATTGTCTTCAAGCAGGACAGGCAGCGACTCTATAGAGTCGGAAGTTTCATCCTCTATACTCGGCTTCAGGAGAACCTCTATCAAGACGGTCTGCTCGAGGCCTTGAAGGGAGGAAGAGGCTAGCTTGGAGAGGGCGTCGGCTTGACCATTTTCTTCCCGGGGTATTCATTGAATGAGGGCTTCATCAAATAGTGTCATGAGGCTCCTGACCTTGGCTAAGTATTTAACCATCCTGTCGTCACGTGCTTCATACTCGCCGAGGACCTGATTTACGACTAGCTGAGAGTCGCTAAAGATCCGGAGGCGTTGCGTCCCCGCATTTCGAGCCATTCCAAGGCCGGCTATGAGTGCCTCGTATTCTGCCTCGTTGTTTGAGGCCTTAAAGTTTATGCGGAGGGAGTATTGGAGAATGAAGTCATCTGGGCCTGCCAGAATGACCCCGGCTCTGCTTCCCTCGTTATAAGAGGATCCATCCACATAGACCGACCAGACCGACGGTCCCTTTATTGCTTGGCTAGACTCGGGGATGGTACTTTCAACTATGAATTCTGCTAGGGCCTGAGCCTTGATCGCAGTCCGAGGCTGATATGTTATATCATGCTGACTCAGCTCGATAGACCATTTCATAAGGCGACCCGAGGTTTCTGGCTTGTTGAGGACTTGCTTCAACGGTTGGTCGGTAAGAATGACCACCGAATGGGACTGAAAATATGGGCAAAGTTTTCTTGCGACCATCACTAGGGCATAAGCCATCTTTTCTATTCTCGGGTAGCGGAGCTCGGCATCCCGAAGTACCTTGCTCACATAGTAGATGAGCTTTTGAGCCCGATCTTCTTCCCTTACCAAAACGGCACTGAGGATCTGCTCGGAGGCTGCCAGGTAGAGGTAGAGGGGTTCTCCAGGAATTGGTTTGCTGAGGAGAGGAGGATTGACGAGGTAAGCCTTGAGCTGGTCGAAGGACTCCTGTTGCTGTTGTCCCCATTCAAAACCTTTAGCCCCCCTAAGGGCTTTGAAGAAGGGGAGGCATTTCTCCTCGGACTTCGAGAGAAAGCGCCCTATGGCGGCCAAGCGGCCGGTCAGCCTCTGAACTTCCTTAACATTCTTGGGAGGGGCCATGTCTAATATGGCCTTGATCTTCTCTGGGTTTGCTTCAATCCCTCGTTGGCTGACCATGAAGCCGAGGAACTTTCCTGACGAGACACCGAACGCACACTTGTTCGGATTGAGTCTCATGTTGTGCTTTCTCAGAACATCAAACGCCTCTTGGAGGTCGGTTACATGATCGGGACCACGGATGCATTTCACAAGCCTGTCGTCGACATATACTTCCATATTACGGCCGATTTGAGCTTGGAAAATCTTGTTGACGAGGCGTTGGTATGTGGCGCCTGCATTCTTTAAACCGAAGGGCATAACTCTGTAGCAATAGAGGCCTTGGTCGGTCACAAATGAGGTCTTTGGGATGTCCGGAGGGAACATCCGGATATGATTATAGCCTGAGAAAGCGTCCATGAAGCTGAGGAGTTCATGACCCGAGGTGGCATCAATCAGAGTGTCAATACTCGGAAGAGGGAAAGGGTCCTTGGGGCAAGCCTTATTGAGATCGGTAAAATCGATACAAATCCTCCAAGTCCCATTGGACTTCTTCACCATTACCACATTTGATAACCACTCGGGATAGTTCACCTCCTGTATGAACCGGGCCTTCAAGAGCTTATCCACCTCCTCTTTTATGGCTAGTTGGCGTTCGGGAGCGAACTTGCGCCTCTTCTGCTGGACCGGTTTAGACCCCGGGGCAACGCTGAGGTGGTGGACTAGGAGCTCTTCGGAGATTCCGGGCATGTCTGTAGCTGACCAAGCAAAGAGGTCTTGGTTCCTTCGGATGCACTGGACTATGCCGGAGCAGAGGGGCGGACGGGAGGGTCTTACTAACAAAGAACTTTCGGCTCGGGTCCTCCAACTCATCCACTGGCTCGGACGTCGGTCGGACTACATCTTGGGGGATTTTCAGAGTTTCTAGGGAGAGGACTGGACCGAGGGTAGAGGTCATGTAGCACTTACGGGCCGTTTCCTGATTGCCCCTTACTTCCCCTACTCCGGCCTGGGTGGGGAATTTCATCTTCAGATGGTACGCCGAAGGAACGGCTTCTAGAGCTGCTAGGCCGGATCGGCCTAGGATGACATTGTAAGCTGCAGGGACATCTACAACCATAAAATCCATCGACTCCGTTCGGGTGGCAGGAGTTTTGCCAGTGGTTACGTCGAGGGTGATCACCCCTTCGATAGTCATTGGCACTCCCGTGAACCCATGGAGCGTGTAGCCGGCAGGCTTGAGTCTGTCTCGGGAGAGTTTGATGCCTTTGAAAGCGGCGAGGAAGAGGAAGTTAACGGAGCTGCCATTGTCCAGCAGGATCCTTTCCACTTTGAAGTTCGCCATGTGGAGGTTGATAACGAGTGCGTCACAGTGAGGGGTTCGGACGCCCTCGAGGTCTTCATCTGAAAATGTGACGGGCACTCCGAGGCCTTTAGGAGGAGGGGTGGCGCGGACCGAGTTGTCTTCTCTTATAAATGCCTTTCGAGAGGAGTTGGAGGAGCCCCCCATTGGGCCCCCATGGATGAGGTGTAGGACACGCTCCTCTTCGAAGTCGAGCGTTTCATCGCGTTCAGGACGCTTGTTAGCCCCCCAGGGCGGGGGTGGAAGGTCGGCTCGGTCCTTTCTCATGAATCTGGTCAGCTGTCCCCTCTGGATGAGGGCTTCTATCTCATTCTTCAAGGCTCGACAATCGTTGGTATCGTGGCCATGGTCCCGATGATAACGGCACCACTTCTCTTTATCCCTCTTTTTGCCAGGGGTGTTCATTTTTGGTGCAGGAGGTATCACCCCCTCCTTCTCAACTTCCACGAGAATTGTGGAGATATTGTCGTTAAGAGGAGTAAATTTTTCAAATCTGGGGGGAGGTCGGCGCTGGCCGGCATTATCCTTCTGAAGCTTCTTGGCCCCTTCCTCTTCTGTTCCTTTTCTCTTAAACCCGGAGGAGGACCCCTCCAAGTTGGGGTGGTGCTCAGCTTCTTCGGCCCGAATGTACTTTTCACTCTGAAGGAGGAGGTCAGAGAAATTCTGTGGGGGTTTCTTGGCGAGGGAGGAGCGGAGGTTGGAGTTGAGGACATTGGATTGAAAAGCTGCTGCAGCGACCGACTAGTCGAGGGATGCTATGGACCTGGCTTCAGCTGTGAACCTCTTCACATAGTCTCTCAACTTCTCACCCTTCTTCTGGTTGAGGTAGAGTAGAGAAATGCTGGTCTTCTCGGTTCGGCGGCTACTCACGAAGTGGGTGACGAAGAGGGTCTCAAATTGCTCGAAGGAGAATATTGAGGATGGGGTAAGGCGAGAGTACCATTCTCGAGCCGGGCCCTTGAGAGTTGCAGGGAAGGTCTTGCAAAGAAGGGCATCAGGAGTTTGGTGGATGAGCATGAGGGTTTTGAAGCTTTCGATGTGATCAACGGGGTCAGTTTCCCCGGAGTAGGTCTCGAATTGAGGAGGCTTAAAGTCGATCGGTACGGGTGCATCCATTATGGTTCGGGAAAAAGGAGGTCTACTGGGACGGAGGGTTCTCCCTCTAAGCTCTTCTTCTCGGTCGATCCGGCCAATGCGCCTCTCCATCTCGTGGAGACGGCGGTAGAGGGCAACGTCCCTCCGATCGTAGTCGAACGAGCCTCTGGACTCGTCTCCGTAGGAGGGGGAACGAGGACTGTGGCAACGGTAACCCTGGGAACGACGAGGGCTAGGAGTACGCTGTCGGTGGTGAGGACTCTGGACCCGCGGGGGAGTAGGATCCCTTTGGGCATTGTTGTTGTGAGGACGGAGATTGAGAGCTTGTTGTACCATTGCCTGGAGTTGCTGGAACTCGGCACGGGTGATGGGTGCCTCATCGTTCCGTGTGCGTCGCCGGCAGGGGAATGGCGTCCCCTCCTGCCGTGCTCGGGGGACTCCTTCCTCCCTCTTCGGGTAGGGGACCCCCTGTAATCTCGGCGGTGAGGGGATCGCCCACCCGGATGTTGTTGGCGGGAAGCTCCCTCTCGGGCCCGCTTCCCGTCCAGACGGTGGCGTAGATCCTCTTCCTTCTGCCGGTTTTGGGGATTGTGGGAGGCCATGGAATCCGTAGAGGCGTTGTGTATGGAGATGCGGTCTTGATGGAGAGGTTGCTTCATACGGGAAGTCCCCGGACCGGCATTTTGAGGACCGGCGGGGCCCTTGGGAGGTAGTTGGTTCTGAGGAGGAGGCAGGTCCTGTTGGAGTGGATCTACCGCTGGAGGAGGAAGTTGTCCCCTGCTGCGGAGCGGGCTGGATGGGAATTTCTTGTTGCTGATCGGGGTTGGGTCCTCGGTTGGACCCTCTGGATCTGACTTTTCTAAGAGGCATGGCTGGAGAGGATCTGACCAACGGGAAGAGGGGAGGACGCTATTAGTTTGGGTTCCCACAGACGGCGCCAATCTGTTACCGCTAAATCTGGTATGGGGGTAAACAGATAGTATTTGTGGATTCTTGGAAAACCCGAATAGCAAACCTGAACCTGTTCCGCCGATCTTGACCGTTGATTCCCGCCGTTTACCTGCAAAAAATGTGAGACACCGGGGTTGTTCCCGACGACGCACCCTCCGACGCTCAAGTCAGTAATCAGGGATGATTATGAAAGAGCGTAGAAACTGGTGAAAGATTGATTACCTCATACTGGTGGTAGGTGGGGGGTATTTATAGTCGCCTTAGGGATCAGATTAGGAATGTAATCCCCGTGATCTGATAAGGAATATAATCCCCGTTATCAGATAAGGAATGTAATCCCTAATTCATAGTGAAAAGATAGATGTGAATCAGGGCCGTCGATTAGGATTAATCGGGGACCTTGATCTTATCTTGCTGGACTGGGTGTGTAACGGGTTGGAACCCATTCCCAGTTGGAGATGGACCCGTTCGCGGGTTAATGGACTTTTGAGATGGAGACCCAGTACCCGCTTTGGACCCATTTATGGATGAAATTACCATATTACCCCTAAGCCTTAAGATTCGTGTCTGATTTGGACGGTTCCGATTTAACCCCATTTTTAGCCATATCAATGACAAATATGAAAGTTGTTCTCAGATTATGATCACTAGAAAATTATTTAGTACGGTCTCTAGGAGCACACAACTTCTTGAGTCAATACATCTTAATATTTGTGATCTCAGTAGCTTTGTGACTAGATGAGACAATTGTTGGTCAGAAGTATTTTAATCGCTTTTGTAGTTGATTAATATAAGTCGATCATATATATGAAGAATGAAGCACTTGTTATTCTTAATGAATTAAAAATTATAGTTAAATGCTAAAAATCAAGGGTTCAGATTTAATAGAGGTGGTGAATATGTTTTAACAACTTTAGAGAAGTTTGCATTGGACATAATCTCTAGAGCACTCTACTTACAACAGTCAAACGATATTGATAAAAGTTAGAATCAAACACTTAGTGAAATGTTGAATTCTATAGTATTGACTGTTGTTTGTCTTGTGTAATTATGAGTGATGTTGTATTGTTAATCATATCTCTAATGTGTTACTACACTCTAAATTGAATACACCTTGTAAATCTATGAAAACACAAATAGTTTTGTTAAAGTGAAAATATGTGTTGTGATAATTTTGTTAGAGTACATGACCCTAGAAGGCCTAAAGTAGGACCTACAACAAATGTTTGTGTGCTTAGAAAGTGCAGAATGTAGCTCCGTGGACAGATGTTGGATCTATCTTATTTGTGTTATAAGAATCTAGACTTGCAAAATTCTTTGAGGATATGTTCATCAAAGATAAATGTATGAAATAATCTAGTCCTACAGACATGGTCAATGATTCACAGTTGGTATCAAGAACTAGCCTTACTGACACTTGAAAACCTGAATGACATATGAGCTAAGAAGAGTCTTTAGTAGACAATGAGATGATTCTGTGTCATACAATAATACTTTAATTTAGTTGAACTGCCGAAATGGGCTAAAACTATAGTAAGTAAGTGGGGTTTTGTAGAAGAAACTTAATTTTGATTGTTCAGTAGCAATTTTAATGCTTTTTAGTAGCTAACAAATTGACTGAGAAAAATGGGGTAGATTTATTTGATGTCTACTCACATGTTTGTCATATTGCTACAATAAGTATTCTTCTTACCCTTACATTTATTGAAAATTTTGTCATTCATAAAGGATAATTAAAAGGTTTTGTACTTGATGTTTTGTACTGAACAGTTTTGTACTGGAAAGTTTGAACTAATATGTTTAGTAAACAAGATTTACAATTTAGTAAAATCATTGTATATTCTTAAAACATGTATAGCCAACGAATAAATAATTTGACAAATTTTTGAAAGAGCCTAGTATATTAATCAAGTAATTCAGATCAGTGCCTTCAACTTTGTGGTGTGTCAAATATAGTGGCTATTATTTACTTGTTCTGTTGATATGCATGTTCTTGGAAGTGACCTCTCTATTACAAATAAAGTTAAAATTGTGCTATCCAAAGAATTCAACATGAAAACCTAGGTACTGTGGACACCATAGGTATAAGGGTGAGTTTTTAGTTGGCAAGGGATAACTCTTAGTCAATCTCATCAAATCAAAAAGTATTTCAAAAGTGGGGATATAGTGATTGAAAGTGTGTTTTGAAACACCATATGATTATGATAAAAGGTTAATACCTAATGATGGTGCAACTATGAGACATGTAGATCATTCTAAAGGAATTGACAGTCTCATGTATATAAAGATCTGCACTAGAATAGACATAGCCTTTGAGGTAGGTATGATCTGCAGATTCACTAATAATCCTATACACATTTGAGTGCCCTTAAGAGGCTATTGAGATACCTGAGTGGTATTCAAGAGTTTGCTTTGTGCTACTCTAGTCATTCTTCGAATGAATGGCTGATCTGATGCATTATGATGCTCAGACTTTAGTGAAAGTCGATAACTAGTAGATATGCGTTTGCACTAGGAGAAACAGAAATGTTATGGAAATAAAAAAGCAAACATGCACTGTGCTATCATCCATGAAATCAGACCTCTATGTGTAATCCTCTGTAGGGAAAAAAGGCTGAGTGGATTGAAGAAATTGTTGCTAGTTATCCATTAAGAAGTTTAAGTAACTCTCTAATTTTGTTATGCGACTATCAAGCTACAATGCACTGTAGCTCATAACTCACTCTATAATAGTAAGAGGAGTATATTAAGGCTTAAAGAAGCCTAGTTGAACTTTCTCATAAATAAAGTGCAATTGCGACAAGTATGGCTAATGCTCTTGCTAAGAGACTTGAAAGTGATCTAATTATCAAAACTGTGGGGGAAAGTGGAGTTAAAAGCTATTGAGTAAAAAGCTTTGACATCCAAGTTGTTTTGAAATTTAGAATTCAATTGGAGCCATAGAGAAGTTCAAACTTAAGCACCAATTTTTAGGCAGTTGACATGTTTTAGATAATTTTGATGATTCGATATAAATTCTACAAATATATAATGTCATTCCAATTTTGATGGTATTATATATCTAGGAAATTTACTTAGAATAATCATATTATTCCACTACGAAACATGAAAACTTGTCGATGTGTTTCCGATGATTAAATTGTCCTAAATATCATTCCAATTTTGATGATATGTCTTTTATGGATACATGTTTCATTCCAATTTTGATGATTCAATGTTAAACCATAATTGAAACGGCAGTCTTTTCATTCCAATATGAAACATAGTATGGTTCTTGTGTAGAAACTATAAAGTTCATGTACTTTACTTATTAAAGATACGTGATTGTGATGCTTGCGTTATATTTTTGCTAAGCTAATTATGAATTATACTAAGTTCTTTTGTGAAACTAGATACTTTGTGAAATATGTTGGAATTCTTAGAGATGTCTCTCTTGATATTCTTGTTTTCAATAAGCTAGCAAAGATGGAGGAATTGAATCTGTCAACATAGATTTCAAAAATAATGATTTGCTCAAAATGGAGGAGTAAACATAAAGCAGTGTGCAAGGATAGAATTTCAATTTATTTCTTTTGAGAATAAATTAGTCACTTGCTTGGTAAAACTTCTGTTGAGTTTAAGACTATTGTGTTCATGAGCTTAAAACTCATATTTTGTTCTTGAAGTTTATTTGCTTTGTTTGATTTTGAAACTATGACAGATTATTCCAGTTGGTTTAGTCTTTGTGAATTATTCTGAATTAGAAATGGTTTAGAACTAGTTAGTTATATTGGTTTAGTCTTGATTGAACTATTCAGTTTTATAATTCTATTGGTTCTTATGAAACTATACATTTATGATGCTTTTCCTTTATGGACTGCTATCAGCCAGTCAGTTGTATACTGATCTGATGAGATAATCCTGTACTTTATATATTGAGAATATAGGAGGAGATTGTTGGATATATTGGTATATTCTCTCTATATAAATATAGCACGTGCATATGTGTAACACGTGTAATGAACGTACACGTGTAACACTTATAACCCGATACCCAAACCAGTATTTAGGAATAAATACTGGCTTGTGATAGCAGTCTAGGTATTCCAATCTTGATACATAGGGTGAATATCTCAAGCAACTTAGATCTAAAGATAAACCCTAATTCCCAATTGTTAATTTCTCACAAAACCTTACATCAAGAACTTGCAACTGAGCGTCAAATCCAGATAATGCACAGTTGGATTTGCAACACTTGCCAGTATGTCTTCAGCCTTAATTGCTTCCATCTCTCTTTCAAAATCTTCTCCTTTCTCTTCTATTAAATGAGTCTTCCGACGAAGTTCCGCTAGCTTCTTTTTAAGCACAAGCACTTTCAACTTGCTAGTTTTGAGTACTTCAATCTTCAAAACATCTGAGGTCACGGAGGCACAATTTTTACAATCAATGCAACTAAACTCATCAACAAATGCATGATCTCTTGGAGCAGTCATCGAAAAAAATTTGATTGCAGTCAATGCGTACCCATGAATTTTGCCATACACCATTCGCTGCACAGGATCACTAAGCACAGCATAGACCTCATTGATAATCAGGTGATTGACATTTGATGGCAAGTTTGGTACAACAACCGCTATACTTCTAGTTGCATCAACCATTTGCACCACCCTGATGAAAACGGGATTTTGAGACTGCCCATTAAAAACGAAACCTAGATCTTTGCCTGATATTATTGTTCTGATTAATTATGAAGTGACATAAGGTTACTCTCCGGGAGAGTTGTTTGCTACAAGCATTCCTTTAAACTTTCTTCGCACCACACTGTGTTTTTGAAATTATCGACGCCTAAATGGGTTCACATTTACTAATGAGATTAGAAATTTGTGTCACCAGCTTTAGAGATGTCAGATTTGATTCATTCTCAGATATACACTGTCCATATTTACAGAATTCCTTGAATATTCCACACTGACATTGAAATGAATTTGAATCTAGATTTTGAAAATTAATTAGCTGGGCTGCTAATTCTTGGAGCTTCTACAACCTCCAAGACTGTGAGACTGGGATGAAAATGCTAGGAGGGTTTAATTTGTTTTCTTTCTTTTTTCTAATAAAGGAAAAGAAAATTAAGATAAAAGTAATTAATAAGAGTGATGAACATGAACCCCTCTTAAGACAATAAAGCATGATAGCCTGTTATCTTTCACAAACCCATCTTCATGATTAATTATTAGCGAAGTGGGATACGTACAACATGCAGGTGATTCCAGATTCAAAAATTCACAACCTAATCACTTATATTGTTGGTTGATGAGCACCACTAATCAAACAAGCACCAAATAAACAAAGAGAACACCCACAATCCAATCAAAGATCCAAAAAGTGACCCCTAACAAACTATACATAAACAACTGGAAAAGAGAAGTGGAGGAGCAACGAGTACCTGTCCCTTTAGTATGTTCTTTTAGAAAGAAAGAAGGAAATTAAGATGATGGTGTTGTAGTCATTTTGTAGATATGAGGAGTCAGCCCTTTCCCTTTCCCTTTTCCTTTCCCTTTCCCTTTTAAAAATAGAGACATGAATAATTCATAACATGAAAGGGTGATGTGTGTAGTCCTCTAATCCTGAGCTTTAGAGGGTCGGTGGTGGAATGTGGATACAATGCATCAAAACCAAATCCCAAGGTTGCAGTGTATGTAGACTGGGAAAGTCGGGGGAGAAGTGCCTTCTCGTTTCTTAGCAAAGAAGAGAACTAAACTCTTAAGTAGTTTTTTCAAGGTTCCTCCCCCTTGCCCACCTTTTCTGATTACTTTGATGTTTTTGTATGATGCTGCCCTTCCTCTGTCGTAAAGCAGCAGTCAAATTGGAATTTTTAATGTTAATTAGCTGGAGAAGATGGCTCTCGCCTTGGTCATGGCAGTCCGAAAGCTCCGCCCCTACTTCCAATCTTATTCGGTGGTCATTCTTACCGACCAGCCGCTCAATCATGTTCTCCACAAGTCCGAGACCTCTGGACGCCTTATGAAGTGGTCCATCGAGCTAAGCCAACATGACATCAGTTACCAGCCAGAACAGTAATCAAGGCTCAAGCTCTGACAGAATTCATTGTGGAGAGCACCATCCCCGACCCTTGCACGTCATTTGCCGACCCCCTGATCTGGACCGTCTATGTGGATGGATCTTCTTGCGCTGACAGAAGTGGGGTTGGCGTCATCTTGATCGGCTTAGACGCTTTCGTCCTCCAATACTCCTTCCGCCTAAACTTCCTGGCATCAAACAACGAAGCAGAGTATGAGGCCCTCATAGCAGGGCTTTGTATGGCTCACAAAGCCGGGGCCAAGCGCGTTAGAGTCTTCAGTGATTCGCAGTTGGTTGTCAACCAAGTGTCTAGGGAATACGAGGCAAAGGAAGAGCGTATGGCCAAGTACTTGGCAAAGGTTAAGGAGCTACTAGCCTTATTCGAAGACGTTCAACTTCAGCGGGTTCCTCGTGAAGAAAACGCACAGGCGGACGCTCTCTCAAAGCTGGCCTCCTCGTCCCTCCAAGGTCTGGAATGGATCGTCTTGATAGAGGTCCTCCTCAGACCAAGTATTGATGAAAATATCCCGGAGCCAATGGAAGCCTACCCCTTAACACTTGGGGAGAACTGGATGAAGCCCCTCCTCGAGTATCTCAGAGACGGAGTCCTTCCCGAAGACCCAAAAGAGGCGAGGAGGATCAGGACATGAACCGAGCGGTACACACTCCTTGACGAAGTCATGTACAAACGCTTTTACACTCAGATCGACGGCCGACCCTATCTGAGGTGTCTCTCCCCGGAGGAAGCGCTCTATGCCCTAAAGGAGGCCCATGACGATCTGTGGGGCGTGCACTTGAGAGAGAGATCCCTTGCCCATAAACTCTTGAATTACGGCTACTTCTGGCCCACACTACCGAGTGACTCCGAGGAGTACGTCCGCCGGTGCGACTCCTACCAGAAATTTGCCCCGATGCATAGCCTGCCTCAAGCACAACTCACCTCCTTGGCAAGTCTAATCCCCTTCGCAATGTGAGGGATGGATTTGCTCGGACCTTTTCCTCCAACACCAGGCCAGCTGAAGTTCTTAGTCGTGGCGATAGACTACTTCTCAAAATGGATCGAGGCTGAACCTCTTTCAAAAATTACCGAGCACAAGGTCCAGAAATTCCTTTGGAAGAACATCGTTTGTCGGTTCGGGGTACCCCGCATCCTCGTAACCAACAACGGGACTCAATTCGCAGGGAGCAACCTTTCACAACTTTTGCGCCGAACTCGGCATCCAACAGCGGTTCTCCTCGATAGCTCACCCTCAGTCCAATGGCCAAGCATAGAACGCAAATTGATAAATCCTCTCTGGCCTGAAGAAGAGGCTCGACAAATCCACTAAGGGGTTGTGGGTCAAACAGCTCCCCAACGTGCTTTGGAACTATCGCACCACCAAAAGAACTCCGACAGGGGAGTCCCCTTCAACCTCACATATGGTTCCGAAGCTTTCATCCCCTTAGAAGTGGGCTTGCCTTCACCCCGACTGATAGCCCACAGTGAAGCACAAAATGCGAATCAGCTTCGCAACTGCTAGACCTCATAGACGAGGTCCGCGAGAGAGCTGCAATTCGACAAGAGACCTACCGCCGTAGGATCACTCAGTCTTATAACAAGAGGGTACGGCCAGCCAACCTTAACGAGGGAGAACTAGTGCTCCAAAAGTTGTCGATCTACAATCCAAGCAAAAAGGGCAAGTTGGCACCCAATTGGGAAAGACCGTATATGGTCTCCATAGTTATTCGCCCAGGCGCGTGTCAACTCGAAGAACCGGGGGCAGGAGAATACCGAGGACATGGAATGCGGAGTACTTGATGAAGTACCAAGAGGGTGTCTAAACACCGTTCCAAGCAACTTCTCCAAGAGCGCTCCATAAGACATGTCTAAAATTCTTGTATTTTCTTTATCAAAATGTAAAAGCAGCTCGCAACTTAGAAGCGGCCGCCTAATTATTTTCAATAAAAGCAATCTTTCCCCGTAAGTTCTCTATTTTTGAGTAGTCCAGTTGTACTTTAAAAAAAAATTCACATTAAAACGGCACGCTCGAAGTCCAACACTTGGTTCGACTCCGCTTCAACTATTTGCTTCTAAGCGAGTACGAAGCGGATCACCATTAGGAATTGCTCCCACAACCGCTGAAACTTCAAATGACACGCTTGGAGTCCAACACTTGGTTCGACTCCGCTTCAACAACTTGCTGCTAAGCGAGTACGAAGCGGACCACCATTCGGAATTGCTCCTACAACTGTTATTTTCTAAATGACGCGCTTGGAGTCTAACACTTGGTTCGATCCCGCTTCAACTACTTGTTTCTAAGCGAGTACAAAGTGGTTCATCATTCGAAATTTCTCCTACAGGCATTGGTACTCTCTAAACGACAAGTTCGGAGTCCAACACTTGGTTCGATTCCACTTCAACTACTCGCTTGTAAGCGAGTACGAAGTATTTCACCATTCGGAATGGCTCCTACAACTATTGACAATTGCAAATGCTAGCAAAGCACACAAGTTCACAAAACAAGTACTATTTCATTAAAGTTTGATAGACAAGTCTAATTACACACCAACTACTTATCTTTACATCGAGATACAAAACTTGTGAAACCCAAGATTACAAGATCATAGAGAGCTACTTCAGTCCCTCCTAGGGGCAGTGATACTTCGGTTAAGAGACACACGGGGGAGACAAATGCTATGCTGTCGATGCCCTACTTCGGCGGACGTCCCTAGGCTGGCGAGCCGAGAAGCATCGTCTGCACCCGATCTAACGGTGGCCCCAACAGATGCTCCGCTCGACGAAGCTGCCACCCCACTTTGCGCATCTCCAGGGTCTCGATGTATAGGAAACGAGCGAAGCGCGAGATCGTAGAACGTTATCCCCCTATTATACTCCTCCCGAGTGCAAAAGGTAGTTCTGACAGTGCTTCCCTCAGATCTCAGTCGAAGACGAGTGATCTCTGCCTCAAGCTCGACCATTCGCTCTTTAAGCGAGCCGTCCTTCACAGTTATCTTCAGATGCAGCAGTCGCATCGAGCCTGCACCACGAGATCCATCGGTGATCGTCCGCCGAAGGTGAGCAACCTCAATGCTCTTATCGAAGGTTACCTTCTTCAGTTCGTCCCTCTCCGCTGTCACCTTAGACAGAGAGTGACAAAGGTGCTTAAGTTTCAAGTCGAGGTTGGCAGCTGTCGACGAGCAAACCTCATCGCCTTCGGGGGTCGTTTCGTTAATCCTCTCTTCTAATCGTCTCCTCTCTATGTCTCGACGAACTAAGGTCAATCTCAGATAATTCAGCTCACACTTCACTTTACGAAGCTACCACTCCACTTCATGAAGCCGCTCTTGGTTCTTAGCGAGCCCCAACCTCGTCGCCCTTAGACCAGCCTTGAGACATGCTACTTCGGCCATCCAAGGCACTTCGGCGACTTGTAGTGCTTCGACGATCTGAAAAAAGCACGAAGCTACTAAGTTTACACGACTCGTACCCAACAACTCAGAAAAACAGGACAAACAGTTTCGAAACTTCTCCAACACTTAGACAATTTTTTTTCTTTTTATTGAAAGCAAAAGGCGGTGGCCAGTCTACAACAAGGCAATACATAGAGAGAAAGCAAAAAACAACAAAGTCAAGGAGCCACCTCGAGGTGCTGCTCCGAGGCACTCTCGCTCGGCAATGTCACGAGCACCCTTTCCGGATTCGCCACCTCCTCTTCGCCCCCTTTGGCTTCTTCACCCTGCCCTTCAGGGTCAACCTCGGCTAAGGGAATGAACTCCTCACCTTCCACCGGGTCATAGAGGTGGTACTCCGATCTGTCGAAGTCGGGGAGACAAGTCGCTACATGCTTGAGGGCCCGAGCATAGGCCTCCTCCATCTTGGTCATCATATGGGCCTCCGCCTCGTCTTGGATGGCCTTCTTCGCTTCGGCCACCATAGCCTCCTGCTCCTTTAGTGCCTCCTCCGACGCCTTTAGGTCCTTCGCCAGCTCCTTCTCGGCCCGAGCCTTCCTCTTCTCCAACTCTTCGACCTTCGCCGCTTCGGCCGCTGTGCGCTCGAGCGCCTTGGCTAGAGCTGCCTCTAGGACCCTGACCTTGGCAGCTCGGAATGCCGAGAGCCGTTGCTCGGCCTCAAACAACTTCACTGCCTTGGCTCGCTCTGCCCGCTCTTTGTCATTCGTCACCTTCAGCTCCTCCTACTCGGCGAACTGTTCGAGCATGTGACTGAAGTGGCAGGTGATCTGAAAACTGAAGGCAAAGAACATGAGAATCAACAACCGTGTACTCCAAAATTTAGAAGGGCAGAGCAAGAACACTTGCCGACATCGTGGCCCGAGCGATCTCTATTGCGTTGTCGCTCATCGTTCCAGCCTTCAGCACCGCGCGATCCTTCGGAGTCGACAAGTGGTGCACGGCCTGCATGCACATCGCTGCGTCGCCGAGAAAGCCATCAAGCTTCATCACTCTCCAGTCCGGGATGAAGAGCTTCTTATGTTCCTCGGTGAGGATGGCCTCTACTTCGGTCGTAAGCGGCGGCACCTCGAGTGCCAATGCAACTCCAACCGAGAATGCCCCACTCGAAGACTCGGGGGTTGTGGCTGAGGGGAGTGTGACCTGGGGAGCTGAGGGGGAGTCGCTGACCAAGTCAACGATGGCCGTCGGAGCCGAGGGTGTCTGAGCCGGTCGGTCGGAAGGAGGTCCTGTCATCGTCGTCTTTCTTTTCTTGTTGTCCGGTGCCTTCGTTGCTGTCGCTCTCCTCTTCGCCATCAGAGCCTTGAAGTCCATGCCGGGGACTTCTGAAGAAGAAAAACCAGAGAAATAGATAGCAATAGAAAAAGTATATAAACAAAAGAAAAAAAAAGAAGCAAAAATAGACGGAGCATACTAGGGTCGATCGGACTGAGATCCCGCCGAAAAGGACCTCCTCGGTGATATCTTTCCAACCAAGGGTCGGAAGACCAAGGATCATCGACACGACCCCCCCTTCATCCTTAGTCAGCATCGGCTCGGCCTTCGCCCACTTCGGAGCATCCTCCTTCTACCCCATCGGAAAGCTCCACGGCTTGGGACCGCGGATCAAGAAATATTTCTCCTTCCAATGCTTGATGGAGTCTAGGTTCTTGATCAGTTTGACCCCACTCCTCGGAGACAAGTAGTACCGATACTCCATCTTGATCATTCGGCAGATCCGGTAGAGGCTGCGAAGTATGACGAGCTGAGGTTGGACGCCTACCTGCATGACTTTGGAGGATGAAGGCGATGACGTGCCGACACATGTTTGGCATGAACTGCACCGGGCTGAAGCCGTACCACTGTAGAACCTCAACTACGAACGGTGGCAGGGGAAGCCGAAGGCCGGCGTTGAGTGCATCGTATGGGAAGACGCATGTGTCTGGCGATGTCCCCGTGCATGCTCAAAAGCCCAGATCGGGGAGGAGCAAGGTGTACTCGTTCGGGATCCGGAACCCCTTCCTACCTTCCTAATACGATGAAGATCTGCCTCGGTCAGAACCAAGAGGATCTCGTCCACCTCGGAAGGGTCCCTCAGACGGTTCTCCTCGAAGGCGGCAGACCTCCCGTGCACCGCCTTCGACAGAATTTCTCCGGAGTAGCTCCTAACCATTCTGAGGTTCGACAATGTCGACGGCAGCCGACCTAGTGCACTAGCCCCCTTGCATTCTCCACTATCGTCTCAATGATGGCCGACCTCGCCACTTCCTTCCCCTTCCCCGGGGGGACCACTAAGGGTCGGTCGGTCTCTTGGTCCGAGGTGGAGGTCTCATTTCCTGATGACACTCTAGACATCTCTATGTAAGGTTAAGATAATTTACCTTGAAGTGACGTCTACGGTCGGAATAGCTCGTTGGAAAGATTATCGCCTAGCCACAAACGCTAGCAGCGCCGCTCAAGAGCAAAAAATGACTTGAGTGAAAGTGGAGAGTAAAAGTGAATAGTGAGAAATAAGGAGATGGGGGGAGGCGGTGAAAACTTATAGCTCTAAGGCAAATTCAGGGTGGGCTTTCAAATGCTTTGGGCCACCGCAGAGGCCCATCAGAAGTCTAAACGCCAAAATCCTCGAGACCCATGCCTCTTACCTCGAGATTCGCACCTGATCTTCATCAGGTGATCTAGATTGTGCCACGTCGCTCGGAACCCAAATCTGAGCAACTGTGACACCGAGCTGCGTATTGGAGAAAAATGAATTTCTTCTCGTAATTTGTGCTTGATCTCAATCAGACGGCTCAGATCTCGCCGCGTCGACCAAAATCATGTTTTCTCGTGATCCACGCCTCTTGCCTCGAGATTTGCGCCTTTTCTTCATCAGACGTCTCAGATTGTGCCACGCAGGGCCGACCCTAGCCCAGGGCCAGCTGGGCGACCGCCCAGGGCCCACTTCAGGGGAGGGACCCAATTTTTTTAAAATATAATAGATTAATGGTCTTACAATTACTATAATGAATTAATGAGTTTGTAATTAATTTTTGGGAGATGGCCCAATTTAGTAATATCTTTCTTTTTCCAGTGTCACTTCAACTTCTTCAAGTTTTTTTTTTCCAACCTTTTCATCTTCTTCAAATTCTCTCTCTCTCACTTACTCTCTCTCTCTCCGTCCGGCATCTTCAGATCTTCTTCAAATTGTCAGTTGAGAATTTTCGTTTGTTTCTTTTACAGAGTTTTTTTCTCAGCAGGAGTTGTAGTTGGAGTTGTAATCATGGTGTCTCGGGTATCAGAGGCGTAGTTGTAATTGTTGGTCTTCTTTGCAGGACTACAGGAGTTGTTGGTCTTCTTAGCACTAATCTGGTAGTTCAGCCCTCTTATGTCATTTTTTTTAATTAATAAAATTGAGAATCTCTCTTGTGGGTTTAGGAAGTACTGAGGTAGGAATCACTTCAACAATAGTATTGTTGATTGATTTTATTGTTAGGCAAGCTTAGTGACCAACTGAAATTTGAAGCTTATTTATATGATAAGCTTGATTCCTGGGCCCTGACCTTATATTTTAGATAAAATGTGATTGATTTTTTTTTGGGCAGGTGCAAGAGTTGCCGTCACTATGCTTAATGAAAAATATGGAGTATTTGGTGTCATAAAGCATAACAAAGGAGATCTTTATTTTTCTGGGTCTTGTTCTTATGTCCCCCGCCGTTATAATATATTTTATAAATATATATAAAAATACATGCGTGTCTATAAAGGGCCCAAATTTTTTTTTTCGCCCAGGGCCTCAAATACCTCAGGACGGCCCTAGGTGCCACGTCGCTCGGAACCTAAATCTGAGCAACTGTGACACCGAGCTGCGTATTTGAGAAAAATGACTTTCTCCTCGTGATTCGTGCCTGATCTCAATCAGACGGCTCAGATCTCGCCACGTCTACGGAAATCACATTTTCTCGTGATCCATGCCTGTAACCCCTGTTTTTCCTTTTTCATATTTTTGGTGTATTTTTCTTTTCTTGTGTATTTGTACTCTTTTGGTTTTTTTTCCTTGGACCGTATATTGAGTTGTTTCAATATATTTTCATTTTCTTTTCTCATTCTTGATTTTTGCAAGTTATTTTGGATGTCTTGGTTGTTCTTGTTCATGGTTGTTGTTTTCGCTCTTTATTATTGTCTCGTTCTCTTTGTTTATATTTTTGGGTGCTCTTGGTGATTTGGTGGTCTACCCCATTCCTAATCCTATTATTTGATCCCTAATTGATTACCAAAGTCAAATTACCCAATCCTAGTTTGAATCCTATTCAATTTGATTCCCATTTGTCTTATTGGATTAATCCTATTACTACTCCTAAACAACCCACAACCCAATACCCATACCCACATCAACCCTAAACTCCACTATATATATAAACCCTCTCCTACTAAAAGCCCTAATCCGAATCACCTAAACCTACCCCCGGCCTCCCCTCCTTTGCTTGCGCCGCAACCCGACGCCAGCCACACCTGGCGCCGGCCTACACTCCAACCCGCACACCCCCAGGCCTAGACCCCCCCTTTTGCCGCACTCCATCCCGTACTCCATCCCGACCACAACCCTATACTACTCCCTCTCCGATCATCTCCCACCTTGGCCGACCAACCCTCCAAGCCACAAGCACGTCGCCATTCATATCTCTCTCTTGTGGGTTCTCTCTTCTCTTGCTTTGAGAAGCGTGTCGTGTGTTCGTGCGTTTGTTCATAGGTTTATTGCTCTTGATTGTAGATCTCTTGTTCGTGGGTTTTCGTTCGTTGCTCGGGAATTCGTCCCGTTATTCTTGATTTTCGTCGTTCTTCATCTCCGATTAAGGCAAGTAATTTGTACTCCAATTTCTTTGTTTGATATAAGTCAAAAATGTCACCTATAGTGTAGTTGGGTCTAGAGACAACTTGTGTGTGTTATCTTTGATGAGTTTTATCTCTATTGTGAAAACTTGACCATAGTTACCTCACGACACAATATTGACAGAATTAATTTAGGTTTTACCCGTTCTTGATTTGATCATGTATGTGAGACTTCTCGTGAGAATTTGGGTATTTGTGGAGAACCATGTGGTAGACTTGTCTTAGATATGTTAATATTATCATAATTCATGATGTTTGGACACTTGGTAGACTCGATTTCAAGTTTGGTTGTGCTTTGATCAAGTTTTGTATGATATATGTTGAGTTGTTGATAAAGGGAAAAATCTGTATTTTGTCGCTAATCTGTTTTGGTTGCTGTTTCGGACTGTCTTGAAGTCAGTAACTTAATTTCGGTATAAAACATGAGTTTTAGAAAATTTCGTCTATTTTCAAACCCCTCTGACCTTGCTCGATTTCGTTTTCGTATGTGTGAGTTATGACTGTTTAACTACAGAGGTGTAGATCTTTTCCAGATTTTGTTTCTTGGTAATTTTGATGATTAAATTATTTTGATACTAGTTCTAAACATGTTATTTTAAACTGAGACTTTGGTCAGTTTTTCCATATCTACTTAAGGATTACCCTAAATTTTGGTAGATTTTATTGATAAGTTTTATGTGCCGTTCCATGCTCGTTTATGAACACTATACTTACTGTATTTTGCTCGCTGTTCTGTAATGAATCGTATTTTTACCCTATTTCCTTCTACTTATGAAAAATTCTTGTGAAATATGAAAGTTAGTATATTTTATCTATTTTTATATCCCTTTAGCGGATTTGGATTTCGTTTCACTGATTGAGAGATGTCATGATTTTAGTACAGTAGTGTTGGGAATTCCAGATTTGCCAAACTACCGTTTCTTGATATTTTCTTATTTTTGATGACTAAACTAATTTTACTGGAATATTATGAAACTTTATATTTTGATTCTAGACATATAAAGGAATACCCCAAGTTTTTCTGGATTTATTTGAGAGGTTTTGATGCTGTTTTTCGGACTGAGAGTTCGTTTTACTGATTTCTGACTGAACATGTTTGCTGGATTCAAATCAGTTTTGAGTTATGATTTTGTGAATTACTATGTGACTTATTTATATTCGCTGGATTTGGTTGAGAGTCTATTTTCCAGATTCTTTGACAGATCCAGATTTTTATTTATGTAGCGATGAGATTCACTAGTTTTAGTACTGTACTGTCATGCTGTCCTGAATATGAACATACACTGTTTTGCTCGTTTATGTGACTATATATTATCTATGCATGCTTGATTGTTTCCCTGAACCTAATTCTGATTATACCATGTTAGTTTGATATTATTTCGTTTACATTCATGTCTGTTTGATGACCATAATAAAAGTAACCAAGCTGGGATTTCTTAAGGAAAATCTAGTAGTAGAAAATATTGAAACGTGTACTTGGAAGGGAACTAGTGTTCCATACTGTTACTGCTACTGTTACTATTACTGCTACTGTTACTGTTACTGTTACTGTTACTTTTACTGCTACTGCTACTGATACCTGAGTACACTGCCCTATTATGGTCCACTATGAAATCTAAAAGCGAAACTGTTTGTTGTAGCAACCATGTAGTAAAAACCGGGATGCATGAAGTGCTACCTAGCTAGTAATACACACAAGACTGTAAGAACATAAGACTGATACTTTTAGACTAGTACTGTTAGACTGGCACTGTTAGACTGACACTGTTGGACTGATACTGTTATGCTGTTATCCCGTTACACTGATATACTGAGCTTACTGTTACTGGACACTGTTAGTTGCCATATGATACTGTTACTTGACACATTCATTTGTACTGTTAGTATACCATGCTAGTTGACTTTATTTACCTGATTCATGCTAGTCATTACTGTTGATGCATTATTCCATGTTATTTGTTAGTTTTTCCATGTGCTTGTATCCTACATTGTAAGTGGTCCATAACTTGCAATTGACGGATACTTGTTTTCTCTTTCCTTCTCCTGCAATTATTAATTGCAGATCAGGATGGTCAGCTGCCCGACGGTTTTGGCGAAATGAGATATTAGTGCTGGATTTCTTGTTTATTATTATTATTATTATTATTGTTATTGTTTTGGAACAATGTATTTTGAGTACTTGAATATTTATTTTGTATTTGGGCGATGTGACCCAGAATATTTGATTTGTCCAGATTCTGATTTATTTGAGAATATTATATTTTGTTTCAAGTAAATTGTGTTGGTTTATTAATTCAGTTATGCATGTGTGGTTGATTCTCTTACTTCCGACTCTGATTTTTTTTGAGATATTGTAAAGAATCCTGAACAGCTTATGGATGATGAAAGTCATTCGCTGGGATTTTGTTACGTATCCGTATTCCGTATTCTTTTTGGGAAGCAGGACATGACAGAGTTTTTAGTTGTATCAGAGCACCAAGTTTGGCTAATGTATTAGTTGCCTAATATATTAGACAAGCTTGGCTCGAACTGCGATCTGCTCAATATTTCACCAACCATGCGTATGTAAATGAATTATTATCAACTCTGATTCTGGATGCTAATTGTTTTTGGTTTGATGCAGACTATGGCTCGCAGAGGTTCTACTTCTCAGTCGCAGGTTGATCCGATTGAGGCTGTCACTACTGTGCTTGAGCGGTTGATTAATCAATAGCAAAACCACAGTGATCTTGTGATGGCTGCACTTGAAGCTGCTCGGGTTCCGCCTCCTGTTGTGTCTGTGCAGGCAAATCTTCCGCCTCGTCCAGGAACGGTTACAGATTTTATGAGACTGCATCCCGACCATGTTTTTCGGCACTGAGACGCCTTTGGAGGCTGAACAGTGGTTGATCCAGACCGAGCACTTGCTCTTGGCGGTACGTGTTACCGAAGCTGATAGGGTGGACGTGGTTTCCATCCAGCTGGTGGATTTGGCTCATATTTGGTGGATTGCCGAGTCCGAGCATCTTGAGAGGCCTATTACTTGGGCTATTTTCACTCGGGGATTCTTATAGAAGTTCTTCCTCAGTAGTACTCGAGTTGAGATGAAACAACAATTCCTGGCCCTAAAACAGGTTAGGTCACTATTATATTTTGGAATTTTGTTACATAATTGTTCAAACAGTGTTGTAACATGGACTTTCTTGCAAACAGGGTTCTAGGTCAGTGGATGAATACACAGCTGAGTTTACTAGACTTAGTCGCTTCGCTGCCGTCCTTGTGGCAACCAAAGAGGATAGGGCTCGTAGATTCACAAATGGGCTTGCACAGGATATCAAGAGGCATCTTGTCTCTCTTCGCTTGCGTACTTACGCTGAAGCTCTTGAGGCAGCTCGAGCTCAGGAGCAGGCTCGTGGTGGTTTGGTTCCTTCTCCGCGGACTGTTCCCCATTCTATTGCTAGGCCTTCTGGTGGTCCTGTTCGGAGGCTTGTCCCAACCCATTCGGTCAGGGCAGCTCCGTATTCTTCTGCTAGCTTCCAAAAGGGTGGTTTTTGCAACTTCTGTCAGATGTCTGGGCATGAGCGTAAGAATTGTTGGCGCATCAACCACCGGTGCTTTAGGTGTGGCGCCGCTGATCATTTTGTACGCGATTGTCTGCAGCAGCAGCAGGTGGCTCTTCCATCTAGGGGTCCTGTTCAGCAAGCAGGCCCAGCTCGTGGTCCAGTTAGGCCTCCGCTTCCTCTTCAACGCCAGATTGTCGGTCAGAGGACCGCTGTTCCGAGGAGAGGTCAGACTTTCAACTTGACTGCTGCAGATGCTGAGACAGCTGAAGGAGTTGTGGCAGGTATATCTTGTTTTGTTGTTTTGTTGTTTTATTTTTCTTTATTTTATTTCTTTTAGTCTTGCTTTGCTTCTTTATGTTATTATGCTGCATTGTTTTTCCCTCACCCATGATTCTTTATTCTTTCTTCTTGTCTTTTAATTCTTTTAGGTATCATCCTTATTTGCTCTTTTCCTGCCCATGTTCTTTTTGATTCTGGGACAACCCATTCTTTTGTCTCCTCTCGATTTGTCGCTCACCATTAGTTGTAGTGTAGTAACATGTCTGAGGCTTGGAACATTGTGACAGGTGGTGGAGTTGTCATATGTTCCCATGAATGCAGGCAATGTTCCGTTGTTATTGGGGACACAGATTTCAAAGCCAACCTGATTATAATTGAAAATTCAGGATTCGACGTTATTCTGGGTATGGATTGGTTGGGTGAAGCCCATGACATATTGATTACCGTGCCAAGAAAGTTGTCTTCAGAATTCCAGATCGAGCAGAATTTGAGTTCCATGTTGGGGAGTCTTCCCTTAGTCGAGCAAAGATTGCAGTTGAACAGGTGGATTGTGCGATGGAATTGCACTCAGGCTGTGAGGCTGCACCTCTAGTAGTTCGGGATTTCTTGGATGTTTTTCCAGATGAGTTGCCTGGCTTACCCCCTGATAGGGAAGTGAAGTTCGGTATTGATGTTCAGCCTGGAATGGTGCCGATATCAAAGAGTCCCTACAGGATGGCACCGGTTGAGCTGGCAGAGCTTAAGGTGCAGATTCAGGAGTTGCTTGATTTGGATTTTATTAGACCAAGTGTTTTGCCTTGGGATGCTCCGGTCCTTTTTGTCAACAAGAAGGATGGTAGTCATCGACTGTGTGTGGATTATCGGAAACTGAACAGAGTTACTATAAAAAATCGGTATCCGTTGCCCAAGATTGATGATTTGTTTGACCAGTTGAGTGGGGCTGCTGTTTTCTCGAAGTTAGATCTTCGTTCTGGGTATCACCAAGTCAAGGTGAAGTCTGTAGATATACAGAAGACTGTATTCAAGACTAGATATGGGCACTATGAGTATCTTGCGATGCCGTTTGGGGTTACGAATGCTCTGGCTGTATTCATGAGTCTTATGAACTGTTCTTCTCTCAGTTCTTGGATAGATTTGTGGTGCTATTCATTGATGATATTTTGGTGTATTCTCGGAATCGGGAAGATCATGCTGAGCATCTTAGAGTGGTTCTGCAGACTTTGAGAGAGAATCAGCTCTATGGAAAACTCAGCAAGTACGAATTTTGGCTCGACAGGGTTTCTTTCTTGGGGAACATTATTTCTGGCGATGGTGTTTCTGTGGATCCGGCCAAGATTGAGGCTGTGAAGGATTGGGCTATTCCCAAGTCAGTTTCGGAGGTCAGGAATTTTCTTGGTTTGGCTGGCTATTATCGAAATTTGTCCAAGATTTTTCGAAGATAGCAGGACCGTTGACTAAATTGACTGGGAAGGGTCAGATGTTTTGTTGGTCTGATGAGTGCAATACGGCTTTTGTTCAGTTGAAGAACAGATTGACGTCAGCGCCTGTGTTGACTATTCTAGATGTTTCAGGCAGATTTGTAATTCACTGTGATGCTTCTGGTAAGGGTCTTGGAGCAGTTTTGATGCAGAAGGGCCGTGTCGTTGCGTATGCATCGAGGCAGTTGAGGCCGCATGAGAAAAACTATCTTACTTATGACTTGGAGTTAGCGGTAGTGACTTATGCTTTGAAGCTATGGAGACATTATTTACTTGGAGACCGAGTGGAGATCTTTACAAACTACAAAAGTCTCAAGTACGTCTTCACCCAGAAGAAGTTAAACATGAGGCAAAGGCATTGGTTGGAACTTATGGCTGATTATGATATCAGTTTGCAATACCATCCTGGTAAAGTAAACTTGGTGCCTGATGCTTTGAGCCGGAGACCATAAGTTATGTTTCTTACTCAGCAGAGTGATCTCATTGAGCAGATGAGGAGGTCGGAGTTGGATGTTGTGTTGCCGAGTTCTGGTCGGAGTTGTTTGGCGCTCCAGCTGCAGTCATCTCTTGTTGAGCAGATTAAGGAGGTGCAGGCTAGTGATGCACAGTTGCAGGGTTTTCGAGCTGAGGTTGAGTCTGGTTCCAGGACGGACATGGTTATTCATGCAGATGGTTCGCTTCGTATTGGTTCCCGGTTGTGTCCCTAAGGGTGAAGTTCGTCAGAGGTTGCTTGAAGAAGCTCATCAGTGTTCATATTCTATCCATCCTGGCGGTACTAAGATGTATCGGGATTTGAAACTTCATTTCTAGTGGCATGGTATAAAAGGGTTGTGGCTCGGTTTGTTTCTCAGTGCTTGATCTGCCAGCAGGTTAAGGCAGAACATCAGAGGACTGCTGGACTTCTTCAACCGCTTCCTATTCCAGAGTGGAAGTGGGAACATATCACTATGGATTTTGTGACTGCTTTGCCAAGGAGTCCTAAGGGTCATATGCTACTTGGGTGATTGTCGACCATTTGACGAAGAGTGCTCACTTCATTCTTTTTGGTGTCGGGCAGTCTACTGAGAGCCTAGCTGTAACCCCTGTTTTTCATTTTATGTATTTGAAGTGTTTTTTTTCATTTGATGTATTTTTATATCTCTTGTATTTTTCCGAAACCGTATATTGGATTTGTTTTCAATATATATTTTTTTTCTTTCATTTTGACATCTTTGTGCTGATTATTCGTCGTTTTGTTCATTTTCGTCATTTTGAGTTCTCTTTCTCGTTTTCTTGGCCTCGTTCATTATTAATTTATATTTTGGTGATGTGATGGATTTTTGGTGGTGATTTTCCCAAACTATGATTTTTGACCCCTAAGGAGATTTTTAGGAGCCATAGAATTCACTATAAATTGTATCCCCAATTGAAATCTACCCAATACCCATTACCCATTTGTATACCTATTACTACATATTCATACCCATAACCCAATAGACAACAATTAAACCCATATATATAACCCTAATCCCCTTAAACCCTAACCCTAATCTCAATTATCCCTCTTTTCCTCCTTGAAGCATCCCGGCCCCCTCCAAATTGCTCCCGGCTGCTTCTTCTTCTCAAACCGAGCCTCTCCATCAGTCCCTCCGTCCCTTGCCGGCCACCTCCATCTCATCTCCGACATACATCCACCATACTACTACGAACCCTACACCATACTTGCTCCCCTCCATAGCCGGCACCATCCAAGACCACCATCCACATCACCATCACCACAAAAACTCTTCTTTTGGTGTTCCTTAGTGTGGGTATTCTCCACTTTATTCATTGCATCAAGAGGATTTCGTTCGTGGGCATTTTTGTTCGTGGGTTTGCTTGGATTCGCGTTCAGAGTAGATTTAGTTCGTGGGTTTTCTTCTCTTCGCTTTGGATCGTTCGTCATCTCCCTAATAAGGCAAGTAACTTGTACAAAATTTCATTAGGTTGATACAAGTCAAAAAAGTTCACACCTAGAGTAGTTGGGTCTAGAGACACCAAAATTGGTGATTTCCTTGATGGGTTTTGTCTCTATTGTGAATAATTGGCCATAGATGACTTATGACACCAAGCTTGATAGGATAATGTCCTAGGTTATGCCCAAAATTCGATTTTGTTCATGTATGTGATTAATTGCATGTTTTGTGTTTGATTGATTGTCCATGTGAAAATAATAGGCTTGGACATGTTAGAATCCCTAAAACATGATGCTTAGATGTTTGGTAGGTTGTATTTCAGGTTTGGTTATGTTTGGAGCAATATTGTGAAAGTTATGATATTTTTGTCTAGAGGTGTGAAATCTGTATTTGCAGCTTGTTCTGTTTGGTTTTACTGTTTTCACCCATGCTATAGTCCGAATCTTAACTTTGAAATAAAAGAGGAATTCTAGATAATTTTGTCTATTTGCAAACCCCACTGGTTTTGCTTGATTTAGATTTCGTATGACTGATTTATGAATGTTTTGGTACAGACGTGTCGATAGATTCCAGATTCTGTTTTGAGTTGATTTTGTTAATAAATCATTTTTAAGAACTATTCTATACATAATATCTTGGTATAATATTTTGTATAGTGTTTCCTTATGATATTAGGGACTACCCAGATTTTTGATGTATTTTAAAGACAAGTTTTGTGTGGTGTTTTCATGCTCTTTTCTAAAAACATCTTGTGCTGTAATTTGCGCGCTGTTCAGTATAGAACCCTGTTTTCACTTTAATTCTTTATACTGTATGAAAATCCTTTGTGAAATCTGAAAGTTAGTAAAAATCTATCTATTTTCATGTCGTTTTGGCGGAATTGGATTTCGATTCACTGATTGCGAGATATCCTAGTTTTCGTACAGCAGTGTTGAGAATTCCAGATTCGTCAAAACTATGTTTTCGTGTTGCTTCTTATTTTTGATGGCTTATCTATACTCACTATAATATTATGAAACTTGTTATTTTGAGTCTATACCTATAGGGGAATACCCCAGATTTTTCGTGGAATTATTTGATGAGTTTTCATGCTGTTTTCATGCTTTTGAAGTTGTTCTCCTGTTTTCTGGCTGAACCTAAAATCTGTGTTCAATTTAGTTTTGAGCTGAGATATTGTGAACTAGTATGTGACTTAATTATACTCGTTGGATGCGTGTGGATGTCTAGTTTCCAGATCCTTTGACAGATCTTGATTTGCATTTCTGTAGCGATTGGTCTTGCTGTCCTGATTATGAACCTAGACTATTTTGCTCGTATATGTGAATGTATATCATCCATGCATGCTGATTTGTTTTCCTGAACCTAAACCTGACTATATGATGTTTATTTGACACTATTTTGCACATATTCATGCTTGTTGGACATTAATAATAAAAATTAACCAAGCCGGGGTTTAAGGGACAGATCTAGTAGTGGATAATTCATAAATGTGTACTCAGAAGGGGATCCACTGATCCTACGTGATACTTGACATGATACTTGATACTTGCACACAAGACACGATACTTGCCACTTGTACTCTTGACACGTGATTACATGATACATGATACATGGAGCTTGGAGCTCAATTACTTGCTTGTCCCCGAGTATACTACCCTTTATGGTTCATTATGAAATCTAAAGTGAAACTATTGTATTTTAGCAACCATGTAAGGTGGGCTGCATGTCGTGCTACCTAGATAGTAATCACACAAGACTTGAACTTAATACTTGAACATGATACTTGACATGATACCTGCTTGCTTGATACTTGACTGCATGATACATGAGACTTGAATTACATGAAACATGATACTTCATACAAGATTACACGACACTTGACACTTGATGCATGTTTATATGATACTTGTTTACTTGACACTTCATTTATGCCGTGTACACTTGACACTTTTACCATGCTAGTTTGTCTAGATTGATATCATACCTATACCATGTGCTAGGTAGCTTCCCCATTCCATGTGCTTGTATCCTACTCTATTTGTGACCCGCGACTTGCAATTGACGGGTACTTGTATTTTCTCTTTCCCTCTTTCCTGCATTCGATGAATTGCAGATTATGGAGAACATGTTCAAGATGGTATCGGAGACTTAAAGTATTAATGTTTCTTTTGATTATTATTATTATTTCTTGGATCGTGCTAGATCAATAATTTGTATTCGTGAGACTTGGATTTATTCTTGTATTTTGAGACTTGAATATTATTTGTATTTGGGCGATGTGACCCAGGATATTTGTTTTCTCCAGACTCTGATTTATTTGAGAATATTGTATTTGGTTTCAAGTAAATTCCTGTTGATAATTTGTTGCAAGTATTCACGAATGGTTGTGCCTTTTTGCTTCCGACTCTGATTATTCCTGTGATGTGTTGCAAAGATTCTTGAAATAGCTTATGGATGATGAAAATAATTCGCTGGGCTTCTGTTATATACCCGTATTCCGTATTTTTGGGACGCGGGGCGTGACACTAGCTGTGAGGTATATGCAAGAGATTGTTAGACTTCATGGGGTTCCAGTTAGTATTGTATCCGACAGGGATACGAGATTCAGATATCAGTTCTGCGAGTCTTCAGGCCAGTTTGGGGAGTAAATTAAAGTACAGTACAACTTTCCATCCCCAGACTGATGGACAATCAGAGTGGACTATTCAGATTCTTGAGGACATGTTGAGATCCTGTATGCTTCAGTTTGGTGGATTTTGGGAGGATCATTTGCATCTCGTACAGTTCTCGTACAATAACAGCTTTCAAGTCAATATTAAAGCTGCTCCGTTCGAGGCACTCTATAGGCGGAAGTATAGATCGCCAGTGTGCTGGAATGACATTGGTGCGAGGAAGTTGTTGGGTTCCAGAGTTGATCACCAAGACAGTGGATGCAGTGGTTCAGATCAGGAAGCATTTGCTGGCAGCTCAGGATCGGCAAAAGCGATGGGCTGATGTCCATCGGAGGGCTTTGGAGTTTGTTGTTGGTGACCATGTTTTCCTTAAGGTATCGCCGTGGTGCGGTGTAATTCGGTTCGGTGGTGGGGGCAAGCTTAGCCCTAGGTTTATTGGACCGTTTGAGATTTTTGAGTGAGTAGGCAAGGTGGCCTATCGTCTTGCATTGCTGCCAGCTTTATCAGGAGTGCACGATGTTTTCCATGTCTCACAACTCAGGAGGTATATCCGAGATGAGAGCCACGTGATCGACTATTCTGAGTTGACTGTTCGGCCAGATTTGACCTGTGAGATTCCGCCAGTTGCAATATCGGCGGGAGAAAGTGCTTAAGAACAAGGTCATTAAGTTGGTTCGTGTTTCTTGGAATCCTCACTCGCCCGGTGAGTCGACTTGAGAGCTGCAGGAGATTCAGCAGAAGTTTCCTCATTTGTTTCAGTAGTTATTTTGGTTTCGGGGGTTTTTTTTTTTTGGGGGGGGGTACCCTTTGTATCTTCTTTTTGAATTTCTATGATGAAATTCTTTTAGTTAGGTGGGTAGGATTGTAATCTCTGTTTTTTATTTTTCGTATTTTTGGTGTATTTTTCTTTTCTTGTGTATTTGTAATTTTTTTTTCTTCCTTGGACCGTATATTGAGTTGTTTCAATATATGTTCATTTTCTTTTCTCATTCTTGATTTTTGCAAGTTATTTCCGATGTCTTGGTTGTTCTTGTTCATGGTTGTTGTTTTCGCTCTTTATTGTTGTCTCGTTCTCTTTGTTTGTAATTTTGGGTGCTCTTGGTGATTTGGTGGTCTACCCCATTCCTAATCCTATTCTACCCCATTCCTAATCCTATTATTTTGATCCCTAATTGATTACCAAAGTCAAATTACCCAATCCTTGTTTGAATCCTATTCAATTTGATTCCCATTTGTCTTATTGGATTAATCCTATTTCTACTCCTAAACTACCCACAACCCAATACCCATACCCACATCAACCCTAAACTCCACTATATATATAATTTAATTTCGGTAGAAAACATGAGTTTTATAGAACTTCGTCTATTTTCAAACCCCTCTGACTTTGCTCGATTTCGTTTCCGTATGTGTGAGTTATGACTGTTTTACTACAGAGGTGTGTATCATTTCAAAATTTCGTTTCTTGGTAATTTTGATGATTAAAATATTTTGATACTAGTTCTAAACATGTTTTTTTGATCTGAGCTTTATGTGCCATTTCATGCTCGTTTATGAACACTATACTTGCTATATTTTGCTCGCTGTTCTGTAATGAATCGTATTTTTAACCTATTTCCTTCCACTGTATGAAAAACTCTTATGAAGTATGAAAGTTAGTATATTTTATCTATTTTCATATCCCTTTGGCGGATTTGGATTTTGTTTCACCGGTTGCGAGATATCATGATTTTCGTACATCAGTGTTGGGAATTCCAGATTTCCCAAACTATCGTTTCTTGATGTTTTCTTATTTTTGATGACTGAACTAATTTTACTAGAATATTATGAAACTTTATATTTTGATTCTAGACATATAGGAGACATACTGTTACTGCTCCTGTTACTATTACTGTTACTTTTACTGCTACTGCTACTGTTACTGATACCTGAGTACACTGCCCCATTATGGTCCACTATGAAATCTAAAAATAAAACTGTTTGTTGTAGCAACCATGTAGTTAAAACCGGGATGCATGAATTGCTACCTAGGTAGTAATACACATAAGACTGTAAGAACATTAGACTGATACTTTTAGACTGACACTGTTGGACTGATACTGTTATGTTGTTATCCTGTTACACTGATATACTGAGCTTACTGTTACTGGACACTGTTAGTTGCCATATGACACTGTTACATGACACATTCATTTGTACTGTTAGTATACCATGCTAGTTGACTTTGTTTTAATGATTCATGCTAGTCATTACTGTTGATGCATTATTCCATGTTATTTTTTAGTTTTCCCATGTGCTTGTATCCTACATTATAAGTGGTCCGTAACTTGCAATTAACGGATACTTGTTTTCTCTTTCCTTCTCCTGCAATTATTAATTGCAGATCAGGATGGTCAGCTGCCCGACGGTATTGGCAAAATGAGATATTAGTGCTGGATTTCTTGTTTACTAGTATTATTATTATTGTTGTTTTGGAACAATGTATTTTGAGTACTTGAATATTTATTTTGTATTTGGGCGATGTGACGCAGGATATTTGATTTATCCAGATTCTGATTTATTTGAGAATATTATATTTTGTTTCAAGTAAATTCTGTTGGTTTATTAATTCAGTTATGCATGCGTGGTTGATTCTCTTACTTCCGACTCTGATTATTTTGTAAGATATTGTAAAGATTCCTGAACAGCTTATGGATGATGAAAGTCAACCGCTGGGCTTTTGTTGAGTATCTGTATTCCGTATTCTTTTTGGGAAGCGGGGCGTGACAATGCCTCTTACCTCGAGATTCGTGCCTGATCTTCATCAGATAGCCCAGATTGTGCCACGTCGCTCGGAACCCAAATTCGAGCAACTGTGACACCGAGCTGCGTATTGGAGAAAAACGAATTTTTCCTCGTGATTTTCGCCTGATTTCAATAAGATGGCTCAGATCCCACCACGTCGACCGAAATCACGTTTTCTCGTGATCCACGCTTCTTGCCTCGAGATTCAAGCCTGATCTTCATCAGTCGGCCCAGATTGTGCCACATCGCTCGGAACCCAAATTCGAGCAACTGTGACACCGAGCTATGTATTGGAGAGAAACGACTTTCTCCTCGTGATTCGCACCTGATCTCAATCAGACGGCTCAGATCTCGCCGCATCAACCGAAATCACGTTTTCTCGTGATCCACGCCTTTTGCCTCAAGATTCGCGACAGATCTTCATCAGACAGCCCAGATTGCACTACGTCGCTCGGAATCCCAATTCGAGCGACTGGCTCACTGAGCGTCTCATACGGAGAAAATGCTGCCGAGCCATGAGAACCGTCTGATCATCTCAAAATTTGTGCCACAACCTGATGAGCATCCCTGATTTAGCCACATGGCTGAATACAGATCCACCGTCCGATCGTTAAGATATTTGCGCCAATGCCAGATGGACGCCCCAGATTGCGCCACGTCGCTCGGAATCCCAATCCGAACAACTGGCACACCGAGCTTCTCATACGGAGAAAATGCTGCTGAGCCATGAGAACCATCTGATCATCTCAAAATTCGTGCCACAACCTGATGAGCATCCCTGAATCAGCCACGTGGCCAAATACAGATCCACCGTCGGATCGTCAAGATATTCACACCGATGCCAGGTGGACGCCCTAGATTGCGCCACGTCGCTCGGAATCCCAATTCGAGTGACTGGCACACTGAGCTGCCCATATGGAGAAAATTCTGCCGAGCCACACGAGCCGTCATATCACCTCAAAACTCGCGTCACGACCCGATCAAGGCTCCAGATTTGCCCACATCGCTCAACATCGCCCTACCGTTTGATCGTTCAGAATTTTTGAGCCGACCACTGATGGACGCCTCAGATCACGCCACTTCGTAAATAGGTTGATTAAACTTATTTTTTATATATTAAATTCGAATTATTTATTTAAAAATTGAAAAAAATGATTAAAAATTCTGGAAAATTAATTAAAAATTCTAAAAAATAGTTTTAAATTTGGGGAAACATTTTTGAGCCCCGGGTAAATAATTATTGGTTAGGATAACTAATTAGTGCTCCCGAAAAATAAATCATCGCTTTGCAAAATTGAGTAAATGATTCGAAAAAATAATTAAAAAATCGGGAAATATCACCGAAAATCCAGAAGAGCCTAAGAGCAAACTTGGACACATTACTAGCTCAGAAAAGCACCGTCACCCCTCAAACGAGATTCGAACACCCTTTGAGAACTCCGATAAAATCCCGTACGCCATTAAAACAACAAAACTACTTCCCAAAGGCTGTAACACAGTCTTTGGGAGTGGGGGCTCGTGATATGGCTTAAAATGGGGTCAAATCAGAACCGTTCAAATTGGGCACGAATCTTAAAGTTACAGGGCCAAGATGGTAATTTCACCTACTGACGGGTCCGAATTGGAAACCGAATCTCTCCTCTTGGACCCGCTAACTCATGAACGAACCTGTTCAACTGAGAGCGGGTCACAACCCATTAAGGACCAGGTTAACAGGATATGAGGAAATCCTGGCTTGTCCTTATCCTCTGGAGGTGGTTTCAACCACTCTTATTCAGTCACACTGGGAAGTAGGGATTCGTTCTTATCCCGAAGCAGATCCCCACGACGACTATAAATACCCCCTACCTCCTGCCGTTACAAGGTGATCACTCTTAGTCTACCTAAGCTTTTCCCCCTTTCTTTACTGAGTAC
This sequence comes from Hemerocallis citrina, assembly GCA_017893485.1. Taxonomy (NCBI): domain Eukaryota; kingdom Viridiplantae; phylum Streptophyta; class Magnoliopsida; order Asparagales; family Asphodelaceae; genus Hemerocallis; species Hemerocallis citrina. The sequence goes on along the minus strand of CM030367.1, from coordinate 119,052,073 downwards.
TGACAAGAGCGTCGGATGGTTCGTTGTCGGCATTCATCCCGGTATTTCGAACGTTTGTGCAGGTCCACGGGAGCACTAAGGAGTCAACTTGTCAATAAGGGAAGAAGTCAGATTCAACTTGTTCGAGTTTCTACGAATCTACAAATTCTGTCTATTGCCCCCACATCAGATTCAGCGGCAACAGTGCCCAATACAAAATCAAAGTAGCAATAAATACAGATTTATTCAAGACAGGTTAATAATAATTCAAGCATGAACTCTTGAATTATTATATATATATATGACCGGGCCGGGCCTTAGGGTCTTGGGGTCTCTTGAATTTTTTTTATTAAATTTTTTGAACTTTCGAATTTCAAACAGACAAAGAGAAAAAAATCAATTAATAATATGTCTGTTTCAAGAGATCAATGGGCTTTATGTTATAGCCATTTCAAGAATTAAAGGATCTGTATATGTAGCCGTTTTTTTATTAAATGCACACACTATTTATTCCTTCATGGTTACTGGTTATAAAAGGTATCATTTTTTGAAAAACAATATACAGAAAAACAGAAATAGTCATTTTTCTTCTTCTAGTCTATTTTCTTGAGTGGTCTTTTACTTTGATTTGGGTGGTGCAAGTTGGTACGTGCTGCTATTGGAGCATTAGACAGCACTGTAGATAAAAGCTCGTTGTATCCCGGGAGAAGTATTTGGTAATCAACGATTCATCTCCAGAATCGGCCAAATAATTTCGTAAAGAAAGTGCAACTCACGCCTCGAGCCACTTTTTACTTTCTTCCTATTGCAGATCAACTCCAGAGTCATTCTCAGAAGGTTCATTTGGTGCACCCAGGTACTTCAATTTTTATTATTTTATTACCATTAAATTTATTGTAATTAGTTGAAAGTCTAAAACAAGCATATAAATATTATATGCTTTCTATGTAATTATGTTCTCTATAGCACCTTTAGCTTTGGAAACTAATATACAAAATTATTCCTCCTCGCAAGTTATAGTTTCTTTCCTTTCTTCTTTTTCTATTATTATTTAGATAATTTTCAAAACGTTACTATGTTTCACATCAAATTATCCAGTACTTTTCTAAAGGAACCTAAAAAATAATTGTTTATGTTGAAGAGTATATTATAATCTATAACTATTATAATGGGAGAGATGGGGTTGGTAAACAAATAAACAATTTTTTATTTTTTTGTGTATGTGTATCAACACGTGCAGCGCACGTGTTGGTAGTTTTTTTTTTGGTCTTTTTCATTCTCCCTCCACGTGCATCGCACGTGCATGATACTAGTTATGAGTAATGCTACATCCACTATCAATTTCATTACATTTTTTTTCACTATCTTAGATGACACACTTCAATAGGTATGGAAAGAGAGAGTAGGTGGGGGAACTCTCCAATAGGAGTGTGCCACCTAAGATAGTGAAGAGAATGATAGTGAAATTGGTACTGGATGAAGCATTACTCTATAATTATTGTTCTCATTATTGTTCTCATCTTAATTATAATTATTGTTCCCTGCAAGTAATAATGTCTTTGAACATGCATGTTTCATAATGTTCGTAATCAGTGTAGAATGCTAATGGATGTGTTATTTTTCATTTTTTTTTTAATGAAATGAAATTAATAAAATAAGATAAATGTTGTTGCTTTTTTTTTGGAGTAGGAACAGTCAGATGATGAGTTCGAATTTTGAGGAATAAACTATAGATCTAACCATCGATATTGATTGAGAACTCCTTGTTGCTGAAACGGAATCGTTGGGAGCCCTTAAATCAGGATTGGGAAGCTGAGATGTTACCGGGAAACGTACAACAAGTCTAAAACAGCAGAGTTGACCCCGACAATAGACCATCTGATTCTCAAGTCAGTAACTCAAAAATAAATGAGAGTTTTTTGTGGTAAAAGACCGATTACATGTTATAGGCTAGGAGTCTTGTTTCATAAGAAAGATCTAAGAAGATATCCTTTTGAGATTTGGTGGAGGATTCCCCTAAATAAGGGATCAAATCAGTTATATGATACATGATTTGGAAAATTTGATTGCTTTACTAGCTGAAAATCTTCCTTTCTTAGGCCATATGTGAACCTTATCTGCTAGGCTGGTGGGTCTAGGTACGACCCATTTTCGCCAAATGGCCCACAACAACAACAATATAAAAAACAGTACATCAAACCATGTGTCACAAAAGAATAGCACGATAATAAAGTATGATACAAATTTTAATATGCATACTCAGCACAAATTTTAAGAACTACAAGTATGATACAAAAATATCAATTCCTATTGCAACTACAAAGGTGAACGTAGTAGACGGCAAGTTCAACAATCAAAGAGATCTTTCGATATTCTAGTCTGGAACTCAATAGTATACTCTAAACAACTCTATCAGAAAAAGAAGAAACTCTGCCAACTGCATCACCTGAATCAATTAAGAATTATTTTATGAAAATGATTCAGTAAACTGCAGACATGACAACAAAAAAAAGATTAACTGCACGAGCAATTAGTGTATACTTTTGAAAACATCAAAGTCGTAGGCTTAGAACACTAGTATCATGAAAACTCAAAATTGTGCCCTTCAAATTAAGCAGTGTCTACTAGGGCTGCAGTTAAATGCCATGCAAATTAGTTCGGACCTCTATAGTGACCATAGAAACAATCAACAGCAAGAACAACAAAATAACCCCAAACATACTCTCCACCGTCTCTCCACCGTCTGATCTTGATCACGAGATCGAACGGCTCGTGGATCCGTTTGCACGGGGTGCACACTATGGGCGTGCGCAACAGAAGAACTCAACAGAAGTGCTAACAGAAGAGCTATCATGCAACAGAACACCCTAGATAATTTAACATGCAAAAAATGTGCCCAAATTATTTTTTAACGAAACTAAGCCAATGGAGTTTAAAGGAAACCAACATAAACCTTAACGACCCCAAGCCTCATCCTATGTCCATAAAGAACAATTGGCATCTATTGCAACGTAATTCTTATCACATTACTTCATGATCATTCAAAAAGATCAGTAACATCTCATTCCCCTGCTTCAGTCCAACCCCCAAATTCATGAAGAAAGCCAGCATATTCTATGTCTATCTGCAAATGTCCCAAACAAAGAACAAAATTCAGAAATCTTAGCCCACCCATAGAAGCAAGAGAAGAGGCAACGTATGTTTTTGTTTAAGTAGTGAAAAAGGGATATAAAGAATATTACTGTTTAGTAACAAAATATACTATATGGGATAAGCTACTTATCACAGGGATCTGTAATAGTCAGCTTAGTTTTCTAATAGAACTTTCGATGGGTATATAGTATGTAACTATGTACCTCTTTCTGAAGTCCAGAATCTCCAACCTTCGGTTTCATTAAGTCTTCGTTCTGGATTTCTGGAACCCTCCTAATCTGTTCGAGGTCGTTGTTTCAATCTAGAAGATATGCGCTTACAGAAAAATAGCAGGGTAAGTATGACAAACAAATATTTTAAGCAAAGGACACGTTGGCCCTCTTAAACCAGAACAATAGTTTTAAGTACAATGTAATGAAATAACAAGGCACTTGGTCAAAATTTCTATATTACAACAGAAATAAATTAACACCGGGTTATTCCCGGCGACGCACCCTCCGACGCTCAAATCAGTAATCAAAAAGATTATGAATGAGCTTTGATTGGCAAAAGATTGATTACCTGTTAACAGTGGGGGATGGGGTATTTATAGCCGCCATAGGAACCAGTTTCGGGATAAGATCAAATCCATACTTCTCAGTGAATGGATAGGAATCAGGGCCGTTGATTAAGTATAATTATAAACCATAATTCTATCCACCTGGACCGGGTTTCCTGCGGGTTGGAACCCGCACCCAGTTGAAATGGATCCGTTCGTGAGCTATTGGGCTTTTGGAGAAAAGACTCAGTACCAATTTCAGACCCGTTTGTAGGTGAAATTATCATTTTACCCCCGAGCTTTAGGATTCGTGCCCAATTTGGACGGTTCCGATTTAACCCTATTTTTAGCCATATTACGAGCCCCCCACTCCCGAAGATTGAGTTTGGTCAGCCGTTGAGGAGTAATTTTACTGTTTTAATGGCTTGCGGAGTTTTATCGGAGTCTAAATGAGGGGTGTCGAATCTTGGTAGGAGGTATTATGGTGATTTTCTGAGTTAGTTGCGAGCACTAGGTTGTTCTTGAGCTTTATTGGACTTCCGGTGATTTTCCTTAATTTTTGTCTATTTTTCGGACCATTTATTTAATTTTGCGAAGTGGTAATTTATTGTTCGGGGGTCTTAAGTAATTATTCTAAGCAATAATTAATTACCTGGGGGCACAAAAATATTTCTCCGAATTTATAATTATTTTTTTAGAATTTTTAATTAATTTTCCAGAATTTTTAATCATTTTTTTCGCAATTTTTAAATAAATAATTTGATTTTAATAAATAAAAATTAATTTTTAATCCAATTTATGATGTGGCGCAATCTGAGCCGCCCATCTCGCGTTGGCGCTCAATTCTGAGAGATCGGATGGTTCGAGTCGCTCGACACCATTTTCTTCGCGTAAGCAACTCGAATCGCCAGTTGCTCGGAATCCAAGCGACGTAGCTCGGCGCTGTTTTCTCCACGTGAGCAGCTCGGATCGCCAGTCGCTCGGATTGGGGATTCCGAGCAACGTGGGATGATCTGAGCCGCTCATCAGGTCAGGGCACGAATTTTGAGAAGATCTGACGGCTGTTGTCGCTCGGTGCTCTTTTCTCCATATGAGCAGCTCGGATTGCCAGTTGCTCGGATCGGAATTCCGAGCGACGTGGGACGATCTGGGCCATTCATCATGGCGTGAATCACGAGGTTTAGAGGTTCAAATCACGAGAAAACACTATCTTGTCGTTTTGTGGGCGTGGCGTGATCTGAGCTGTCCATCATCTTTCGACGCGAATTTTGAGACAATCTGACGGTTAGAGTTGCTCGGTGGCATTTTTCTCCAAATGTGCAGCTCGGATCGCTAGTTTCTCGGATTCCGAGCGACGTGGCTCTTCGCTACTTTCTTCATGTGAGCAGCTCGGATTACCAATTGCTCGGACCGGGATTTCCGAGCGGTGTTATTTTCTTCATGTGAGCAGCTCGGATCGCTAGTCGCTCGGATTGGGATCCCGAGAGGCGTGGAGCGATCTGGAACGTTCATCATGGCGCGGATCACAAGGTTAGAGGTTCAGATCACGAGAAAACGCTATCTTGTTGTTTTGTGGGCGTGGCGTGATCTGTGCCATCTGATCGAGATCTTGCACTACTTTTGGGGAGGAAATCGTTTTTCTCCAATACGTAGCTCGGATCGCTAGTCGCTCGGATTAGGATTCCGAGGGACGTGGAGCGATCTGGACCGTTCATCATGGTGCGGATCACGAGGTTAGAGGTTCAGATCACGAGAAAATGCTATCTTGTCGTTTTGTGGGCGTGGCGTGATCTGTGCCGTCTGATCGAGATCTTGCAGTACTTTTGGGGAGAAAGTCGTCTTTCTCCAATACGCAGCTTGGATCGCCGGTCGCTAGGATAAGGATTCTGAGGGACGTGGGGCGATCTGAGTTGCCTATCGATAGCTCGGTAGGGTGCCTCGGCGTCTTGGAGCTAGAGGAATAGCCGAGCAGTGCGGCCCAATCTGAATCGTCGTTACCCTTGTGAACTGTTGCCGCTCTTCGCTACTTAGTCACTTAGCCTTCTTTAATGCTTTGAGGGGGGCCTAAGAGTCACAACTTTACGTTACAAAGCCCAAGAGTCATTTCTTTTACTATAAGTTTTCACCTCCCCCTCTCTTTATCTCATTCTTTCACTTTCACTTTTACTTTCACTTTTACTCTTTGCTAGCGGTGTTTTTGCTCTCGAGCAGCGCTACTAGCTTTCGCGGCAAGGCAAGTTTGAATTCCGGCGATCTTTTCCGGCCGTAAACGTCACTTCAAGGTTAGTCTTTTCCCCTATTCTTTGAGAATGGTTAGGATTTCTTCTGGGGATGAGACCTCCACCTCGGACCAAGACACCGTCCGAGCGGTAGTAGTTAAACTGAGGAAGGGGAAGGAAGTGGTAGATCCGGCCGCGGTGTCTACGATAGTTGAGACTCCGAAGGGGGCAGGAGAGCTGGATCGGATGCCGTCTACTTTGTCTAGTGTCGGCGGAGTGAGAAGTTACCCCGAAGACATCCTGGAGAAGGTGACGCATGGGATGGCTTCGGCGTATGAGGAGAATGACCCGAGGGACCCTTCCGAAGTGGATGAGATCCCCTCAATCTTGACCGAGGCAGATCTGCACCGGATCAGGAAGGGATTCCGCATCCCGAAGAAGTACACCCTTCTACTCCCTAGTCCTGGCGTCCGAGGGTGTACGGGGACTTCGGCTGACACTTGCATCTTTCCATACGACGCGCTGAATGCCGATCTTCGGCTACCATTGCACCCCTTCGTGGTCGAGGTGCTGCAGTGGTACGGCCTGAGCCCCGTTCAGTTTATGCCGAACATGTGGCGGCATGTCATCGCCTTCGTCCTTCATGGCCAAGCGGTCGGTGTGCAATTGCAGCTCGTTCTGCTCCGGAGCCTCTATCGCATCTGCCGGATGAGCAAGATGGAGGAGCGATATTATTTGTTGCCGAGGAAGGGGTAAAGTTGATCGAGAATCCAGACTCGATAAAATACTAGAAGGAGAAGTATTTTCTCATCCGTGGTCCCGAGCCGTGGGGCTTCCCGACGTTGTGGAAGGACGGGGTCCCAAAGTAGGCGAAGAAAGAGCCGGTGCTCACAAGGGAGGAAGAAAAGGTGGTGGTGAAGATCCTCGGACTTCCAACCATCAGTTGGAAGGATACCACCGAGGCAGTCTTGTTCGGTGGGGGTCTCAGTCCGATCGACTCCAGTACGCTCCTTTTCTTCTTCTTGCCTTTCTTAGATTTTTTAGTTATTTTTTCTAACTTTTTTGCTCGATTTTTTTTTATGCAGAGAGCCCCGACATGGATTATAAGGCATTGATGGCAAAGACTCGCACGACGAAGGAAGCAGAGACGAGGAAGAGGAAGAAGACCACGGCGGGGCCTCAGTCAGGCCGAAAAGAAAAAGTCCCCTCGGTACCCCCGGCCATTGTGGAGCCGATGGTCGAGGTCCCTTCAGAGACGCCCGCTCAAGCCCCTCTTGTCGATGCCACGGGATCGTCGAGCGGGGCATTCACTACCAGCGCGGCTCTGGCTTTGGAGGTGCCTCCGCTTACTACCGATGCGGAGGCAATCCTCACCGAGGAGCACAAGCGTCTCTTCGTCCCTGACTGGAGGGTGATGAAGGTGGACGGGTTCCTCGGTGACGCGGGGATATGCATGCAGGCGGTAAAGCACCTGCCGACCCCGAAGGATTGTGCTTCGCTGAAGGCCGGCACCGTGGGCGACGATGCCCTGGAGATTGCTCGAACACTATGTCGGTAAGTATGAGTTGAATTTGTTAACCCAAAAAATTTCTAAGTTTTTTCGTTCGGTACTAATTGTTTCCTTCGCTTTGTCTGCAGACTCTCTGCCACTTCAGTCACCTGCTCGAGCAGTTCTCCGAGCAAGAGAAGGAGATGAGGTTGTTGAATGATTGGAAGAGGTCGGAGCATTCCAAGACGGTCAAGCTGTTCGAGGATGAGCAGCGAATCTCTGCTTCGCGTGCGGCCGAGGTGGGTGCCCTCAAGACGAAGCTCGCACAGGCGTTGAAGCACTCCGCAGCCGAGACTGCCAAGGTCGAAGCGTTGGATAAAGAGAGGGCTCACCTCGAGGAGGAGCTAGCCAAAGCCCTGAAGGCATCCGAAGAGGCGCTGAAAGATCAGGCGAGGAAGGTGGCGTAGGCAGAGAAGGCAGTTCGGGACGAGGCCAAAGGGCACATGTTGACAAACATGGAGGAGGCTTATGCCCGAGCGTTGCAACATGTGGCGGCCCCCAACCCTGGCATCGACAGCTCTTCGTATTACTTCTACGATCTCGTAGAGGGGGAGGAGCAGATTCCTCTGGCGGAGCTCGCACCCGAGCCGGAGGGCAAAGATGCCGAGGAGGACACCGAGGACGGGGTGAACATTGAAGGAGCGATCGTCCCCGTGCCGAGCGATGATGCCTCGGAGCAATGCCATGAGGTAGCCCCTTGACTTAGTCGCCTCTTCTCTTTTTGTTTTTGTTTCTCTTTTTTGTTTTTGTTTTGTTGTAACGCTGAACTGCAGACTGGCCTACCGCTCTTTTGTACATCTTGAATTCTAATGAAACGATTAACTTTTTGAGACTTTGGCCGAGTGTTTGAGATTTCAAGTGTTGTGTTGTGAACATTTTGTTATCGAAAATTTCTCTAAGTGTTGAGGACACCTTTTGCTCTTTGTGTTGAGAACTCAAGTGTTGTGAACACCTTGAAAATTTCGCTAAGTGTTGAAAACTCCTTTTGTTACTCTGTGTTGATATGTTTTCGCTTTTGAGATGGTCGAGTCGAGTTCAGCAGGTGAAGCCTCTCATCTTCGTGCTGATTTGAAAGCAACGAAGTTGGCCCTCTCCCCGAGTCGAGAGTGTTTTCTTAAGAGCGAGTTGGAATTAGAGCATCTCATGGCAACGTTGAGGAAGTGTCTTTCCGAGTTGAAACAATTAAGGAAATGAGCTCGCGAGGTTCGTCTTGAAGGTGAGGTGGGGTTGCTTTGGAAGACGCTATTTGATGTTACGGAGGAGAAAGGCGAGCTATTGGCTGAGGTTCACCACTTGAAGATAGCCGAAGAAGAGCTTTTGGCGGAGGAAGACGAGTTAGTAGCTACGGTGGGTTGACGGCGGAGGTCGACGAGTTGAAGAGGGTTACGGTCGATAGGAGCATCGAGGTTACCCATCTCCGTCGAATCATCGCCGACCGCTCCGGTGCCGAAGGGTATGCTCAGCTTCCTAGCTTCAAGATAGCCGTGAAGGACGACTTTCTGAAGCAACGAATCGTCGAGCTAGAGGGGGGGGGGGGTTGCTCGCCTAAAACTCCGATCGGGACCGATCAACGTTAGAAGCACTTCGTGTACACGGGAAGAGGGTGAACAAGGGATTTCGTTCTATGAGCTTGCAACTCGCTCGCCTGCTTCTCGGCAAAGCCCTAGTGATGCCCAAAGTGGGGTGGCTATCTCGTTGAGCGAAGCTTCAGCCGGCGTAACGCTGAGGGATACCACTAAGCTTGCTGGCTTGGGGACCTCAGCGAGTGCGGGATCGCAACGACAAGGTGTGCGCCGTCCCCGTTTGTCTCTTAAAAGAAACATCCCTCTTCCTAAGAGTCATTGAGGAGGTCTTGTAATTTGAGATTTTCAACTTGTTGTAGGTAAGGAGTAGCTTGGTCTTGTAACTTGAGTCCCTTTGTACTTTAAATTTTAATGGAAGTGGAAGCTTGCTTTATTCCTTTGCATTTGTGTGTTGGCATGTTTTGTTCGTACTTGTTATTTGTTTGGTTCTATTTGTAACTTGCTTGCCAGAGGAGATTCCAACGGCTGTGGGAGCAATTCTTAATGGCGAATCGCTTCTAGCTTGCTTAAGAGCGAGCTTGCGAAGCGGAATCGAGCCAAGCTTTGGACTCCGAACTCGTCGTTTGAGTAAGTTTCAACAGTTGTGGGAGCAATTCCGAATGGCGAACCACTTCTAGATTGCTTAAGAGCGAGCTTGCAAAGCAGAATCAAGCCAAGTTTTGGACTCCGAACTCGTCGTTTGAGTAAAATTCAACGGTTGTGGGAACAATTCCGAATGGCGAACCACTTTTAGCTTGCCTAAGATTGAGCTTGCGAAGCGGTATCGAGCCAAGTTTTGGATTTCGAACTCGTCGTTTGAGTAAGTTTCAACAGTTGTGGGAGTAATTCCGAATGGAGAACCACTTCTAGCTCGCTTAAGAGCGAGTTGGCAAAGCGGAATCAAGCCAAGTTTTGGACTCCGAACTCATCGTTTGAGTAAGTTTCAACGGTTGTGGGAGCAATTCCGAATGGCGAACCACTTCTAGCTCGCTTAAGAGTGAGTTTGCGAAGCGGAATCGAGCCAAGTTTTGAACTTCGAACTCGTCGTTTGAGTAAGTTTCAACGGTTGTGGGAGCAATTCCGAATGGCGAACTACTTCTAGCTCACTTAAGAGTGAGTTTGCGAAGCCAAGTTTTGGACTTCGAACGCGTTGTTTGAGTAAGAGCAATTAAAGGCCTTAAACAGAGAGATAAAAATAATAACAAGAGAATTACCAGAGGAAAGAAGTTCTTTATTGATAACTACTAATTGGATGCTTTTAAGTTGCAAGCCGTTATTACAATGAGGAAATAAAGAAGCAAGTACAAATAAAAGAGAGGAATGGCTCGACATTTGAAGGTACTTAGGGAGGCATTCAGGCGCTCTCTTGGTACTTCAGTAGATGGTCAGCATTCCAAGTTCTCGGTATCTCTCTGCCTTCAAGGTCTTCTAGACGATACGCCCCGGGGCGGACTACTTTGGTGATCTTGTAGGGTCCTTCCCAATTAGGAGCCACCTTACTCTTTTGGCTGGGGAACGAGATAGCTAGCTTTCTGAGGACTATGTCCCCTTCCTTGAGATCAGTAGGACGCACTCTTTTGTTGTAGGCCTGCTCAATCCTTCTTCGATAATTTTGCTGGCGAATTGAAGCTCTTTCACGCAACTCATCAATCAAGTCCAAATTTGCCCGGAGTTCTCTGGCATTCTGCTCTTCATCATAGGCAATCAGACGAGGGGATGGCAGACCAACTTCTAGGGGATTACAGCCTCGGACCCATAGGTGAGATTGAAGAGCGACTCTCCTGTGGGGGTCCGTTTCGTAGTGTGGTAATTCCACTGTACGTTAGGAAGCTGTTTCGCCCATAAGCCTTTGGCCGACTTATCTAGTCTCTTCTTGATGCCAGAGAGGATCTGCTTGTTGGCGTTCTCTACTTGGCCATTTGATTGAGGATGGGAGACGGAGGAGAAGTGTTGCTGAATGGCGAGGTCTTCACATAAAGATCAGAATACTGCCCCTGTAAATTGTGTTCCATTATCTGTTATTAGGACCCGAGGCACGCCAAACCTACAGATGACATTTCTCTAGAAGAACTGCAGCACTTTGTTCTCAGTAATAGTAGCCAACAGTTCGGCCTCAATCCACTTAGAGAAATAGTCGATTGCCACGATTAGGAACTTGAGTTGGCCGGGAGCTGGGGGGAACGGGCCTAGCAAGTCCATCCCCCACATTGCGAAAGAAATCGGACTCGAAAGAGATGTGAGTTGTGCTTGGGGTAGGCGGCGGATGTTGGAGTACTGTTGATAGGAGCTGCATTGCCGGACATGCTGCTCGGCATTTCGTAGGTGGGTAGGCCAGAAGTACCCGTTGTTTAAGACTTTCCTGGCGAGGGACCTTGATCCTGAATGTGCCCCGCCTATGCCTTCGTGGAGTTCTTATAAGGCATACAGGGCTTCTTCCGGGGAGAGGCATCTCAAGTAGGATCTGCCGTCTACTTGGGTATAAGAGCGTTTGTACAAGACCCCTTCAACAAGAGTGTATCGCTCCACTCTCGTTCGGATCTGATGGGCCTCTTTTGGATCTTGGGAAAGGATCCCATCCCTGAGGAACTCTATCAAGGGCTTCATCCAGTTGTCTCGGAGTTGGACAGGCAGCGACTCCATCGAGTCGGGGGTTTCTTCTTCTATGCTTGGTCTTAGGAGTATTTCTATCAGGACGGTCTTCTCGAGACCTTGATGAGAGGAGGAGGCCAATTTGGAGAGGGCATCTGCTTGGGAGTTTTCTTCTCTAGGGATCTGCTAAATTTGTGCCTCTTCAAATGAAGTCATGAGACTTTGGACCTTGGCTAGGTACTTAGCCATTCGGTCGTCTCGCGCCTCGTACTCTCCTAAGACCTGATTCACGACCATCTGCGAGTCACTGAATATTCGGATACGTTGTGTCCCCTGCCTTGCGGGCCATACCCAGGCTTGCTATAAGGGCCTCATACTCAGCTTTATTATTGGAGGCTTTGAAGTTGATGCGGAGGGAGTATTGGAGAACGAAGTCATCTGTGCCTGCTAGAATGACCCCAGCTCCGCTCCCTTCGGCGCAAGAAGACTCATCCACATATACTGTCCAGATCGGGGGCCCATTTGTGGCTTGGCTCACTTTCGGGATGGTTCTCTCTACAATAAATTCAGGTAAGGCTTGAGCCATGATTGCGGTTCGAGGCTGATAGGATATGTCATGTTGACTCAGCTCAATCGACCACTTCATCAGACGCCCGGAGGTCTCGGGCTTATCTAGGACTTGCTTAAGTGGCTGGTCGGTAAGAACGACCACCGAGTGGGATTGAAAATAAGGGCGGAGCTTCCTGGCTGCCATGACCAAAGCGTATGCTATCTTTTCCAATCTCGGATAGCGGAGCTCGGCATCCCGAAGTACCTTGCTCACATAATAGATAGGCTTCTGAGCCCTATCTTCTTCCCTCACTTGGACGACACTGAGGGTTTTCTCGGAGGTAGCGAGGTAGAGGTAGAGTGTTTCTCCGGAGATAGGCTTGCTGAGGAGAGGGGTGTTGACCAGATAGGCTTTCAGCTGGTCGAACGATTCTTGCTGCTGTTGGCCCCACTCGAAGCCCTTAGCCCCTTGAGGGCTTTAAAGAATGGAAGACACTTCTCCCCTGACTTAGACAGGAAGCACCCAATGGCCGCGATGCATCCTGTGAGCTTCTAAACCTCTTTCACACTTGTAAGAGGGGCCATATCCCGTATGACTTTGATCTTCTCGGGATTCGACTCAATCCCCCTTTGGCTGACCATGAGGCCTAGGAACTTACCCGAGGAGACCCCGAATGCACACTTGTTCGGGTTCAGTCTCATATCATGCTTCCTCAGCACATCGAAAGCTTCTTGTAGATCGGCAACATAGTCGGTCCCATGGATACTTTTGACTAGCATATATCAACATACACTTCCATATTTCAGTCGATCTGATTTTGGAAGACTTTATTGACGAGGCGCTGGTAGGTTGCACCGGCATTTTTCAGCCCGAAGGGTATTACCCTATAACAATAGAGTCCTTGATCAGTAACAAAGAAGGTCTTCGGGATATCCGGGGGGAACATTCTGATTTAATTGTATCCAGAGAAGGCATCCATGAAGCTCAGCAGCTCATGGCCCGAAGTAGCATCGATCAAGGTATCGATGCTGGAGAGAGGGAAATGATCCTTAGGGCATGCTTTGTTCAGGTCCGTGAAGTCGATGCAAATTCTCTAACTTCCATTGGCTTTCTTGACCATAATGACATTAGAGAGCTGTTCAGGGTAGTTGACCTCATGTATGAATCGAGCTTTGAGAAGCTTGTCCACTTCTTCCTTTATGGCTTGTTGGTGCTCAGGGGCAAATTTGCGCCTCTTCTGTTGGATCGGTTTGGACCCCGGAGCAACGCTTAGGTGGTGGACGAGGAGCTCCTCGGAAATCCCTGGCATATCGGCAGCCGACCAGGCGAAGAGGTCATGGTTCTTCCTGATGCATTGCACTATGTGAGAACAGAGGGCAGAGGGGAGGGTCTTTCTAATAAAGAACTTGCGGTTCGGATCTTGCTCGGAAAAGAGCACTTCCTCCAGCTCATCTACCGGTTCGGACATAGGCTGGGTGTTCCCCTGGGGGATCTCAAGAGTCTCGAGGGAGAGGATAGGTCCCCCGGTGGAGGTCATGTAACACTTATGGGCCATCTCTTGACTACCCCTTACTTCCCCTACGCCTGCCTTGGTGGGGAACTTCATCTTCAGATGATAAGCCAACGGGACGGCCTCTAGAGTAGCTAGGCCAGGTCGGCCTAGAATCACATTGTAAGCAGCTGGGATGTCGACGACCATGAAATCCATTGGCTCCGTCTGGGTAGTAGGAGTTTTGCCGGCGATTACGTCGAGGGTTATTACCCCTTCGATAGTTACTGGCACTCCTGTGAACCCATGGAGTATGTAGCCGGTGGGCTTGAGCTTGTCCTGCGATAGTTTGATTCCTCAGAAGGCCGCCAGGAATAGGATGTTGACAGAACTGCCATTATCCACCAGGATCCTCTCCACTTTAAAATTAGCCATGTGGAGGTTGATTACTAATGCATCGCAATGGGGGGTTCGGACACCCTCCAGGTCTTCATCTGAGAAAGTGACCAGGACTCCGAGGACTTTGGGAGGGGGTATGCCATGAACCGAATTGACTTCTTGTACGAAGGCCTTCCGAGAGGAGTTGGAGGTTCCTCCCATGGGACCTCCATGAATGAGATGCAAGATGCATTCCTTTTCAAACTCGAGAGTCTCGTCGCACCTTTTAGGACGCTTGTTAGCCCCCCTGGGGGGAGGAGGAAGATCGGTTCGGTCCTTTCTCAGAAACTTAGACAGCTGCCCCCTCTGGATGAGGGCCTTAATTTCATTCTTTAGAGCCCGACAGTCATTGGTGTCATGGCCGTGGGCTCGATGATATCAGCACCACTTTTCCTTGTCCCTTTTCTTGCTGGTAGTATTTATCTTCGGGGCAGGAGGCAGGACTCCTTCCTTTTCTACTTCCATAAGAATAGTAGAAATGTTGGCGTTAAGAGGGGTAAACTTCTCGAATCTGGGAGGCGGGCGGCGCTGGCCCCCGTTGTCTTTCTGGAGCTTCTTAGCTCCTTCTTCTTCGGCTGCCTTTCTCTTGGTTCCGGAGGAAGACCCCTCAAAGTTGGGGCGATATTCAGCTTCCTCAGCCCGAATATGTTTCTCGCTTCTAAGAAGAAGTTCGGAGAAGCTTTGCGGTGGCTTCTTGGCTAGGGACGACCGAAGGCCGGAGTTGAGGATATTTGACTAGAAGGCTGCTGCAGCGACCAACTGGTCGAGGGAGGCAATGGACCTAGCTTCCACGGTAAACCGCTTCACATAATCTCTCAGCTTCTCGCCCTTCTTCTGACTGAGATAGAGTAGTGAAATACTAGTCTTCTCGGTGTAGCAGCTACTTACGAAGTGGGTGATGAAGAGGGTCTCAAATTGCTCAAAAGAGAAGATGGAGGATGGGGCGAAGCGAGAGTACCATTCCCGGGCTGGACCTTTGAGAGTAGCTGGGAAGGTCTTGCATAGTAGAGCATCAGAAGTTTGGTGGATCATCATGAGAGTTTTGAAACTCTCGATGTGATCCACGGGGTCTGACTCCCCAGTGTAGGTCTCAAACTGTGGGGGCTTAAAGCCTGCTGGAACGGGCGCCTCCATGCTTGTTCGGGAGAAGGGGGGTCTGCTCGGACGGAGGGTCCTACCTCTTAGCTCCTCTTCCTTGTCCAATTGGCCGAGGTGCCTCTCCATCTCGTGGAGACGGCGATAGACAACATCGTCCCTTCAACGGTACCTAAGTGAGCCTCTGGACTCATCTTCGTACGAAAGGGAGTGTGGGCTACGTCGGCGGTAGCTCGGGGAACGGCGAGGACTAGGGATGTGATGTCGGTTGCTTGGAGGTTGAAGAGGACTTAGAGACCAAGGATGAGGGCTTTGGGCTGGCTGTGGAGTAGGAACCCTCTGAGCATTGTTGTTGTTTGGTGGGAGGTTGAGGGCCTGCAAGATGGTTGCTTGGAACTGTTGGAATTCGGCACGGGTGATAGGTCCGTTCTCATCCCTCTGGGGCTGCCGACTAGCGGGAGAATGATGCCTTCTTCGATGGTACTCAGAGGACTCTCTATGTCTCCTATGAAGGGGAGACCTCCTGTGATCTCGACGACGAGGAGATCGCTCATTTGGACATTCTGAGCGGGTGGCTCCCTCACGGGCCTGCCTTTCATCCAAACGTCGGCGAAGGTCCTCTTCTTTTTGCCGGTTGATGAGGATGTTGCGGAGGTCTTCGGAAGGCCGAGGGTTATGAGATTCCGTTGAATCGGCAGAAGGATTGTGTACGGAGACGTGGTCACGGTGGAGAGGTTGCTTCTGAGGGTTGGGACGAGAGTTCCCAGCACCGACATTCTGGGGCCCAGGCTGAGCCCGCTGGGTTTGAAGAGGTTGGTCCTGCTGCAGGGGCTGATCAGGCTGATGTAGGAGTTGCCCCTGCTGCTGGACGGTTTGGAGGGGGACCGCCTGTTGCTGTTGGGGATCAATGGGATTGGGCCTACGGTTGGACCCTCTGGATCTTGCCTTCCTTGGAGGCATGGCTGGAAACGATCTGACCGATTGGAAGAGGAATGATTGCTATTCGTGGGTTCCCACAGACGACGCCAATCTGTTACCGTTAAATCTGGTGTGGGGGCAAACATATAGAATTTGTGGATTCTTGAGACGCTGAATAGTCATACCTGAAACCTTTCCGCCGGAGTTTGACCGTGATTTTCCGCCGTTGAACTGCAAAAAATGCGAAACACCGGGGTTGATCCCGGCGATGCACCCTCCGACACTCAGTAATCAGAAAGATAATGAATGAGCTTTGATTGGCAAAAGATTGATTACCTGTTAACAGTGGGGGATGGGGGGTAATTATAGCCTCCATAGGGACCAGTTCCGAGATAAGATCAAATCCCTACTTCCCAGTGAATGGATAGGAGGAATCAGGGCCGTTGATTAAGTATAATCATAAACCCTAATTCTATCCAGCTGGACCGGGTTTCCTGCGGGTTAGAACCCGCACCCAGTTGAAATGGATCCGTTCGTGGGCAATTGGGCTTTTGGAGAAAAGACCCAGTACCCATTTCAGACCCGTTTGTAGGTAAAATTACCATTTTATCCCCGAGCTTTAGGATTTGTGCCCAATTTGGACGGTTCCGATTTAACCCTATTTTTAGCCATATGAGATATCATTATCACTGATGCTGTAATGGAGGATTGAGGATTGTTGCCGCTAAATCTGGTGTAGAGGCAATAGATAGAATTTGTGGATTTGTGAGAAAACGAACAAGGCAAACCTGTTGACCTTCACCAACGTGTTGACTTGGACTCTTGCTACTGCTGCGAACCTGCAAAAAGTGCGAAACACCAGGATGGATCCCGACGTCACACCCTCCGACGCTCTTGTCAGTAATCAGAAATATTATGAAAGAGCTTTTACTGGAAAAAGATTGATTACCTTCTTATGGTGGGGGAGAGGAGGTTTTATAGTCGTCTTAGGGATCCGTTTCGAGATAAGAACAAATCTCCACTTCCCGGTGTGGATGGATAGAAGTGGTTAAAACCTCATCTTAGGGAAAATCTGAATTCTTCTTTATCCTTCTGAACTAGTTTGTAACGGGTTGGGACCCGTACCCAGTAAGACAGATCTTTTTATGGGTTATTGGGCTTTGAAGAAAGACCAGTCACCATTTCAGACCCTGTTTGTAGGTGAAATTACCGTTTTACCCCTGAGCTTTAAGATTTGTGTTCGATTTGAACGGTCCCGATTTAATCCCATTTTTAGCCATATCACGAGCCCCCTACTTATGGAGATTGAGTTCTATAGTCTTTGAGGAGTAGTTTTGCGGTTCTAATGGAGTACGGGATTTTATCGGAGTTCTTAAGGGAGTTCGGATCATATTTGAGCTGTAACGGTGTTATTCTGAGCTTGTAAAATGCCAAAAAATATCCTCAGAATTTTCTGGATTTTTTGTGACTTTTCCATATTTTTCTGAATTTTTCCTCATTTTTGAATTTTTTATTCAATTTTCGAATTAAATAATTAATTATCAAAAATTTAAATTAATTATTCTAATTTAATAATTATTATTTTCAGAATTTTAAAATAATTTTCTGAATTAATAATTATTTTTAGAATTTTTTAATTAAATTTTTT
The DNA here is from genome assembly GCA_017893485.1 of Hemerocallis citrina. Classification (NCBI taxonomy): domain Eukaryota; kingdom Viridiplantae; phylum Streptophyta; class Magnoliopsida; order Asparagales; family Asphodelaceae; genus Hemerocallis; species Hemerocallis citrina. Next base: position 119,034,346 of record CM030367.1, on the reverse strand, counting down.
CGATTTTTAATTAATTTTTCAAAATTTTTAAATGATTAATTTAATTAAATAATTAATTAATAAATAAATAAATACCTGGACACGTGGCGCAATCCTGTGCGTTGATCACGATCAGAGCGTGCACATCTCAAAGCAGGGTGTTTTCCATAATTTCCAGTTTGGAACCCCAATTGCTCGGCACATGTCGCCGACCCACCAGATGCTGACACGTGGCCGGTCAACATTGACCGTTAACCGTCATGTGGCACCCCTCCAATTTAATTTAATTTAATTTTTTTTCTCTCCCGCGCTGTTCTTCTTCTTTCTACCTTTCCTCTTCGTCCACCTTTTCCTCCTTCTCATCGACTTCGTCTTCGCTCGCCTTCCTCCATCGACCCCTTCTTCGAAGGCCACTAGAGCTTGGGTTCAGAAGGGGATCACCGAGGGGACCTTGACGATGGTGGCGCTCACTGATGTGGGGATGGTCGGCGAAGGCTCCGACTTTGGAGAGGATGCTCGGTGAGCACGGCGAGGCGGGAGCTCGGTATTGAAGGAGTTTGAAGACAGTCGGTTTCGACAACGGAGGATCGGTGTATGGCGGCGAGGAAGAGAGCTTTTGATGACGGATCGAGCTCGCAAAGGAGGGAGCTTCGGCGAGGAGGATAGCTCGATTGGAGCTCGTGAAGGTGGATACGTTGGAGCTCGGAGTTAGCAAAGACTGAGGGGAGGAGCTCGAAGTGGCGGTGGGTTCGGAGCTCTTCTAGAGAGGAAACTCAAGCTCGACATTAGGGGAGCTCAGCGAGGATGTGGTGGAGCTCACAAAGGAGGGAGCTCGACGGTGGGTTCGAAGCTTGTGAGCTCGGTGATGATGAGCTCGGCATTGGAGACCGAGCTCGGTGGCAGAGGCCTTGAGCTCAGTGACGAGCTTGACGAGGAGTTCAGAGCTGGAGGCGCTCGGCGAGGAAGAGGAGATTTGAGCTCAGCGATGATAAGCTCGGCAGTGGTGGAGGTGCTTGTGGAGCTCGAGCTCGGTGATGGGTTCGGTGAGGCCATGGTGGAGTTCATCGAACGTGGAGCTCGGGGGAAACTCGACAAAGGAGGTTGGCATTGGAGAGGAGCTCGTCGGAGCTTGGCGACGGCGGCGTGTAGCTCGGCGAGGAGCTTCGGTGGTTGAAGAAGCTCAAGTCGAGCTTTCGGCATGAAAAAATGATGGAGAAGAAGTAAACAGAGGAAGTAGGGGAGTTGAGTTCGGGTCTCTAACGGGTCCGAACCCGACCCGTTGACCCCTTTGTTTTTTTCGTTCGGCGAATCTGAGTGTGATTGAGCACGAATTTTGAGGTAAATTTTTTTGCCATTTTGCAGCTCGGTAGCTTAGTAGCTCGTGTGGCTCAATCTGGACAGTTGATCACGATCATGGCACGAATCACGAGGGAAGAAGGCGTGGATCACGAGAAAACGTGATTTCGGTCGACGCGGCGAGATCTGCGCCGTCTGATTAAGATCAGACGCGAACCACGAAGAGGAAGTCGTTTTTCTCCAATACGCAACTCAGAATGCAAGTTGCTCGGATTGTAGATTCGAGCTAAGTGGATCAATCTGGACAGTTGATCATGATCAGATGGCGCAGATCACAAAGCGGGGCGTTTTGCTGCAATTCCAGCTCGGAACCCCTTTGCTCGGCGACCGTTGCCGACGCACCAGATGATGCCACGTGGCGCGATCAACGCTGTCGTTGACCATCACGGGGCATTTATTTATTTATTTATTTATTTTTCCGCATTCGACTGGCTGTTCTCTCCTTCGCCTTCTCTGTAATACCCTAAACTTTCATTTCAATAAAAATATTATTTTTTACGTGTTGTGCACGTGCAAATTTCATATGTATGTTATTTATTTATTTTTATATAAAATTTCATTTTTAGTATGAACAATTACTTTCCTTTATTATAGTTTTTTTCTAAAAGCCTAATTTCAAAGCCTAAAACACTAATTAATTGTTTTAGTCGACTTTAATTAATTATTAATTTGTTGTCTTGGCCCACAAGCCTAAGCCCACAATTTATGAATCCCACCAATTTAATTAATCAATTAAATGGCCACACTTGTCATGTAGAGACAAAATGTGAACAATTTGATTAATTAAAATTGTACAAACTTCTACATATGGATACTAGGTGGCACGTGCATGCACGTAGTGTGCAATGCACACTAATTTGGGGCCGGTTTGTGCTTGGAGTGATGGGAGAGAGGGTGAGTGTGCATGGGTGGTTACTTAGTGTGTGACTAGTTGCTATAACTTTTACTCCTATCCTAGCCCTCCATTCTACAATTATCCAATCAATCCTAGCACTCCAAACTACTTCAAAACTAGTATAAATACCCCCCCCCCCCCCTCCCCCCCCCCCCCCCCCCCCCCTTTCCTTACTTGTACTCTACACTTAAGCAAAATATTAAAGGAGATACATATACATATTAGTGTGTAAGTTGTGTATTTGTGTTCCCCATTGGAGGCCGGCCATCCATCACTTGGTGCTCTCGGTTTGTGGCAAGGAGCAAGGAGAAGAAGCTCGTGCATTGCAATCTAAGAGGAGAAGGCACTAGCTCGCAATCTAGGAGGCTCTAGGGGATTTTTCGTAATTGGGTTTTCTTCAAAAGGTGGGTGTTTCTCATGACTTCTAGAGTAGAATTCATGCTAGGGAATGATAATTGAATTACTATTATTAACTACTAGTTGAAAAGAATACATGCTTGTCTAATTAGAAATGTGTGTTGATTGATTACTAGAATTATTTCCTATGAGTAAGAGTGTATGTTTCTCATTGTTATAAACATAAGAATGCATGTTAGTTGTTTAAAATTGCAATTATGTGAAATTCACTAGTAAGAAATTGAGCCATGCTTATTGATTAAAACTGCTAAATTAGAATGGGGGTGTTAATTGAATTGATTGAATTATTTGTTAATAGATGTAATGAATTTTTCTATTGTGATATTTATCATGTGGAAAATTTGAATAAATGATAAAGAATGACCCTTTGCATATAAATAAATGAATGTATCATGTGTAGATTAATTAATAAAAATAGAAATTTTTACTCACTTATAAAGTTGATTTCGTGCTCTAAAAATATCTTAGATATCAATGTGTAAGCAAACATCATTGTGGTGAATTATGTGTGGGAAACCATCTTTGGTTATGAACAATTATGTATTGGTTTTCAAATGTCGAAATAGTATTCATAAAATGCAAACTATGGCTAATTACATGTTTTAAAAGAGTGAAAAATACCTTTAAAAATATTGGTTACGGTGAAATTGAATGTAGTTTTAATCTGGAAAGTTATGTTTCAAAAAGGGAAGAAAAATGAACTAAAAACATTTTTTTTGAGAAATTGAAAACTAGTAGCACAGTCGACCAATATTGTAGCAGTCGATTGCCCTGATCGTTTCATTTTTTTGAATTTAAAAATCATAGCGGAACAGCCGACTGGCCATGTGAGACAGTCGACTTCCCTGATTATTTTATTTCTCGAGCTTTAGAACCTTACAGAACAGCCGACTGGTCAGGGTTATCAGTCGGCTGCTCTGAAGTTTCAACTAAAACCTGTATTTTTGGGAGACAATCTCTATGATCTGAGACTATGTATAAGTGAGAATGTTTTTACAAAAAGGAACTCATTTTTAATTATTAACTTAAATTGTTTTTTTAAGAAATTCGAATGGATTGTTTAAGAAATTTAAAATGAGATTTTGGTAATGAGCAAAATTGGAAAGGTGTGAATTGTGAAACCAATTGAAAATGTGAACTGTGGAATTGGAATGGATTGAAATTTTATTATGTGAGCTTATAAACTAGTGAATGTGACATGTTTGAAGAATTTCAGTTTTCAAGTATCTATGCATTGAATTATTGATTGTGATGAGTTATGTAAATACATGCATATTATGCCATTGAAACATGAAATTGTGATTAATCATGAAAAGATCTTATGAGCATGACATTATAATTATGAGTTGAAATTGAGAATTAGGGTATAGCCAAGCCTCATACCGGCAGTGAAATAATTGTGAAATGATATTTTGAAATGAGAAGACCAAGGGTGGGTCATGTGAAATTGAATGAATAAGACCGGTACAGTGAAAGTTCTACATTCTAAGAGATTTATTTTATTCATGATTCAATTAAACTAAGGATTAGATACATAGTGAAAATGTGATGAAAGTAAGAGAAAAACATTGAGCATGAGGGCCATTGGATTGGCGGTGTGAGAGTATTCAAAGGATGTCCCATGATGAGTTATGATAGAGCGTGAATACTACTCCAGAGTACCGTCCCAATGGCGACACTCGTGGGGTGTTTGACGACTGTGGGTGGTGTCATGTCTATGGTAGAAGCTAAATTACCACAAGATGCCTGTATGATGAGTCATGTGTCAGTGCATTGGGATTCCCTCCAGGCCGCCTAGACATGAGTTCGTAGGTCAGAAAATATCTAGGATACTTACCGTAGTTACAGTAGTAGAATAAGTCATGACGAGGGATTGAACCCTACAAGATGAAGAACGGTTAAGGGCTTGCCCTCGAACCTATGTAGTATGGGCTGCATAGACTCTGAACAAGTGCGCATTAGTGTCATATAATATAAATAATTGCATTAAGGATTACATTCACAACACGACATCAATAGGATAGTCCCTTTAGCTTTGTTTGTGAACAATTTTGTGGTTTGTTAAGAAATGAGAATCTTTATACTGTTTCCGGCATAGAGAGGATGGTCGTGTATAATATTCGTCGGTTGAATAAACTGACGTACCCACAGTTTTGTATGCAGGGTAAATGACATATAAAGAATTAAAGGAGAACTGATGCTTAGAGATTATTCAAATGTTGTTGTACTTTTATATAAATGTTGTAAATTTGCTTCTGCTGTAAAATGTAAAGTGTAAAGATTCTCTGTAACTCTGATGTAAAGTGAAAAGTTTTAAATTCCTTGTAAAATTGTACAAAAGAAGTGTAAAGATCCTGTGGAATCTCGAATTCAGTTGTATTTTGGAATTCGGGGTGTTACAGAATGGTATCCGAGCGTGCTTGTAAGTAGTACAAATTTATAAGGAACGACACCCTAGAAGTGGACATTAGAGTGTGTGTTAAGTCTAGAGATTTAAATGTAAGTGTAGCGCCCCAAATTTCTAATATGATTTCTTAGAAAATACGTGGCACAATCTCAGCATTAACTTCAATGTAATATTAAACACAACTTACACCGACAAAATTTTTCTAACTTTCATTACATCAAACCTTTACATAGCACAGTGGAATACAAAACATCTCAAATCATAATTTTCTTGGGTTTTTAACATATATGCCCCAAACAAATACTTGAATATCTTGTATGCCCCTGACAAATATGTATTTTCATATTTGTCCCCAACAATATATGCCACTTCTCTTAATTACCCCTCTAGTTAAAAAACCTCAAAAAATCGAGAATTTTTAGTTTTTTTTAACGGACTTGATGAAAAATGACTGAATATTCTATTCTCTACTATTCAAACTTTATCTTCTTCATCCTTTTAAATCCGGGTAATTATTAATCCAACCGAGACTTATTAACTATTCTAAAAATTTCTTCATTTTTCTTCAAGAAATGGATAAACTAACAATGCATTTTAGAAACTACATATTTTTCCTCACGCTACTTCTCCAAACTTGCCATCAATCTTGTTTTTTAATGATAAGTTATAATCTTCTTCATTTATTTTCCTTAAAATTGTTAAATCTTTTCTCATTTGATTTGTCTAATTTGATCTTTTAATTTGATTTCTATTTGTCTCGTAAGGGTAAAATCATGGTTAACTTATTAATATCTAACATAGGGGTAAATATGAAACGAAGTGTAAATTGTTAGGGGTATATATGAAAATATACATTTGTGAGGGGTATATATGATATTATCATATTTGTTAGGGGTATACATGTTAAAAACCCAATTTTCTTTTATTCACAACACAGTCTTTTTACAACACTGCTTTTACAAATTTACCCAAAACTCTATTAAATCAATTTATCTCAAAACTATCTCAAGCATCCAAACCTCCAAACTCTAAGCAACAACCTGCAACACATGAGGCTAGAGATGATCCCTAACCCCCAAAACTAAAGGGGTCAGCCATAAAGGTGTGAGTGACATAGAAATCAAACAAACAACATAATCAAACATGATCATGGAATCATAAACAACATATACTAAACAAGAATATGTGAAGTAAGAAATGACAGGGAAACATGAAAACATCAATTGTAGCTTAACTAAGTGTTAGGTGTAGAAAACAGGAAAAACACATGCACGAAACCAAGTCAAGAAAACACAATTCTATATGCAGACTCTTTAATGCGTACTTGTCGAAATCTATGCATTCCATAGTACATAGGTCCGGTGCAAGCCCTTAACGTCTCCACATATTAGGGTTTAATCCCCCGCTATGCAACTAATCCTATCACGATGACTACTACGAGATAAGATAAACTGTGAGTATTAGCCCATGCCCCGATAATTCCGGAGATCAATCCCACACCACAGGTAATTCCGGAGACTATTTCACTCACACCTGGATAATTCCGGGGATTATCTCACACCGCAAGTAATGACACCTCATCACACGAATACCACATGTGCGTCACCTCGACCCCGATAATTCCGGAGATCAATCCCACACCACAGGTAATTCTGGAGACTATTTCACTCACACCTGGATAATTCCGGGGATTATCTCACACCGTAAGTCATACTGAGGTCCCTAACTCATGTTCCCGTTCATCATATCACCACTAGTATCTGTCCTTATTATTTAGGTTATTTAATTACTCAACGAATCTCCTATAGTTGGTGTACCCTACCGGACTTAACTCAACAACTGAACAAACAAAATGCCTCGACAGGCCCAAACATAATTAACTCAACTGCCGGTATACTAGGGTCACACACACACTCTAGAGACTCAAACTCAAATTCCCAACCAAACTTCCAACATAAACTGCTCAACCTAACATCTTGAAATCATATGTTTAATAGAAGATAAAGTATAGGTAGTTATAGATCAAAATATTTAGAGAATAAACCATTTGGAAGAACCTTCATAAATATAAAAATACATCAGTACCAGTCGACTATAGAAAGCATAAGTCGACTGTCCAGAAAGAAAGTTCCATGATTTTATGAAAATAAACTAAGGGTTATAAGTTGACTTATAAAAGTCATAAGTCGACTTACCAGAGATTATAAGTTGACTTAAAAATTCATAAGTCGACTTACCAGAGAGAAATTCCAGTAATCTTTAAGAAAATATTCTAAGTGTTATAAGTTGACTTATAAAAGTCATAAGTCAACTTACCAGAGATTATAAGTCGACTTAAAAAGTCATAAGTCGACTTACCAGAGAGAAATTCCAGTAATCTTTAAGAAAATATTCTAAGTGTTATAAGTTGACTTATAAAAGTCATAAGTCGACTTACCAGAGATTATAAGTCGACTTACCAGAGAGAAATTCCAGTAATCTTTAAGAACATATTCTAAGTTTTATAAGTCGACTGAAAAAGGTATAAGTCGACTGTCCAGAGAGAAATTTACAATAACTTTAAAAATAATTCTAAGTGTACCAGTCGACTGAAATAGTCCTAAGTCGACTGTCCAGCACGGATTTTTCAAGAAAACTAAAGAACAAAGCAGTCGGGTCGTATCAGTCGACTGAAAGGTCATGCCAGTCGACTGTCGGCCTACAGACTGTATAGTTTTGGTTGTACACGTTAATAAAAATTAGGGTTTTTCTTATAAGTTCATTGATCACTGAGATAGTTCGTATTCAGATCCAAAACATACAAATATCAAATCTCAAGAGAGTCCCCAATTTGGGTACATTTCCTCAACTCAACTAATTTCTCAAATTTCAATTTTTATGACATGATCTCTTGATTCATACTTTTCCTTTCACATTTCTCAAAACTGAATTTCTACCACAACTCATAACCATAATCAGATTTGTAATCACATACCACTAGGATTTCACAAGATCCAATTTATTCATCCATCCAATCCATAATATGCATAATCACATCCAAACCCTAAACATGCTTTTCTAGCAATAAGATTCAACATCAAAGATTTATCAAAACATTCATAGATCAACAACCAAATTGTACCACTCACATACATAAATAAATCAACCCATCAATTCCATTACTCACATACAAAATTCGAAGAACAAACCAAACAATTACATTTCTTATATAAAACAAACAACAAACAATTTTACGTCACTCACCTTAGAAATGAAGAGATCCAACAAGAAAGTCTTTCCTTTTTGCGAGATCCAAAATCCTCCTCTTGATCCTCCAAAAATAACAAGAACTTTATGTTGTGCAGCGAATGACGGCTGTGTTTTCTTTTAAATACCCGGAAATAGGATCTTAGGGTTTTTAAAATACTTTTGCAAAATAACCCCTTGAAAATACAACTTTACATAAATAGATCCCTATGTTTCGAAACTCGATAAAATCATTTAAATTGAGACTTAAAAGTAAAATATACTCATTAATCCCAACCGGCACAGTTCAAAAAGTCCAGAAAATAATTTTGCACTTTCACCCCTCAAAATGACAAATTTGCAAAAACATCATTTTTTCTCAAAATTTGCAAATAGATCCAATAAATTTCAGAAAATCTGGAAAAATTATAAATAAATACCAAATATTAAATAATGATTTTTTATGAAGAAAATTTGACTTTTGAACTTCTCAAGAAACTATTTGCACGTGTTTTTCACGTGTAAAAAGATAAATTTTTCTGAAAATATTTATTAAATCTCCAAAAAAACATTTTAATCTTTAAAAATAATATTTAAAAAAATACGAGGTTCTACAGTAAGTCACTTACATTTGTGTTGCTCTATGATTTATGCTTCTTCCTCTCTATCTTTAAGATAGCGGACCACTTCGACCCAGTTGGAGATGATCATTGGCATATTATTGAGGAAGATTACTACTCTGGGCAAGCTGATTCAGATGAAGAAGATTCCGAAGAAGTGGAAGAGGAATGGCCTGAGTCCCGAGAGATCACCTCACCTCCGAATTCATCTGATGGTTCTTCTGACGAAGAAGAACCAGTTCCGGGTAATCTCATTGTGTCTCTTTAGAGGCAGGTTGAGACTCTACGGGAGAGAGTCGGACTATTGGAGGCCTAGTTGGCGAAGTGCAAGGATGATTTTGCAGTTCTCAGTTATCGTGTGTTGGAACTCGAGAAGAGGAAAAACATGACCGATGTACTGAAGGAGGAAGTTGAGGAACTACGGGGAGAGCTTCGTGAAGCCAAGAGGAACTGTAGGAGTTAGACTGTTGTATCATCTACTGCTTTCAATTTGATGTCAGAAATGTTTTAAATTCGAATGTATAAAGTTTGAAATTCAATGAAATAAAAAGTTGATTTAAAATTCATGTTTTATACTTCGAATTTAATGGATCTTTTGCATCAGAATATGGCTGGAAGACGAGCTCAAAACAGTGAAGGTCTGGACTTGGAAACGGAACTAGCGAGGTTCTATCAGACACTCAATGCCGTTGCCATGAATCAGAACTAAAGGAGGGGGCCTGCGAATCCAGTACCCGAAGCAATCAACCTCATGGAATCATTCAAGCGGATGAAACCACCGGTGTTTGAGGGGAAGTCAGACCCTGACGCGGCTGACAATTGTATCCGTCAGGTAGAGACCATCTTCGAAGTCTTGGAGTGTAATATCCCGGACGGATATTACCGTATATAAATTGATATTTTATTATTATTTTATTATTATTTTGTTTTAATTCCAAAATTAGAATATTTTGGTGATTTTCACCCGGTTTGCTCCTAGACATTATCGGTATCCAGATATCGGTCAGTATATATCCGTATTGTATCAAATTGATATCGTGATCTTCCGAACTAATAATAAAATTTATTTTATTATTATTTCCAAGATTTAATTATTTTTATACGGATTATGCAAAGATTTTCCGGTATACGAACATATATGCGCACATACGAGTAGTATGACGATTAGTACACTACACGAATTGTGTTGTGTATTTTTGGACAACACTTGCTATAACAAAACCTAGTTGGGATGGTTAGGGTTTGATTAGGAGGTTTAACCTAGGTTAAGTTTACATAAGGGATTAAGAATTTCTTCTAGAAAAATTCCTCCTCCACATCAAACCTCCCCCCCACATAGCACCTCCCCCACTTCTCCCCTCCTCCTAGGCATGGCCGGCCCCCAATATGAGGGGGGGCCTTTGTACAATTGTGTAGGTGCACAATTTAAATCTCCACCCTCCTTTCCACCTATAAATACCCCTTCATTCTCCTCCTTCTCTCATTTTAGAAAACAAGAAAGAAAGAAAGAAAGAAAGAAAGAAAAGAAAGGAAAAGAAAAAAAGTAAAGAAAGAAAGAAAGAAAGGAAAAGAAAGAGAGGTCTCATACTAACAAAAGAGAGTTTTATTGTAGGGTTCTGAGAAGCCTTCAAAAAGCTAGGGGAAGGAGAAGGAAAAAGCAAGCTAGTCCTTCCTATAGAAAAAAATAAGGTGGGGGTTTCTTCATGCTTTGTTTGTATGTTTGTTTGTTGTTGTTTGTTTATTGAATGATGGTTTTTGATGTTCTTCTTCTTCTTACCCTCTTGTTTACCCTTTCTTTTTGGTATGGTTATTATGTGGTATGTGGTAGTAGGAATCATCTAAAAATAGTTCTTTTGGTTGTTGTTGTATGATAAAAAGTAAACTACTTGGACTAAAGGAACACATGCACATAAACTTTTGCATACAACCATGTAAGGTTGTAGGACTTGATATGGAACCATACATATTGCATATTGTTGAACAATACAACCATTGTTGGTTGTAGGACTTGATTGAACTAATGTAATAATCAAAAAGATCTTTCCTTTCTTTACTAAACACTAGTGGTAGAAATAATTAAAAAGATCTTCTTTTTGTTTAATCACTAGTTGTAACTTAATAAAAAGATCTTTCTTTCTTTTTAATCACTAGTTGTAGCTTAATAAAAAGATCTTTCTTTTATTCTAATCACTAGTTGTAGTTAATCAAAAAGATCTTCTCTTTTTATTTTGATCACTAGTTGTAGAAATAATAAAAAGATCTTCCTTTTCTTTTAATCACTAGTTGTAGTTAATTAAAGAGATCTTTCTTTTGTAAAGTAAAGTAAAATAAAATAAAATTGATCTCTTCTTTATCACTAGATTAGTATGTAACTAAGTAGTAGTAAGCTAAAATAATAAGTAGTAGTAGGTAATAAATGAAGTAGTAATAGCATGTATGTTGATTAATAAAGTAGTAGTAATAGTAGTAAGTTGTATGTTGTGATTCTTTTTATGAGAATGAAGTAGTAGTAATAGTAGCAAGTTGTATGTTGTGATAGTAGTAAAGTTGTATGTTGTAGTAGTAGTAGTAGATAGTTATGTTTTGATTAAAATAGGAGTAGTAGTAGTAGTATAATGTTGTAGGAGTGCTTCTAAAAATATTTAGAAGCCATATTCATGCTAATAATATTGTAGGATTGCTTCTAAAAATATTTAGAAGCCATGTTTATGCTTCAAGTATTGTAGGATTTCTTCTAAAAATAATTAGAAGCCATATCCATGCTTAGTTAGTTGTAGCTTTGCTTCTAAAAATACTTAGAAGCCATATCCATGCTTAGTTAGTTGTAGGATTGCTTCTAAAAATAATTAGGAGCCATATCCATGCTTAGTTAGTTGTAGCTTTACTTCTAAAAATATTTAGAAGACATATTTATGCTACTAATGTTGTAGGATTACTTCTAAAAAATGATTAGAAGCCATATTCATGCTACTTATGTTGTAGGATCTTTTCTAAAAATGATTAGAAGCCTTATTCATGCTACTTATGTTGTAGGATCTTTTCTAAAAATGATCAGAAGCCTTATTCATGCTACTTATGTTGTAGGATCTTTTCTAAAAATGATTAGAAGCCTTATTCATGCTACTTATGTTGTAGGATCTTTTCTAAAAATTAATTAGAAGTCATATTCATGCTACTTATATTGTAGGATCACTTCTAAAATTAATTAGAAGTCATATTCATGTTTAGTTAGTTGTAGGATTGCTTCTAAAAATAATTAGAAGCCATATCCATGCTCAGTTAGTTGTAGGATTGCTTCTAAAACATATCCTACCATGTTTACCATGCTTAGTTAGTTGTGGCTTTGCTTCTAAAAATATTTAGAAGCCATATTCATGCTTAATTAGTTGTAGGGTTACTTATAAAAATATCCTACCATGATTCTATGCTTAATTAGATGTAGGATGTTTTATAAAATTATCCCATCATGCTTTATGTTTAGCATGTTGTAGGACTTTTCCTAAAAAATATCCTACCATGCTTAACGTTTAGAATGTTGTAGGATTCTTTTCCTAGCATGCTTGGTAATGTTGTAGGATTCTTTTCCTATCATGTTTAGTAACTCACTTATGCTAGAATTTTGTAGGATTCATTCCTAAAGTTTCCTATTATGTTTAGTGACTTAGTTAGGCTTAGAATGTGTAGGATTCAATCCAAGTGTTTCCTACCAAGTGTGGATAAATTTCATTGTGCCTAGAGTGTTGTAGGATCCATGATGAAATCATATACCATGCTAGTTTAATTGTTGGAAAGCGATATACCATACTAGCTTAATTGTAAGTACCTTGCATATCATGCTAGTTTAAATTGTATGCAAATTGTATACCATGTTAGATAAATGGTAGAGAAGTGTATGTTATGTTAGTAGATGATCATGACTTATGCTAAGTAAGTAGGTATCATGCTAATTATTAATCATGTTAAGTTAAGGATACCCATACTATGATGTTCATGCTTAAAGTAAAGAAACTATCCATAGCTAGTTGTAGTGATTTATGTGGGGTTCTATACCATGCTAGAGTAATACTTGCTTAGAATGTTGTAGGAGTAGTGTTAGGACTACCTACTATACCTTGGAATATTGCTTAGTTGGGTGATGATGGTTGGTTATGATAAGTAGTAGGCTTCCATGCTCAATTGGTAACCTACGATTGACTATAGAGAATTTTATGTTTAAGGACATTAGTGATTTTCATGCTTGAGCTCAATGTAAGCATAAGCATTAATCACATTCATACATAGGAATATCATGGTGGTTGTGTTATATGATGATTGTCGTAAGAAGCTGCTTATAATTGTATGCCATACTTAAGGCGCAATAGGTTGAAGTAGGAAGGATTGGGAAGACCACTAGGGATAGTTAGTCCGATAAAGGTCATTTTATCGCCTTCGGTTCTTCCCTAGTACAATACCCATCATAGACTACTAGTAGATCCCTTTGTTGCTTCTAATAGTAGAAGATTAAGTTTGTTAGTAAGCACGTTTGGTTGCTTCTAGGATTGATTACCTGTATGGTTGTTTGCACACGGTCGTGCTCGTACGTGGCTCGACTGGCCCGTATGTAGCTGTGGGTCTCATACGTAGCTTAGTCGGCTCGTATGTAGGTTATTGTCTCGTACGCGGCCCGACCGGCCCGTGCGTAGCTGTTGGTCTCATACGCGGCTTATTTGGCTGGTATGTACGTGGTGATCTCCTACGAGGCCCGCCTGGCTCGTAGGTAGTTATTGTTTCATACGTAGCTTAGTTGGCTCGTATGTGGTTATTACTCGTGTATAGCTTGTTAGCTAGTACACAGTTAGTTGTGCTATCTAGGGTGATGTTACCACCCTAAGGGCTATCGACCATCAAGACATATGTTTCTACCCTAAGGAACTGTGGAGGAGTCACTCCTTGGGTACCGTCGAATCTTAACCAGGGTAGGTTGATCGAGGACCGGAGTATAGACGAAATCCAAGTCTAGGGTAGCGGCCTGCATATTCGCACGGCCAAAGTCTTGGATCGATGAGCCATGAACCAGATCCTGAGGGATTCTGGTAAGTCTAGGTTGAGCGGCCTAGTAGAGTTGTCTTGCGAAGCCTAATTCAAGGCCTAGCAAGTTGTGTTATGATGTTGTCATTCCTAGGATCGTTCGAGTCAGGGACATCACTAGGATAGTGACTTATAAGGATCGGTTTACTTAAACCCTTTTGCCGGGAGAGAGGGGTCAGTCGTAGGGGGCCCCTTACACTAACTCGTCCCTTGAGGCAGATCATAGGTGGTGTACAGGGTTGTGCCTTCCTGTCAAAGGAATACGTGCGGTGCCGTCTCACAGGTTGAGGACACGGGTTGCGTATCTCGCGCTGTTAATTCCTGAAATACCGTGGCTGGGGTGCCACAGGATGCATGGTGCAGTCCTGCGCTTGCGATACCCCAGAGAGTGCCACAGGGTAGGCTTCGCGCTGCCCTGCGCTTGCGAAACTCTATGGTTTAATTTTGTAACGATGCCCGATATACTGGGATCGAGTGAGGTCCGGCTTGCCGGGTAGTAGTGGAAAACGGAGACACCATAAGCAGACTGCATAGGGGGACTTAACCCCTTCTGCAACCTCACAGAGTCATGGAGTATTGTCAGGAACAGGTCGTGTACAATTAGAATTCGTAACGTGGGTTCAATCCCTATATATGGAGAAACGGCTTGAGATGGAGTCGCATGTATTTATGGGCTGCATGTTGCTTCGGAGACTTGCTGACATTAGAATAGGAAGCGTCCCGTCAAAGGGATACGTACGGTGCCATCTCACAGGTTGAGGACACGGGTTACGTATCTCGCTCTATTAATTCCTGAAATACCGTGGCTGGGGTGCCACAGGATGCATTGTGCAGTCCTGCGCTTGCGATACCCCAGAGGGTGCCACAGGGTAGGCTTCGCGCTGCCCTGCGCTTGCGAAACCCTATGATTTGGATTTTGGATTAAGGCCCGATACACTGGGCAATAGTGGCAAACATGGACACCACTATATGACTGCAGTGGCGGAACTAGACCGCACCTGCAACCTTGTTTGAGTGAGGTCCGGCATGCCGGGTAGTAGTGGAAAACGGAGACACCATAAGCAGACTGCATAAGGGGACTTGACCTCTTCTGCAACCTCACAGACTCATGGAGTATTGTCAGGAACGGGTTGTGTCTAATTAGTTCTATTTTAAGTATCGCATTAGTGTCTAGTCATAGCACTCACGAACACTTAAACTACACCAACACCATTGTTATATTTTGTATATTGTTTGGAAGATTCGCTGCTATATGATCAGCCTTTAAGCGTCAGTGAATACTGACGTCCCCACTTCCATAGGTACTGGATTGCCGAAGTACAAAGGCGAGGTTCAGGAGGACTCAAGGCAAGGAAAGCAAGGAGTCAGGGTTATGTTTAGTTCCGCTGCAGTCTATGTACTGATTATGTATTAGTTGAGAAGTACTCTGATGTAAGATGTTGAAGGTTGTAATACTTAGAAATGTAAAGGTAATATTGTAACTCTATTGTAAGGTATTACAGTTGTACAATATTCAGACTTGTAACATATTGAGTATTGAATAAAAAGTTTTAAATTCTCCTGTTTTTTCTGTGTATTGTGACTAATTGAAGAAAAGGTCTTGGCTCGTGTCACGGTTTCCCAGTATCGGAAATCGGGACGCTACATGGAGATCCCGAAAGGTAGCAAGGTGAAGTTGGCAACTCTGCAACTTGAGAAGGATGCGACTGTGTGGTGGCAGTCGATGAAGCGGACGATGGGAGGCTTAATTCTTGGCTGGGAGGAAGTTTTGGAAGAATTCTACAGTCATTATTTTCCCTCAGACGTCCAGGAGAAGAAGGCTATGGAGTTTCTGTCACTGCAGCAGGGCGGCATGTCGGTTAGGGAGTATGAGACGAGATTCACTCAGCTCTCAAGGTATGCTCCCAAATTGGTGATGGGTGAGGCGAAGAAGGCTCGTAAGTTTGAGCATGGGTTGAGGCCGAGCTTGAGGTCCAGGATGATACCCCTCGATATCAGGAGGTTTGACAAGCTGGTCAAACGAGCGGCAGCCACGGAGGCGGACATGGAGCAGTTCCATGCTGTTCAGAATCGGAGGAACAACTGGAATGCGGGGAAGAGGCTCGCAGTTGCTGGTAATGTCAGGGGACAGCCATCGGCTCAAAGGTTCAAGCCTACGGGTGTGAACGCTGTTCAAGTGGCAGGAAGACCCGGGAATACTTGGGCGAGACCTCCAGTGACTTATTTCAACTGTGGAGAGACAGGCCACTACAAATCTCATTGTCCCAAACTGCAGGATGTCGTTCGTAATGGACCAACTCAGCAGACCGGGAAGAAGCCGTACCAGCAGGGACGAGTATTTGCCTTGACTGAAGCTGATGCTAATGAGGTGGATCACGTCATCACTGGTACAAGGAAGGATGTTTAGGGTGTTTTCTGTTGTCTCTTTTCCTGCTTTTATAGTAAACTGTTATATGACGAGTGTATGTTATGTAACAGGAGAACTTATTTTGAATGGAAAGAAAGCTGTTGTTTTGTTCGATACTGGGTCCTCTCATACTTTTGTGTCACCTAAATTTGGTAAAGTGTTGGGAGTCAAACCGAAGATATTTCCAGGCAAGGTTTTAGCGGTAGCTACTCCGTCAGGGGAGACTCTAACCACTGATCGGTACTATGCTGACTGGGAGATCGTGATTGGAGATCGAATTTTCGGGATCGATCTGATCGAGCTGAATGTTTTGGGAGTCGATGTTATCATTGGCATTGATTGGATGTCGGTGTACAGTGCAAGCATCGAGTGCAAGACCAAGACAGTAACAGTGAATACTCCAGGTGGACCTGAAGTCACTTTCCAAGGGAAGAGAAGATGTCCAGATTTGGTTGCTGCTATCAGCCAGAAGAAAGGGATTCCTGCAGAGGTGCAGCAGATTTCTGTGGTTCGAGATTATCCGATGGTATTCTTGGAAGATTTGCCTGGGTTACCCCCGCATCGTGATGTGGAGTTCAACATCACTGTTCAGCCAGGGAGTGCACCTATTTCCAAGGCACCGTATAGGATGACACCTATGGAGCAGGATGAGATCAAACGGCAGATTGAGAAACTGTTGGAGAAAGTCTTTATTCAACCGAGTGCATCACCCTGGGGAGCGCCGGTGCTTTTGGTAAAGAAGAAGGATGTTTCGATGAGGATGTGCATCGATTACCGAGAGCTGAATAAGGTCACTGTTCAGAATAAATATCCGATTCCATGAATTGATGACTTGTTCGATCATCCACAAGGAGCAGCTGTTTTCTCCAATATAGATCTTCGATCGGGATATCATCAAGTTCGAGTAAAAGCTGAAGACATGCATAAGACTGCATTCAGAACTCGACACGGGCATTATGAATTCTTAGTTATGCCGTTTGGAGTGACGAATGCGCCTGTAATCTTCATGGACATGATGAACAGAGTTCTGAGGCCGTTCATTGATTCTTTCATCGTGGTGTTTATTGACAAAATTATCGTGTACTCCAAGTCGGAGGAGCACACGGCGCATCTGGCAACAGTTTTGAGGAAGCTTCAGGAGCATGAGTTGTATGCCAAGTTGTCCAAGTGTGATTTCTGGAAATCTGAAGTGGCATTCCTAGGTCACATCCTTTCTAAGGAGGGAGTGGCAACTGATCCTCAGAAGATAGAGGCAGTGAGAGATTGGGCAAGGCCTACCACAGTGAAAGAAATTAGGAGTTTTCTTGGGCTAACTGGATATTACAGGAGATTTATCCAAGGCTACGCTCAGATAGCCGTGTCGCTCACTGGTCTGACCAAGAAGAATGTGAACTTCAAGTGGAATGAGCAGTGTGAAGCAAGCTTTCAGGAGTTGGAAGATAGGCTGACTACTGCACCTATTTTAGCTTTGCCTAGAGCAGGTATTGAATATGATGTCTACAACGATGCTTCACATCGTGGGCTTGGTTGTGTCTTAATGCAAGAAGGAAAAGTGATCGCTTATGGGTCTAGGCAACTAAGACCGCATGAGAAGAATTATCCGACTCATGATCTGGAGTTTGCTGCGATTATCTTCACCTTAAAGCAATGGAGACATTATGTGTATGGTGAGAAGCTGAACATGTACACAGACCATAAAAGCTTGAAGTACATCTATCAGCAGAAGGATCTGAACATGAGGCAAAGGAGATGGCTGGAGGTACTTGAGGACATTCGTCTAGAGATTAAGTATCATCGTGGGAAGGCTAATGTTGTTGCTGATGCACTTAGCCACAAGAGTAGTATGGCGAGTTTGATAACAACTCAGAGGCAGTTGGCAGAGGAGTTGGATCGGGCTAGTATTGAAGTTGTTTGCAAGGCTTGGGATCATCTTTAGCTCAGTTGAGACTTCAACCGATGCTGAACGAAAGGATTATTGCAAGTAAGAAGGAAGATGCAGAGAGTCTGAAGATGAAAGAGCAGGTTGGTGCTTGCAAGTTGCCCGAATTTCAAATTAGGGATGAAGTGCTGTGGTTTGGTGAGAGGCTGTGTGTTCCGGATCAGTCGGATTTGAAAGAAAGTATTCTTCAGGAGGCACATACTACTCTTTTGTCTGTACATCCTGGGAGTACCGAGATGTATAAGGATATTAAGCAGCATTTCTGGTGGTCAGGTTTGAAGCGGGATGTGGCTAAATTTGTGTCGAGGTGTGAGGTTTGTCAGCAAGTCAAAGCCGAGAATCAGAGACCCGGAGGTCTATTATAGCCATTACCTATTCCGGAATGGAAGTGGTATAACATCAGTATGGATTTCATCACGGGATTGCCCAAGAGTCCTAAGGGTAATGATGCAATTGGGGTTATAGTCGACCGACTAACCAAGTCCGCTCACTTTTTGACGATGAAACTCACTGCTTCGATGGACAAGTTAGCTGAATTATATATTGGCGAGATCGTCAGGCTCCATGGTGTTCCGTCAACTATTGTGTCTGATCGAGACGCGCGGTTTACTTCGCATTTCTAAAGGAGTCTTCAGGAAGCTTTAGGTACCAAGATGGATTTCAGCACTGCTTTTCATCCCCAGACCGATGGGCAAACCGAGAGAGTCAACCGTATTCTTGAGGAAATGCTTCGGTGTTGTGTACTAGACTTTGGGGGCAGTTGGGAAAGGTATTTACCCTTGGTGGAATTTGCCTACAACAACAGTTTTTAGACTAGCATTGGGATGGCGCCGAACGAAGCTTTGTATGGCAGGAAGTGCAGGACGCATGTCTGTTGGTTCAAAATTGGGGAGCGTTAGATGTTTGGGCCTGAGATTGTGCAACAGACCTCTGAAAAGATTGATCTGATCAGGAAGAGGTTGGTGGAAGCTCAGAATAGGCAGAAGAGCTATGCAGACAACCGGAGAAGGGGCCTTGAGTTTGAGGTTGGTGACTTTGTCTTTCTGAAGGTATCACCCAGCAAAGGCGTGATCCGATTCGGCAAGGGTGGAAAGTTAGGCCTAAGGTTCATAGGCCCGTATAGGATATTGAAAAGGATCGAGAAAACTGCTTACCGGCTTGAGTTACCGGAAGAGTTGTCTCAGGTGCACAATGTCTTTCATGTGTTTATGCTGAGAGGCTACACTCCAGATCCAAGTCATCATTTTTCTGAAGTGCCAGAGGGTTTGCAGTTAGATCTGAGTTACATTGAGCTTCCAGTTGAGGTTGTTAATCACCAGGAGAAAGTCTTGAGGAATAAGATGATACCGATGGTCAAGGTAGTCTGGAGAAACCAGTTGGTTGAAGAGGCTACTTGGGATTTGAGGAGAGGGTGATGAAGGATCATCCTGAGCTTTTTGCTTGATTGTATTTTCTTATTGTGTTTTGTTTTCTCACTCTTTAATTGTAGTTCCGGGGACGGAACTATTCTAAGGAAGGAGTGTTGTAATACCCTAAACTTTCATTTCAATAAAAATTATTAGTTTTCACGTGTTGTGCACATGCAAATTTCATGTGTATGTTATTTATTTATTTTTATATAAAATTTCATTTTAAGTATGAACAATTATTTTCCTTTATTTTTTTCTTCTAAAAGCCTAATTTCAAAGCCTAAAACACTAATTAATTGTTTTAGCCCACTTTAATTAATTATTAATTTATTATCTTGGCCCACAAGCCTAAGCCCACTATTTATGAAGCCCACCAATTTAATTAATCAATTAAATGGCCACACTTGTCATGTAGAGACAAAATGTGAACAATTTGATTAATTAAAATTGTACAAACTTCTACATATGGGTACTAGGTGGCACGTGCATGCACGTAGTGTGCAATGCACACTAATTTGGGGCCGGTTTGTGCTTGGAGTGATGGGAGTGTGGGTGAGTGTGCATGGGTGGTTACTTAGTGTGTGGGTAGTTGCTATAACTTCTACTCCTATCCTAGCCCTTCATTCTACAACTATCCAATCAATCCTAGCCCTCCAATGTACTTCAAAACTAGTATAAATACCCCCCCCCCCCCCCCCCCCCCCCCTTTTCCTACTTGTACTCTACACTTAAGCAAAATATTAAAGGAAATACATTTACATATTAGTGTGTAAGTTGTGTATTTGTGTTCCCCATTGGAGGCCGGCCATCCATCACTTGGTGCTCTCGGTTTGTGGCAAGGAGCAAGGAGAAGAAGCTCGTGCATTGCAATCTAAGAGGAGAAGGCACTCGCTCGCAATCTAGGAGGCTCTAGGGGATTTTTCGTAATTGGGTTTTCTTCAAAAGGTGGGTGTTTCTCATGACTTCTAGAGTAGAATTCATGCTAGGGAATGATAATTGAATTACTATTATTAACTACTAGTTGAAATGAAATACATGCTTGTCTAATTAGAAATGTGCGTTGATTGATTACTAGAATTATTGCCTATGAGTAAGAGTGTATGTTTCTCATTGTTATAAACATAAGAATGCATGTTAGTTGTTTAAAATTGCAATTATGTGAAATTCACTAGTAAGAAATTGAGCCATGCTTATTGATTAAAAATGCTAAATTAGAATGGGGTGTTAATTGAATTGATTGAATTATTTGTTAATAGATGTAATGAATTTCCCTATTGTGATATTTATCATGTGGAAAATTTGAATAAATGATAAAGAATGTCCCTTTGCATATAAATAAATGAATGTATCATGTGTAGATTAATTAATAAAAATGAAAGTTTTTACTCACTTATAAGTTGATTTTCGTGCTCTAAAAATATCTTAGATATCAATGTGTAAGCAAACATCATTGTGGTGAATTATGTGTGAGAAACCATCTTTGGTTATGAACAATTATGTATTGGTTTTCAAATGTCGAAATAGTATTCATAAAATGCAAACTATGGCTAATTACATGTTTTAAAAGAGTGAAAAATACCTTTAAAAATATTGGTTACGGTGAAATTGAATGTTGTTTTAATCTGGAAAGTTATGTTTCAAAAGGGAAGAAAAAGGAACTGAAAACATTTTTTTTGAGAAATTGAAAACTAGTAGCACAGTCGACCGATATTGTAACAGTCGACTGCCCTGATCGTTTCATTTTTTTGAATTTAAAAATCATAGCGGAATAGCCGACTGGCCATGTGAGACAGTCGACTTCCCTGATTATTTTATTTCTCGAGCTTTAGAACCTCTTAGAACAGCCGACTGGTCAGGGTTATCAGTCGACTGCTCTGAAGTTTCAACTAAAACCTGTATTTTTGGGAGACAATCTCTATGATCTGAGACTTTTTATAAATGAGACTGTTTTTACAAAAAGGAACTCATTTTTAATTATTAACTTAAATTGTTTCTTTAAGAAATTCGAATGGATTGTTTAAGAAATTTAAAATGAGATTTTGGTAATGAGGAAAATTGGAAAGGTGTAAATTGTGAAACCAATTGAAAATGTGAACTGTGGAATTGGAATGGATTGAAACAGAATTATGTGAGTTTATAAACTAGTGAATGTGACATGTTTGAAGAATTTCAGTTTTCAAGTATTTATGCATTGAATTATTGATTGTGATGAGTTATGTGAATACATGCATATTATGCCATTGAAACATGAAATTATGATTAATCAAGAAAAGATATTCTGAGCATGACATTGTAATTATGAGTTGAAATTGAGAATTAGGGTATAGCCAAGCCTTATACCGACAGTGAAAGAATTGTGAAATGATATTTTGAAATGAGAAGACCAAGGGTGGGTCATGTGAAATTGAATGAATAAGACTGGTATAGTGGAAGTGCTACATTCTATGAGATTGATTTTATTCATGATTCAATTAAACTAAGGATTAGATACATAGTGAAGATGTGGTGAAAGTAATAGAAAAATATTGAGTATCTGGGCCGTTGGATTGGCGGTGTGAGAGTATTCACAGGATGTCCCATGATGAGTCATGATTGGGCGTGAATACTGTTCCAGAGTACCGTCCCGGTGGCGACGCTCATGGGGTGTTTGACGACTGCGGGTGGTGTCATGTCTATGGTAGGAGCTGAATTACCACAGGATACCTGCATGATGAGTCATGTGTCAGTGCGTTGGGATTCCCTCCAGGGCGCCTAGACATGAGTTCGTAGGTCAGAAAATATCTAGGATACTTACCGTAGTTACAGTAGTAGATTAAGTCATGAGGATGGATTGAACCCTACAAGATGAAGAACGGCTAAGGGCTTGCCCTCGGACCTATGTAGTATGGGCTGCATAGACTCTGAACAAGTGCGCATTAGTGTCATATAATATAAATAAATGCATTAAGGATTAAGTGCACATTCACAACACTCAATAGGATAGTCTCTTTAGTTTTGTTTGTGAACAAGATTGTGGTTTGTTAAGAAATGAGAATCATTATACTGTTTCCGGCATAGAGAGGATGGCCGTGTATAATATTCGTCGGTTGAATAAACTGACATACCCACAGTTTTGTATGCAGGGTAAATGACATGATAAAGAATTAAAGGAGAACTGATGCTTAGAGATTATTCAAATGTTGTTGTACTTTTATATAAATGTTGTAAATTTGCTCCTGCTGTAAAATGTAAAGTGTAAAGATTCTCTGTAACTCTGATGTAAGGTGAAAAGTTTTAAATTCCTTATAAAATTGTACGAAAGAAGTGTAAAGATCCCGTGGAATCTCGAATTCAGTTGTATTTTGGAATTCGGGGTGTGACATTCTGTGCTTCTTCTCTTCTTCCCTCTTCTCTTTTCGTCTTCAAACTTCTATCCCTCCGACCGGTGCTAGAGAGGAGAGCTCATGGGGCTCATCTGTGGTGGATGAGCCCTATGAGCTCGAATGGGAGTAGGAGCTCGGCGACGGCTGAGGGGAGGAGAGGAGCTCGACGAGGAAGAGCTCGACGCTCGTAAAGTTTCGGCGAAGGTGAGGGGAGCTCGAAGATGCTTGGAGGAGTTCGACGATAGAGCTCATGGAGGTTGGCAAGGAATGGAGGTGAGCTCGGCGAGGAGCTTGGGAAGCTCGATAGTGGTTTTCCCTATAATTAGTTCGGAAACCCTTTTGTGTGGCAAAGGCGGCGAGCGCGCGTCGTTGGAGGTTCGACGAAGGAGATGAGCTCGGTGATCGTTTACGACGAACGTTGCGAGCTTGGTGATGGTTCGAGCTCGACGTCGAAGCACTCGCCTGAGCTTAGCCTGAGCTCAGCGTTGGAACTCGCCGGTGTTGGGTTCGACGAAACTCAGGATTGGAGCTCGACGGCAATGGAGTTTGGTGAGGAGATCGGCGAACGAGGATGAAGGTCGAAGGCCTAGGGAGCCTGGAGAGGAGAGGAGCTCGATGCTATGGCGAGGAGGGAGGAGTTCGGAGCTCGACGGCTTGGCGAGCTCGAAGGTGGAGTGCGTCGGAGGATTTTGCAGTGAAGAAGAAGCTCGGGATGTTGGAGCTCTGTGGTGTTCGACGTTTGGAGGAGGCCCGTCGAAGCCATGGTGGAGCCGGAGCTCGGTACTTGGGCATCAACGGAGAGAGGAGAAGTTGGGCTCGCTCGAAGAAGAGGTTGGGTTTTTCTTTTTTGGAGGGAAAATGGAGAAGAAGAAGAGGCTGAAGAGGGTTGCGGGTTGTGGATCCTTAACGGGCCCAACCCGTTAACCCGTTAGTTCACTCCTTTTTGTTTGTTGGTTTGGCGAATCTTAGTGTGATTGAGCACGAATCACGAGGGATTAGAGATTTTTTGCCAATACGCAGCTCGGATCCTCGGTAGCTCGGATTGTAGACCCGAGTTACGTGGTGAGATTCGAGCCGTCTGATGAAGATCTGGCACGAATCACGAGGGATTGGTGATTTTTCGCCAATACGTAGCTCGGATCCTCGGTAGCTCGGATTGTAGACCCGAAGTACGTGGCGAGATATGAGTCGCCTGATGGAGATCTGGCATGAATCACGAGGGATTAGTGATTTTTTGCCAATACGCTGCTCGGATCCTCGGCAGCTCGGATTGTAGATCCGAAGTACATGGCGAGATCTGAGCCGTCTGATGAAGATTTGTCAAGTTGAGAAGAGCTTCGGTCTCCGGAATCTTCGAAGAGGAGCTCCACTCCTGTGGGCTAAGAAGATGAGCTAGGGGGATCCTCGCAAGACCCATTTGGGAGATGAGTTTGAGGAGAAACTCTAAGGGAGAGTTTAAGCTCTGAACTCTCTTAGAAGAGGACCACTCGAGAGGTGAGTAGGACGAAAAATCACCTCCATGCTCTAGGAGAGAGCCGTTCGGGAGAAAAGTTTGAGGAGCAACTCTAGGGGAGAGTTTTAGCTCTGAACTTGCTGAAAAGAGGCTCGCCCTGGAGGCGAGCAGAGCAGAAAGCTTGGTTCTAGGAGGGAGCCATTTGGGAGACAAGTTTGAGGAGCAACTCTAGAGGAGAGCTTTAGCTCCGAACTTGTTGAGAAGAGGTTCAACAGTTGTGGGAGCAATTCTGAATGGTGAGCTGCCCCGCACTTGCTTATTTGCAAGCAGCTAAGGCAACGTCAAACCAAGTGTTGGACTCCGAACTTGTTGTTAAGAGAGTTAACGAGTTGTAGGAGCAATTCCGAATGGTGAACTGCCCCGCACTTGCTTGTTTGCAAGTGGCTAAGGCAACGTCGAACCAAGTGTTGGACTCCGAACTCGTTTTTTGAGCTAGGTAAGTTGTGGGAGCAGCCCTGTAAGACAAGCTGGACTCCGAACTCACCATTTTAGCGAGTCGTAGAAGTGACTTGGAGAGGTAGAAATGAGGCAAGTGCAATAATAGACAAAAGTTTAAGTTTTATTGAAATAAACTAAATGGCCGCTTCGATGGGGCGAACCATTATTTCATGCTGTTGGCCGGGTTACAAGCATCGGTCTTATTGAAAAACGATATCCTACTTCTACGATAGGGTGAAGGCCTTTTGGGAGGAGTTGGGTTCTCCCCCCATTGGACCTCCTTGGATGAGGTGAAGGACGGCCCCAGGTTCGGAATCTTGGAACTCGGCGGACCTCTCTGTTCGCTTGTAGGCTCCTCGGGTTGGAAGGTCGGCCCCGTCTCTTGGGACGAACTTGTCCAGGTGTCCCCGCTGTATGAGTTCTTCAATCTTCTCTATGAGAGACCGACAATCATCCGTATCGTGGTCATGGTCCCTATGAAAGCGGCACCACATATCCCTATTTTTTTCTTGCCAGGGGTATTCATTCTAGGAGGAGCACGGAGTAGCCCTTCTTTGACCACTTCCATAAGAACTGTTGATATACTAGCATTAAGGGGGGTGAACTTCTAAAAACGAGGAGCTGGGCGGTGTTGGCCATTGTCGTCCCTCTGAAGTTTCTGGGACCCTTCTTCACTCGTATTCTTCTGTTTGTCCCCGGAAGATGATTCCTCGTGAGTGGTGGGGTTGAGAGCCTCTTCCACTCGAATGTACTTTTCACTCCTAAGCAGAAGTTCTGAGAATTTTCGAGGAGGCTTCTTGGCAAGGGATGCCTTGAGGTCGGCATTAGTGACGTTGCGCTCGAATGCCGCAGAGGCCACCGCTTGGTTGAGGGAGGTAATAGACAGTGCTTCAACGGTGTAGCGCCGAACGTAATCTCTTAGGCGGTCACCCTTTCTTTGGCGGAGGGTCACCATAGATACGTTTGTTATCTCGGCCCGGCGGCTACTCACGAAATGAGTAAGGAAGAGCCGTTCGAACTGATCGAATAAGAAGATGGAGGACAGGGCGAGTCGAGAGTATCATTCTCTCGCAGGCCCCTTCAGCGTGGCAGGGAAGGTCTTGCAAAGGAGCGAATCCGAAGCCTGGTGGATCATCATGAGAGTTTTAAAACTCTCGATGTGTTCGGCGGGATCCGACTCCCCATTGTATGACTCAAAGTTAAGGGGCTTAAAGTTTTGCGGGACCGGGGCTTCCATGATGGCTCGGGAGAACGGGGGCCTGCTCGGGCGGAAATTCCTCGCCTGTTGTTCCTCTTCTCTATCAAGTCGGCCAAGGCGGCTCTCCATCTCGTGGAGACAGTGGTAGACCGAGTCTTTCCTTCGGTCATATCCTGCCGAGCCCCCTAGACTCTTTCCCATGCAAAATGGGACTATGAGTGTGGTGGTGAAGGCTTGGGACAGGTTCAAGACTAGGTGTCCGCTGCTCGTGGTTGGGAGCGGCATTGAGGGCCCGCAGAACGAACTCTTAAAATTCTTGGAACTCCGCCCTTGTGACTGGTGCCTATCCAGCTTGGCAGTCCCTATGTGTGGTTCGGCTTACTGGAGAATGACTTCTCCGTCGATGACGTTGAGGGGACTCTCTTCGCCTCCTCGGGGGAGGGGATCTTCGGATCCTTGGTCCGCGGGGGGTCCGAACTCTTAAGACCCCCGGGTGCTCAGGTTGATGGACTCCCCCAAGGGCTCGCCATCCATTCATGCGAGTTCAGAGGTTGACCCCCTTTTGGTGGTTGGCAATCACTTGACGGAGATCCCGCTCGGGAGGGCTCTGAGAAGCCATAGAGTCAACTGGAGGATTGTGGACCGCGACATGGTCCTGAGGAGGATGTTGCTTTGGACAACTCCTACGAGAGCCCCCCTAGGCAGCCCCCCAAGACCTTGGAGGGGCCTGTTGAGGAGGAGCACCATGAGCTGGAGGAGGAGGAGGAGGAAGAGAAGTGGTTCTTCGCTTGGAGACCGCCACCTTTCCCTTCTCTTTTGGATGCATGAGTTGAAACTAATCTCGCTGATGAAGTAAGGTTGGGTTGCTTTTTCGGTTCCCACAGACGGTGCCAATCTGTTGCCGCTGAATCTGGTGTGGGAGTAATAGATAGAATTTGTGGATTCTTGAGAAAACGAACAAGGCCAACCTGTTGACATGTTGACCTTCACCAACGTGTTGACTTGGTCTCTTTTTGCTGCTGCAAACCTGCAAAAAGTGCAAAACACCGGGATGGATCCTGGAGACGCACCCTCCGACGCTCTTGTCAGTAATCAGAAAGATTATGAAAGAGCTTTTACTGGAAAAAGATTGATTACCTTCATATGTTGGGGGGAGAGGAGGTTTTATAGTCGCCTTAGGGATCCGTTTTGAGATAAGAACAAATCTCTACTTGTAACCCCTATTTTCACAAAAATGGATTTTGTGTATTTTCTGTATTTTAAAAATTTTTGCAAATTATTTTTTTCCGGTTTTCAAATTTTCTTGTCAAAATGTATTTCTGAATCTTCTATTAAAAATCTATTTTCGATAAATAGTCTTATTTGTAACTATTTCCCATGATTTTTACACAAATTTTATTATTGTTATCATTATTATTAATTTTGACTGGTTATTGAAAATTCATTTCTATGTGCTAATTGTACTTGTATCTATTTTAAATAAATTCTATTTTTATATTGCAAATTACATTTTTATTATAAACAATCTTTTTACTTTTTATTTTTAATGAATTTTTTTTTGAAAAAAAACCCTATTTCCCTATTGAATTTTCTTAAAACCCAATTTAAAACCCATTTATTTAAACCATACCCAATTACACCAAACCCATTATCCTATTTTCTATATTACCCAAATACCCACTTAAACTAAACCCAAACCATTCCCTACCAAACCCGTTAAGATCCTAATCCTACCCACTTTATTCCACCAAATATACCTTTCCTTTCTATTTATTCTATACCCATTAACTATACCATCAGACTAATTCAAACCATCCTAATACTACCTACTACCTTAAATATTTTCTATAGGTGCACCTATTGATTTTATCATACCAACCTTCCTAGTTTTAAAACACCAAATCCTTCCTGTGCATTAGCATCTACTGTGAGCTTACCTATAAGCTACCCGGACTTGTCCCTAATACAACCCGACCCATTCTTTTTCTTTTCTTTTACCTGTTAGCCGCCACCATGTTGTGCACCTCCCATCTTTCTTCATATCCTATATATATACATATCTATATGTATCTAACCTTGCGACATATATTTTTTTATTTTTATTATTTATTTATTCTTTTCCCTAAACAATTGCACCCTACTTTCGTGCTTCATCTCTCCCGTTTCTCTCCATTCGTCGTCTCGCGCTCTCTTGCTTTTGGGTTTTTCTTGTGCGTGCTCGAGTGCGCGTGTGGATCGTTCGTGAGTCCGTGGATTTTCGTTCGTAGGTTTTGCTTCTAGGACTATTTGCATCGTTTTCATCTCCAAATTAAGGCAAGTAACTTGTACTCCAATTTATTTATTTGATACAAGTCAAAAAGTTTACCTATAGTGTAGTTGGGTCTAGAGACAACTAAAGATTGTGATTTCCTTGATGGGTTTTGTCTCTATTGTGGTAATTTGGCCATAGATGACTCATGACACCAAACTTGATATGTGATAGCCTAGGATTTACCCAAATCTTGATTTTGAACCATGTATATGAGTATTTGTGTGAATCGATGTTTGGATGAATACCCACGTGAAATAATAGGTATGGACATGTTAGTAATCCTAAAACATGATGTTTAGATGTTTGGTAGGTTGTATTTCAAGTTTGGATGTGTTTGGGTCAATACTCTTGAAGTTATGATGTTCTAGATTTGAAGTGTGAAATCTGTATTTACTGGGTGTTCTGTTTTGATTGCTGTTTTCGTCTATGCTACAGTCCGAATCTTGATTCCAAAATAAAAGATAAATTTTAGATAATTTTTTCTATTGTCAAACCCCACTGGTTTTTCTTGATTTGAATTTCGTATGACTAAGTTATGAATGTTTTGGTACAGCGGTGCCGATCAATTCCAGATTTTGTTTTTTTGTTGATTCTGTTAACAAATTATTTTCAAGAACTATTCTAGACATAATATATTGATCTAATATTTTGGTCAGTGTTTCCTTATGATATTAGGGACTACCCAGATTTTTGATGAATTTTAAAGACAAATTTTGTGGGTGTTTCATGCTATTTTCTAAAATCCTCTCATGCTGTATTTTGCTTACTGTTCAGTAAAGAACTTTATTTTCACTATAATTCCCTATACTGTATAAAAATTCTTTGTGAAATGTGAAAGTTAGTAAAATCTATATATTTTCATATCCCTTTGGCAGAATTGGATTTCGATTCACTAGTTGCGAGATATCCTAGTTTTCGTACAGCAGTGTCGAGATTTCCAGATTCGTTAAACTATGTTTTCCTGATGCTTTGGTATTTTTGATGACTGATCTATACTTAATGGAATATTATGGAACTTGTTATTTTGAGTCTAGACTTATAGGAGAATACCTCAGATTTTTCGTGTATTTATTTAATGTGTTTTTATGCTGTTTTCATGCTCTTGTATTCGTTTTCCTGATTTCTGGCTGAACCTAAATTCTGTATTCAAATCAGTTTTGAGCTGTGTTGTTGTGAACTAGTATGTGACTTATTTATACGCGTTGGATTCGTGTGGATGTCTAGTTTCTAGATCCTTCGACGGATCTAGACTTGCGTTTCTGTAGAGTTCAGAATCACTGTTTTAGTACTGATCTGTCGTGCTGTCCTGATTATAAACATACACCTTTTTGCTCGATTATGTGACTGTATATTATCTATGCACGCTGATTTGTTTTCCTGAACCTAATACTGATTATACCAAGTTAGTTTGACACTATTTATTGCACATTCATGCATGTTTGATAACCATAATAAAAGTAACCAAGCCGGGGTTTAAGGGAAAGATCTAATAGTGGATAATTCAGAAACGTGTACTCGGAAGGGGACCCGTGTTTCCCATTACTTGTGCAATATTTCATGACTACATGATTCATGCTTGATATTACTTGTTGTCATGTTTCATGACCACATGATTCATGCTAGATATTACTTGTTGCCACGTGATCATGACTACATGACTCGTGCTTGATATTACTTGTTGCCACGTGATTATGACTACATGACTCGTGCTTGATACTACTTGTTGCCACTTGATCATGATTACATGAATCGTGCTTGAAACTTGCTGCCACTGATTCACGATTACGTGACTCGTGCTTGATATTGGTTACTTGACTTGTTCCTGAGTATACTGCCCTCTATGGTCCAGTATGAAATCTAAAGCGAAACTGTTTTGATGTAGCAACCATGTCGTATGGACGGCATGAAGTGCTACCTAGATAGTAATTCACTATAAGACTTGAACTTGATACATGAACTTGATACATGAACTTGAACATGATACATGAGACTTGTTTACATGAGATTGATAAACTGAGACTTGATACATGTTACATAATTACCTGTTTACCTGTATACCTGTTACCTGATACCTGTTACTTGTTGACCTGTTTACTTGATTCCTTGACACTTGATTTATGCCATGTACACTTGATCACTTATACCATGCTAGGTTTGTGGCTTTGATTCACCCATTTCCATGTGCTTCTATCCTACATTATTTGTGACCCGTAACTTGCAATTGACGGGTACTTGTGTTTTCTCTTTTTCTCTTTCCTGCATTCGTTGAATTGCCGATTTTGGAGAACAGGTTCCAGATGGTATTGGCGAGATGAAGTATTAGTGCTGCATTTTATTATATTATTTTTTGTATCTTGCTTGAACAATAATTGTATTTATGCACTTGGAATTATTCATGTATTTGGGCAATGTGACCAAGGATTTATTGTGTATTACAGATCATGACAATTTGAGATTAATATATTTTATTTCAAGTATTCTTGTTGGTATTTGGTTCATATGTGCATGTTGTTGATTTTTCTGGCTTCTTACTCTGATTATATTGTGATATGTTGTAAAGATTCTTGAAACAGCTTATGGATGATGAAAATCATTCTCTGGGCTTTTGTTACGGGCTCGTATTCCTTATTTTTGGGAAGCGGGGCGTGACAGGATTTTTAATGGTATCAGAGCTCAGGTTTGGCAAATGTATTAGTTGCCTAATATATTAGACAAGCTTGACTCGATCTAGAATCTGTGCAATATTTCACCAACCATGCATGCATGAATGAATCATTATCAACTTGATCTGGATACTAGTCTTATTCCATTCATTTGATTCCTTCTTATTCGATTTCCTTGATTCCTAGTTTCTTCCGTTTCTTTTAGTCGTTCTCATTTGTTGATTCCTTATTGGGTATAGTTTTGCTCTTTCCGTACCCATATTCCTTTGATTCTTTCATTCATCCTCATTTGTTGACTCATTTTGAGTATCATGCTAGTTATTTCTTCCCTGCCATATTCTCTTCAAGATCTGCTTGTGTCCCCCCGTTCTTCTTCCTTCATATTCAATTCTTTGATTTCTTATTTTCTTTCGTTCATTGTAGTCGTCTTCCTTTATTGACTCTTTATTGAGTATAAGAATTCATTCTTCTCCTGCCTATATTATATATATATATATATATATATATATATATATATATATATCCGAATATTTGTGTATTTTGATTATTATTTGTTATATTTTGGATCTTCTATAAAATTGTTTTTCGAATAATTGTGTATTTTTAATATCACAAATTTCTACTTCGTACTTAAATTGAGCAATCAATATCTAAGTACGCGTGGAAGATCACATCATTTCGTTCATCGTTTTGTTGCAACTGGATGTCGAGATGGCAAACATGCAAATAGACGTCAATGGAGGCAAATTGCAACTGGATACCAGTGAGGCAAAATGTGCAACCGAATATCCAGATGGTAATCTGCAGCCTGTTGTCGTGGAGGCAAACCTGCAACTTGATGTCGAGAAGGCAACTCTACAGATGGATATGGATGGGGCGAACTCACATCAAAGAATTTCTACTACTACTATTATTATTGTTTTCCTTATTATTATTATTATTAGTATTATTATTGTTATTGCTATTACTATTATGATTATTGTATTTTTCTTACTATTTTATTTTTTATGTTGATATTGAATTGCTTTCACCAAAATAATGAACCCCAAATTATTTTCTGTCTTGTATTATTATCCTTACCAGTATTGTTAATATTTTATTATTATTATTATTATTATTATTATTATTATTATTTTTACCAGTATGTTTATTGTTATTATTATCTTTATTATTTTTGTCATTATTATTTTATTATTATAATGTGTTGATTTTTGTATTATTAATATTATTTTTGTTAAAGCTCATTAGTTTTGACCTAATTATTTAAATTAAAGCCCTCTTCTAAATCCCAATTTTATTCCGGTGTCTCATTCTCTTCTTCCTGCTCGGATCGTCGCTTGGTGTCACGTGGTCTACAACCACAAGTCTGCAGCTTGGAACGTCACTATCAGAGTGGCGCAGCGGAAGCGTGGTGGTCCCATAACCCACAGGTCCTACGATCATATTGTTGCTTCTCCTTCTTTGCATTGTTTTGGTTTTCCCTATCTCTTGCAATTGTTCTCGTCCGTTGACTTATTGTTTGATTCAATTCTTCCCTGTCTTTTCTCTCATTGATTTCAGTTCTGCCGACTCCCTTATTGCTTTGTTATCTTGCGTTGTTCCCTTTCTTTTGATACTATTTAATCTCTTTTTTGCATTCTATTTGACATCCTTGTTATCCATCTCCTTTCTTTTTCTGGTGTTGCCACCATTTGTTTCTTTGCCTTTAATCTTTGTTTTGTTACCCTTCCCCCAGTTTGCATTTGTCTTGTTCTATGTACTTCCTACGCAAATTTCGAGGATGAAATTTTGTTATAAGGTGGGTGGGATTGTAACCCCTGTTTTCCCAAAAACGGATTTTGTGTAATTTGTGTATTTTAAAAATTTTCGCAAATTATTTTTTTCCGGTTTTCAAATTTTCTTGTCAAAATGTATTTCTGAATTTTCTATTAAAAATCTATTTTCGATAAATAGTCTTATTTGTAACTATTTCCCCATGATTTTTACACAAATTTTATGATTGTTATCATTATTATTAATATATTAGACAAGCTTGTCTCGATCTGGAATCTGTGCAACATTTCACCAACCATGCATGCATGAATGAATCATTATCAACTTGATCTGGATACTAGTCTTATTCCATTCATTTGATTCCTTCTTATTCGATTTCCTTGATTCCTAGTTTCTTTCGTTTCTTTTAGTCGTTCTCATTTGTTGATTCCTTATTGGGTATAGTTTTGCTCTTTCCGTACCCATATTCCTTTGATTCTTTCATTCATCCTCATTTGTTGACTCATTTTGAGTATCATGCTAGTTATTTCTTCCCTGCCATATTCTCTTCAAATTCTGCTTGTGTCCCCCCGTTCTTCTTCCTTCATATTCAATTCTTTGATTTCTTATTTTCTTTCGTCCATTGTAGTCGTTTTCCTTTGTTTACTCTTTATTGAGTATAAAAATTCATTCTTCTCCTGCCTATATTTTATATATATATATATATATATATATATATATATATATATATATATATATATCTGAATATTTTGTGTATTTTGATTATTATCTGTTATATTTTGGATCTTCTATAAAATTGTTTTTTGAATAATTGTGTATTTTTAATATCACAAATTTCTACTTCGTACTTAAATTGATCAATCAATATCTAAGTACGCGTGGAAGATCACATCATTTCGTTCATCGTTTTGTTGCAACTGGATGTCGAGATGGCAAACATGCAACTAGACGTTAATGGAGGCAAATTGCAACTGGATACTAGTGAGGCAAAATGTGCAACCGAATATCCAGATGGTAATCTGCAGCCTGTTGTCGTGGAGGCAAACCTGCAACTTGATGCCGAGAAGGCAACTCTACAGATGGATATGGATGGGGCGAACTCACATCAAAGAATTTCTACTACTACTATTATTATTGTTTTCCTTATTATTATTATTATTATTATTGTTATTGTTATTGCTATTACTATTATGATTATTGTATTTTTCTTACTATTTTATTTTTTATGTTGATATTGAATTGCTTTCACCAAAATAATGAACCCCAAATTATTTTCTGTCTTGTATTATTATCCTTACCAGTATTGTTAATATTTTATTATTATTATTATTATTATTATTATTATTATTATTTTTACCAGTATGTTTATTGTTATTATTATCTTTATAATTTTTGTCATTATTATTTTATTATTATTATGTGTTGATTTTTGTATTATTAATATTATTTTTGTTAAAGCTCATTAGTTTTGACCTAATTATTTAACTTAAAGCCCTCTTCTAAATCCCAATTTTATTCCGGTGTCTCATTCTCTTCTTTCTGCTCGGATCGTCGCTTGGTGTCACGTGGTCTACAATGACAAGTCTGCAGCTTGGAACGTCACTATCAGAGTGGTGCAGCGGAAGTGTGGTGGTCCCATAACCCACAGGTCCTACGATCATATTGTTGCTTCTCCTTCTTTGAATTGTTTTGGTTTTCCCTATCTCTTGCAATTGTTCTCGTCCGTTGACTTATTGTTTGATTCAATTCTTCCCTGTCTTTTCTCTCATTGATTTCAGTTCTACCGACTCCCTTATTGCTTTGTTATCTTGCGTTGTTCCCTTTCTTTTGATACTGTTTAATCTCTTTTTTGCATTCTATTTGACATCCTTGTTATCAATCTCCTTTCTTTTTCTGGTGTTGCCACCATTTGTTTCTTTGCCTTTAATCTTTGTTTTGTTACCCTTCCCCCAGTCTGCATTTGTCTTGTTCTATGTACCGCCTACGCAAATTTCGAGGATGAAATTTTGTTGTAAGGTGGGTAGGATTGTAACCCCTGTTTTCCCAAAAATGGATTTTGTGTAATTTGTGTATTTTAAAAATTTTCGCAAATTATTTTTTCCCGGTTTTCAAATTTTCTTGTCAAAATGTATTTCTGAATTTTCTATTAAAAATCTATTTTCGATAAATAGTCTTATTGGTAACTATTTCCCCATGATTTTTACACAGATTTTATTATTGTTATCATTATTATTAATTTTGACTGGTCATTGAAAATTCATTTCAATGTGCTAATTGTACTTGTATCTATTTTAAATAAATTCTATTTTTGTATTGCAAATTATATTTTTATTATAAACAATCTTTTTACTTGTTATTTTTAATGAATATTTTAAAAAAACCCTATTTCCCTATTGAATTTTCTTAAAACCCATTTATTTAAACCATACCCAATTACACCAAACCGATTATCCTATTTTCTATATTACCCAAATACACACTTAAACTAAACCCAAACCATTCCCTACCAAACCCGTTAACATTCTAATCCTACCCACTTTATTCCACCAGATATACCTTTCCTTTCTATTTATCCTATACCCATTAACTATACCAATAGACTAATTCAAACCATCCTAATACTACCTACTACCTTAAATCTTTTCTAATCACCTATTGATTTTATCCTACCAACCTTCCTAGTTTTAAAACACCAAATCCTTCCTGTGCATTAGCATCTACTGTGAGCTTACCTATAAGCTACCCGGACTTGTCCCTAATACAACCCGACCCATTCTTTTCGCCACCATGTTGTGCATCTCCCATCTTTCTTCAAGTCCTATATATATACATATTTATATGTATCTAACCTTGCGGCATATATTTTTTTATTTTTATTATTTATTTATTCTTTTCCCTAAATAATTGCACCATACTTTCGTGCTTCATCTCTCCCGTTTCTCTCCATCTGTCGTCTCGCGCTCTCTTGCTTTTGGGTTTTTCTTGCGCGTGCTCGAGTGCGCGTGTGGATCGTTCGTGAGTCCGTGGATTTTCGTTCGTGGGTTTTGCTTCTAGGACTATTTGCATCGTTTTCATCTCCAAATTAAGGCAAGTAACTTATACTCCAATTCATTTGTTTGATACAAGTCAAAAAGTTCACCTATAGTGTAGTTGGGTCTAAAGACAACCAAAGATTGTGATTTCCTTGATGTGTTTTGTCTCTATTGTGATAATTTGGCCATAGATGACTCATGACACCAATCTTGATATGTGATAACCTAGGATTTACCCAAATCTTGATTTTGAACCATGTATGTGAGTATTTGTGTGAATCAATGTTTGGATGAATACCCATGTGAAATAATAAGTATGGACATGTTAATAACCCTAAAACATGATGTTTAGATGTTTGGTAAGTTGTATTTCAAGTTTGAATGTGTTTGGGTCAATACTCTTGAAGTTATGATGTTCTAGATTTGAAGTGTGAAATCTGTATTTACTGGGTGTTCTGTTTTGATTGCTGTTTTCGTCTATGCTACAGTCCGAATCTTGATTCCAAAATAAAAGATAAATTTTAGATAATTTTTTTTATTTTCAAACCCCACTGATTTTTCTTGATTTGGATTTCGTATGACTGAGTTATGAATGTTTTGGTACAGAGGTGTCGATCAATTCTAGATTCTGTTTTTTGGTTGATTCTGTTAACAAATTATTTTCAAGAACTATTCTAGACATAATATATTGATCTAATATTTTGGTCAGTGTTTCCTTATGATATTAGGGACTACCCAGATTTTTGATGAATTTTAAAGACAAGTTTTGTGTGGTGTTTCATGCTATTTTCTAAAATCCTCTCATGCTGTATTTTGCTTACTGTTCAGTAAAGAACTCTATTTTCACTATAATTCCCTACACTGTATGAAAATTCTTTGTGAAATGTGGAAGTTAGTAAAATCTATCTATTTTCATATCCCTTTT
Organism: Hemerocallis citrina; assembly: GCA_017893485.1. NCBI lineage: Eukaryota > Viridiplantae > Streptophyta > Magnoliopsida > Asparagales > Asphodelaceae > Hemerocallis > Hemerocallis citrina. Next base: position 118,997,410 of record CM030367.1, on the reverse strand, counting down.
GCGGAATTGGATTTCGATTCACTGGTAGCGAGATATCCTAGTTTTCATACAGCGGTGTCGAGATTTCCAGATTCGTTAGACTATGTTTTCTTGATGCTTTGGTATTTTTGATGACTGATCTATACTTACTGGAATATTATAAAACTTTTTATTTTCAGTCTAGACTTATAGGGGAATACCCCAGATTTTTCGTGTATTTATTTAATGTGTTTTTATGCTGTTTTCATGCTCTTGTATTCGTTTTCCTGATTTCTGGCTGAACTTAAATTCTGTATTAAAATCAGTTTTGGGCAGTGTTGTTGTGACCTAGTATGTGGCTTATTTATACGTGTTGGATTCGTGTGGATGTCTAGTTTCCAGATCCTTCAACGGATCTAGACTTGCTTTTCTGTAGAGTTCAGAATCACTGTTTTAGTACTGATCTGTCGTGCTGTCCTGATTATAAACATACACCTTTTTGCTCGATTATGTGACTGTATATTATCTATGCACGCTGATTTGTTTCCTTGAACCTAATACTGATTATACCATGTTAGTTTGTTACTATTTAGTGCACATTCATGCATGTTTGATAACCATAATAAAAGTAACCAAGCCAGAGTTTAAGGGAAAGATCTAATAGTGGATAATTCAAAAATGTGTACTCGGAAGGGGGGCCGTGTTTCCCATTACTTGTGCCATGTTTCATGACTACATGATTCTTGCTTGATATTACTTGTTGTCATGTTTCATGACTACATGATTCATGCTATATATTACTTGTTGCCACATGATCATGACTACATGACTCGTACTTGATATTACTTGTTGCCATGTAATAATGACTACATGATTCGTGCTTGATACTAGTTGTCACTTGATCATGATTACATGACTTGTGCTTGATACTTGCTGCCACTTGTTCACGATTACGTGACTCGTGCTTGATACTGGTTACTTGACTTGTTCCTGAGTATACTGCCCTCTATGGTCCAGTATGAAATCTAAAGCCAAACTATTTTGATGTAGCAACCATGTCTTATGGGCGGCATGAAGTGTTACCTAGATAGTAATTCACTATAAGACTTGAACTTGATACATGAACTTGATACATGAACATGAACATGATACATAAGACTTGTTTACATGAGATTTGATAACCTGAGACTTGATACATGTTACATAATTACCTGTTTACCTGTATACCTGTTACCTGATACCTGTTACATGTTGACCTATTTTCTTGATTCCTTGATACTTGATTTATTCCATGTACACTTGATCACTTATACCATGCTAGCTTTGTGGCTTAGATTCTCCCATTTCCATATGCTTGTATTCTACATTATTTATCACCCGTAACTTGCAATTGACGGGTACTTGTGTTTTCTCTTTTTCTCTTTCCTGAATTCGTTGAATTGCAAATTTTGGAGAACATGTTCCAGATGGTATTGGCGAGATGAAGTATTAGTGCTTCATTTTATTATATTATTTCTTGTATCTTGCTTGAACAATAATTGTATTTATGCACTTGGAATTATTCTTGTATTTGGGCAATGTGACCCAGGATTTATTGTGTATTTCAGATCATGACTATTTGAGATTAATATATTTTATTTCAAGTATTCTTGTTGCTATTTGCTTCATATGTGTATGTGGTTGATTTTTCTGGCTTCTGACTCGGATTATATTGTGATATGTTGTAAAGATTCTTAAAACAGCTTATGGATGATGAAAATCATTCGCTGGGCTTTTGTTACGTGCTCGTATTCCGTATGTTTGGGAAGTGGGGCGTGACACTACTTTCCGGTGTGGATAGATATAAGTGGTTTAAACCTCCTCTTAGAGATAATCATAAATCTGAATTCTTCTTTATCCTTCTGAACTGGTTGTAACGGGTTGGGACCCGTACCCAGTAAGACAGATCCGTTTATGGGTTATTTGACTTTGAAGAAAGACCAGTCCCTATTTCAGACCCGTTTGTAGGTGAAATTACCGTTTACCCCTGAGCTTTAAGATTGATGTCCGATTTGAACGGTCCCGATTTAATTCCATTTTTAGCCGTATCAAAAATGATTAAAGAAATATATTTAGTGCATGGTGGTATCATCCACAATCAATTTAATCAATCTCAGCAAGTACATGGTGGTATCATCCACAATCAATTTAGTCATAAACCTTAATCACGTCCTACACTAAAAGGTTAAAATCCCCCCCCCTTTTATTTCTCTAGAAACAAGTAGTAATCAGGTCGTATACTTAAAAGAAGGTAGATAGACAGAACGAAAATCATTCTTAGCACTGATCTTGGTAATTACAGCACGAAACACAACAATACATAAATAACTTTAAAAATAGATTAAGTAGTTCCAAGAAGATTGCATCCTTTTTCCTGCAAAATTCGAAAAAAAATCACATCAATAATGGAGAAAATTTCTGAAAAAATTCTTCAATTTTTCCAAAGAAAATTTAGAAAGGGGGAATGCAAGTGATGCTAACGTAATCAGAGGTGAAGAAGACGTTGGCGCCGTTGAGATTGAGGGCACCATGGATGGGTATCGAAGATGTTTCCCATCGCCGTCATCGCCGGCGATCTAACTCTTATTAGGGTTTGACTGAGAGATTGCGATCGGATTTAGGGTTTGACTGAGAGATCACGATCGGATTTAGGGTTTGATTGAGAGATTTGGGATTGGATTTAGGGCTGGATTGAGAGATATGACGATCGGAGAAGGAGTTGAGAGTGGGATTTGACAAGGAAGGAGGAGGGAGGCATGTTCCAATAGGACCGCAAAGTTGACTGTTACAAAACCGAAGCGGATCGAGATACAGCTTCGCTTGCTGTATCTGCCAACGTAGAATAGTTGCATATGAGTCCAAATGATTCCGTATCTATATAATAAAACACAAAGAAAGTTATCCAGTTACTCTCCTTCAACCCCCAAAATCAAAGGTCCAGATCTAACATTGCAAAACACATTTTTCCCCTAAAACTCCAATTCAAATCCCCCTTCCCCCCCTCCCCAAAACAATTCCTTTATATATATATATATATATATATATATATATATATATATATATATATATATATCTCCCTCTATATATATAGATACTAGGTTTGTCCGTTGACACGTGCCTACGGCACGTCTTCGGAATGGTGCACCTGGTTTGATTATATAAAATAGCCTTGGAGATCCAGCAAATTAATTGAAGTAGCAAACATATTATATGAGAAAACAATATATCTACCTTTAAGCTCAACGATCACCTTCTTGATCATTAGCTTGACTTATCTGGAATGCATGTAGTTTGTTAGAAACACGGCATAGAGTTTTTTTTAACTTCAGTATCACTTTTAGATACTTGTAATAGTTATGCAAGGACATTATCATATAGGGTTTTATAGAGCTTACTCTAATCCCATAACCACTATGAGCATGTCTAAATACAGTGGTAACGCAAGTGCATGTGTGAAGCTATCTACAATACCAATAATCTAAAAATTTGATTGTCTGAGACTCAGTTTGCAATTGAAATACCTCTTATTATTATTTCAACCAAAATGAAATACATGAAGTTCTCAAAACTCTAATCCAAGCTAATCATTTCTTTTATCTCCACTTTGTCTCCTCATTGCACCTTTATAAAAATAAAATTCAAAATGGATAAATAACAAATTTATTTTAGCTGTCTTTCTTGAGTGGAGAGTTTACACCCTTCAGTGGTATACTCTAGTCATCCTAATTCTATATATCCAAACATACACTAAAAGATCTTATATGTTATGTTATCCATGGTTTTTAATAACCAGTGAAGGAAACACTTCACGATAGTATTTTCTCTTGTAGTAAAGAAAATTAATGTTGCATATTTATCAAGTTATTTTAGATTGCTAGTCAGCTTACCTATCTTGCTATGGTTTGGAAGCTCAAATTGAGGCCACCAAGTAATCCATCTCTCACTTGCGTACACCTTAAATCAAAACCAATAAAAAACTCATCAAATAAATCACAAAATTAAAATTTTTTAAACACAAAAATAAAATAATCATACGTCACTGAACTTAAATCCCATGCACACAAAATTCGAGTCAGCAAAAAACTGAGTAATCCCATGCACAAAAAAAAATTTTAAAATTAGAATGAGAATTCGGTTAAAGAGATGAAATTAGACTCGTCGCATCGCATATAGAGGCTCTTGATTCGGTGGAGGGGAGTCGCCGATACGGAGTCGCTTGATATTCGTGCTCGATTTGGTGGAGAGGAGTCACCGATACGGAATCAGCAGCGGATCGGATATCGGCGACGACCTTTAGATTGGGGTTCGACATTGGATTTGGATTTGGATTTGCTTTCAAATTTTCAAATTTTCCAAATTTCAAAATTTAAAAATTAAAAATTTTGCAAAATTTTAAATTTTAAATTTAAATTTAATTTTTTTTTAAATTTTAATTTTTTTTTAATTTTATTTTTTTTAAATTTTAAATTTTTTTAAATTCTAATTTTTTTAAAAATTTTCAAAATTTAAAAAAATTAAAAAATTTTAAAAAAGTCAAAATTTTTAAAAAAATGAGGATGACATAGCCCGCAGGTTCTTGATGGGTCTAAGTTTTGAGATTCAGGACCGTCTGGCTGCCTACCAGGACCGCACCCATGCCGATGTTTTCGATGCAGCCCGAATCCAAGAACAGACCCATAGAAGGAGGAGTGTCACCCAGCGGGCTGTTCAGTACCATACTACCGTCCGACTGACTGGAGGACCCATTCGAAGGCCAGCTCCGACCCCTCCAGCGAGGGCTTTGGCTGCTCCAAGGATGGTTCAGACTTGCAACTTCTGCCTAAGGTTGGACATCTGCAGAAGGACTGCAGACTAGAAAATCGCCTATGCCTTGTTTGCAGAGGAAATGATCATTTGGTCCGAGACTATCCAAGAAATAGGATCCCTGCGCCGACTGGAGGTCCATCTCGGCAAAGAGCGCTAACTCGAGGCCAGGGAAGACCACTTCTTTCACCGCAAATGCAAGCTTTTGATCAGAGGAGAATGACTCTGAGGGGAGGTCAGATTGAAAGCTGTGGTCAGGCTTATAACCTGACTGCAGAAGAAGCAGAGACATTTGTTGGTGTGGTTGCAAGTACATCACAATAATTGCATTATTTGTATTCAATTTATGCACTATTTATTCTTCTTATACAATTATTCGTGCTTATATCCTACATACACCATCATTCTTATTCCTTGAATCAATTCTAGGTATCATTGTAATATCCCAGACGGATATTATATTGTATAAATTATTATTTTTAATTAAAATATTTTTAATGGGAATTTCTTGGTTTTACTCATAAAAAGTTACCTGGACCTATATACTGATAAGTATATACATGTATTGTATCAGTTTTGTGCACTTGTACAAAATCCTAAAAAAATGCATTTTTGAGAAAAAAATTCTTGAAAATCCCGGGCAGACACTGAAAATTATTATTTAATTATTATTTTAATTTTATTTCCCGAAATAAAATATTTTTGGTGGATATCACCCGGTTTTGTTAATAAGCATTATCTGTGTACACATACCAGTCTGTATACATCTGTATTGTATCAAATTGGTACTGGAATCTTCCGGGATGATAATAAAATTTATTGAGCGATTTTACAAACGAAAATTATCGGTATATAGATATATACATACGTATGCGTATTGTACCGATTTCGTACATTTGTACAAATCATGTAGTATGTGTTTTGGACAAAAATATCTTATTTTTGTCATGATTAATCAAATTTGGAGGGCTAGGATTTGTTTGGAGGCTTAAACTTAGGGTTAAGATTAATTAGGGTTACATAAGAGTATTAAATTGTATCTTCTACTAGAAGACTCTTCTCCACCTCACCCCACCACCTCACCCCCTCCACCTCATCCTTCTTTGGCCGCCCAAACATACTCCAAGGGGGTTTGTGCAATTTTGTAGGTGTATTTTGCACTTTCCACCCTCTTTTCATCCTATAAATACCCCTCCCTTTCACCTTTTGCCTCATTTTACAAGAAAAAAAAGAGAGAAGAAAAGAAAGAGAAGAAACCCTAAGTGTTCTTCATTTGGGGTTTTATCATAAGTGTTCTTCAAGTTGTAGTAGAAAGCTAGGAGGAAGGAGAAGGTTTACTAGCTAGTCCTTCCTACAAGAGATCTAAGGTGAGGATTCTCTACTTCTATTTAGATTGTTTGTTTTCTTAATTATTTTTTGTATGTAGAAAAGAACCAATCTTTGGGGTTATTTTTTGTTCTATGTGAGTAAAGAACCCATCTTTGATGGTTATTTGTTGTAGGATAAAAAAAACACATATTTTTGATGGTGGATGTTGTAGGTGTATGTTCTAAATAACTTGGACTATTTTTCTAAGCATATAAATGGTTGTAGGTTAAAAAGAACCCATCTTTATGATGTGTTGTTGTGTTTTTGTGTTCCTAAATAACTTGGACTAAATTCCTAAGCATAAGCATGTTTGTAGGGATCAAATTGATCCCATAAAAAATATGGATTGAAAGGACTCAACAAATCACATAAAGATTGATTTTTGAGACCTTGTATGGTTAGTATTGTTGTGATGATTATTTTGGACTAATTGGACTAAGATTTGTGCATAAGAACGGTGGAAAATCAAGATGAAGTTTTCTCTTTTTATTGGTGTGGATTCTTGTCCACTTTTGTTGTATGTGTGTTCTAAAAATGACCTTGGACTAATTTTTAAGCATAAAGTTGTTGTAGGGATAAAAGGATCCCATGAAAAAGATAGGTAGTGGAACTTAATTAAAACACATAAAGGTTGTTTCTTTAACCATGTATGTTTCTTGTTGTTATTATGGTTATTTTGTTAGCACAAATGACCACTTGGACTATAGCTATGTGCATATAAAGATTAGTGTAGTAAAAATGTTTACTTACCCATTCTAGGGTTGTAGAACTCATATAGCTTTTTAAAGATAAGTTTTTATTGTAGGTTGCTCTCTACTTTGTTAAGAAATCAATCTTTACTAACCCTTGTTCATAAAAGGTTGCTCTTTTTGTATGCAGGAACTTGTAGGATTGAAGAAAAGTAGGGTTGTAGTATGTACCAATTTGTAGACTAAATAAATGTAGTTTTTGTATTATATAGGACTTGTAATTTCTTAAAGAAGTAGTCTTTGTAATAATTTATTTTAGTCTTTTAGTAGCATGTTCTAAACTTTTATAGGTTGCTAGAAACCCATTCATGCTTGTGATATTCAGTTGTTCTTAGTAAAGAACTTACCATGCTTGAGTTGTAGCGAAGAACCCTATCCAAGCTTATGTGAATCCATGAACCTACCATGCTTGAGTTTTATGTCAAAAAGAGAACGTACCATGCTTGAGTTTATGTAGTAGTTCTAGATTCAAAAAGGACCATTTATACTTGTGAACCCATCCATGCTTAAGTTGTGTAGCAAGGAAACCCATTCATGCTTATGAACCTGTTCATGCTTGCGAACCCATCCATGCTTAAGTTGTGTAGCAAGGAAACCCATTCATGCTTATGAACCTATTCATGCTTGTGAACCCATCCATGCTTAAGTTGTGTAGCAAGGAAAAACCCATTCATGCTTATGAACCTATTCATGCTTGTGAACCCATCCATGCTTGAGTTGTTGTAGAAGGAAACCCATACTTAAGTTGTATACCATACTTGAGTTGTTGTAGGTTGATTATAGTGAGAAACCCATGCTTGAGTTGATTTTAGTAATTATACCATGCTTGAGTTATTGTAGGTTGATTATAGTAAAGAAACCCATGTTAAGTTGTATACCATGCTTACGTTGATTATAGTGAGTATACCATGCTTGAGTTGTTGTAGGTTGATTATAGTGAGAAACCCATGTTTGAGTTGATTATAGTAAGTATACCATGCTTGAGTTATTGTAGGTTGATTATAGAAAAGAAACCCATCATGCTTGAGATGTAGTAAAGATACCATGCTTAAGTTGATTATAGTGAGTATACCATGCTTGAGTTGTTGTAGGTTGACTATAGTGAGAAACCCATGCTTGAGTTGATTATAGTAAGTATACCATGCTTGAGTTGATTATAGTGAGAAACCCATGCTTGAGTTGATTATAGTAAGTATACCATGCTTGAGTTGATTATAGTGAGGAACCCATGCTTGAGTTGATTATAGTAAGTATACCATGCTTGAGTTGTTGTAGGTTGATTATAGAAAAGAAACCCATAATGCTTGAGATGTAGTAAAGATACCATGCTTAAGTTGATTATAGTGAGTATACCATACTTGAGTTGTTGTAGGTTGATTATAGTGAGAAACCCATGCTTGAGTTGATTATAGTAAGTATATCTTGCTTGTGTTATTGGAGTGGTTCTAGTAAAGAACCCATGTTTGAGATGTGTAGTTGTTTTAGATTCAAAAGAATCCATGCATGTTTGAGTTATATGATTGTAGTGGTTTCGATTAAATTCTAAAAGAAACCCATGAGTTTAGCTTGCATGATAACCCAATTGAAATGAACCCATGTTCCATAGTTGTTCTAGTTCGATTTTTAAGAAGAAACCCATGAAACTAGCTCCATGATAGTTCTAGCTCGAATTGGCGAGGAACCCATGCAATTAGGTTCTAGGTGATTCTAGCTCAACTTTGAGAAAGAACCCATGAACCTAGACGCATATTGTCCTCGTTAAATTTGGAAAAAGAACTCATGAGTTCTAGTTGTATGCGTTTCTAGTTGAAATTGGACCATATGATGTTCACATGCTTTATCTTCAGTATATGGTAAATAATGGTTGGAAAAGTCACTAGTATTGTTAGCTAGATAAAAGCTGGCCCAGGGGTCATCGAACATCAAGACTTGCATCTTACCACCTTGGAAACTGTGGATAAATCACACCTCAAGCACCGATGGATCTTAACTGATGTGGGTTGATCACGGGCCGAGAGTGGTGACGAGATCCGAGTTAGGGGTAGTGATAGGGTCTCATAGTTGCCGTAGGGGCCATCGACCATCAAGAATCGCATCTTACCACCTTAGAAACTGTGGATAAATCACACATCGAGCACCGGCGGATCTTAACTGGTGTGGGTTGATCGTAGGCCGAGAATGTGGATGAGATCCGAGTTAGGGGGAATGATGAGTGAGAGAGATTTCCGTCATCGGTGTCTTGGATCGATAGGCCATGAGTTGAATCGGGATAATCATAAGAAAGTTATTGAAAACCCCGTGAGATTGTTTGGTCTTAGTGACATCGTTAGGGTAGTAACTTATGGCTATCACTACTTAACCTTTACTTATTATCATTTTTTGCCGAAGGGAAAAAGTTGGTGTTAAGAGTGATTCCTTATGATCCGACCTGTTCTATAGGCCGACACTAGGTAGTGTTATTGGGTTGTACCTTTCCGTTAAAGGGATACGTACGGTGCCATCTCACGAGTTGGGTGCACGGGTTGCGTATCTCGTCTGTTAATTCCTGAAATACCGTGTATTGGGGTGCCACAGGATGCTACGCGCAGTCCTGCGGTTGCGAGACCCCAGGGGTGCCACAGGGTAGGCTTCGCGCTATCCTGCGCATGCGAGACCCTATGTTCTTTTGATTTTCGAATGAGGCCCGATACACTGGGTAATAGTGGCAAACATGGATACCACTATATGACTGCAGTAACGGAACTAGACCGTACCTGCAACCTTGTTTTTGAGTGAGGTTCGGCATGCCGGATAGTAGTGGCAAACAGAGACACTATAATCGTACTGCATTGGTGGGACTTGACCCACCTGCAACCTCACAGTCACGAGGTATTGTCAGGAACAGGATTGTGTACAATGTAGAATTCTTAATGAGGGTTCGAATCCCTATATATGAAGAAACGACTTGAGATGGGACGTATGTAGTATGGGCTACATATGGTTCCGGAGACTTGCTTGCATTAGATTAAGAACATCTTGGCGTTAGTCAATCTTGTGTTAAATTCTAAGGCATAGCATACACTAACACATCAATTATATATACACGTTTCTCTTTTCATTAATCTGTTTGCTTAAGTGGAGAATTGCTGCTAGTTATCAGCCTTAAAGCATTAGTGAATACTGACGCCCCCATTTCAATAGGTACTGGATTGCAGAAGTACCGGTACAGGATTCAGGAGTACTCAAGGCGAGAGAAGCAAGAGTCGTTTCCATTTCCGTTGCATTATATGTTGTTACTATTGTTCCATTGTAACAGTTTTGTAATCTATTTATTTGTCGAAAAGCATCCAAGTGAAATACCAAGTGTTGTTCTTTATTCATTGTACTCTGATGTAATATGTGAAAGTTGTAACACTTGGGATAGTAAAGGTATTATTGTAACACTATTGTAATGTATTGCAATTTTGTAACATTCGGATTTGTAATACATTTGTGTTGAATAAAAAGTTTTAAATTTTCCTGTCTTTTCTGTGTATTGTGGCTAATTGAAGGAAAGATTCTGGCTTATGTCACGGTTTCCCAGTTACCGAAATCGGGGCGTTACAATCATCGTAGTTCACTCTCTTCCTGCCCATGTTCTGTTTGATTCCGGTGCTACCCACTCATTTGTTTCTTCCTGCTTCGTTGATCGACACCGCTTGGCAAGCGACATCATGCCAGCAGCTTGGAATATCACAACAAGTGGAGGCATCATTATCTGTTCTAAGGTATGCAAGCAGAGCCCTTTGCTGATTAGTGGCGTGAATTTCAAGGCCGATCTTATTGTGATCCCCAACTCTGGCTTTGATTTTATTCTTGGAATGGATTGGCTGGGAGTCACTCATGTCGTGATTGACTGCCGAGAGAAGAATGTAGTATTCAAACTTCCAGGCTACAAAGAGTTTGAAATTTATGCGGGTGAGACGCCGCTTGGACATGTCAAGAACTCGATGAACCCGAAAGCTAGTGCACTATAGTCGATGTGCACTGAAGGTGGAGTTGCACCCTTGGTTGTGCGGGACTTTCTTGATGTCTTTCCGAAAGAATTACCTGGGTTGCTGCCAGATCGAGATGTAAAATTCGGTATCGAAGTTCAACCGAGAACAACACCAATCTCGAAGAGTTCGTACCGCATGACACCAGTTGGGTTGGCCAAACTGAAGGTGCAAGTCCAAGAGTTGTTGGATTGATGTTTTATCAGGCTAAGTGTTTCGCCTTGGGGAGCCTCAGTGTTGTTTGTCAATAAGAAGAATGGTACTCGCAGACTCTGCATTGATTACCGAGAATTGAACAATGTCACTGTGAAGAACCAGTACCCACTGCCGAGGATTGAAGATTTGTTTAATCATCTGGGAGGTGCTTCAGTTTTCTCAAAGATGGATCTTTGCTCTGGCTATCAACAGGTGAAAATAAAGACTGAGGATATTCATAAGATGGCATTCCGCACGAGATATGGACATTACGAGTTCTTAGTAAGGCCATTTGGAGTCACTAATGCACCAGCGGTATTTATGAGTCTGATGAACAAGGTGATCTCGCCGTTCTTAGACAAATTTGTGGTGGTGTTCATTGATGACATCCTGGTGTATTCTCGGAACAGGGAAGACCATGCGGAGCATTTGAGGGTTATCTTGCAGACTTTGAGGGTGAATCAGCTCTATGGGAAGCTCAGCAAGTGTAAATTTTGGCTTGACCATGTTACTTTTCTGGGTCATATTATCTCGGAAGATGGAGTTTCAGTTGATTCATCGAAGATTACTACAATCAAGGATTGGCCAATACCGAAGTCATCATCAGAAGTGCAAAGTTTTCTCGGATTGGTAGGGTATTATTGGAAGTTCGTTCAGGATGGACTATTCTAGAAAAAATAGATTCTTCCTGGCCGACATCTTCACATGCTCCACATCTATGTTGATGCTCTATCTTCATCAAGCCACAGTAGTATTTAGCTATTTGTTCTGTCATCGTCATTGCTCCTGTAGATAATATCTAGTACCAACTATCAAACAGTGCATGTTTATCTTATGGATATTTTATTTTTACTATACTATACATTATTATATTTTCTAGGTCTGGACTATCATAGATCCATAAGTTGCTATCTCTTGATTTTATGTTTTTAATGCATAATACATATATCTGAACCCCATTTTCCATCTTTCTGGGATTAGTTTATCAAATTACTCAGCTTTGTATGGTATGATATTAGATGCTCCATAAATCACTTGGGTAGTCATCCCAATTTTTATAACATATTCTGTTGGAAATTCTTCATTTTCTTCAAGATACTTAGGAATTGCTGAATACATTCTGACATATATTTTTGAGGCCTTTGTAAGGCCAAAATAACTCTTGGCTACTTTATTAATTTCTATTGGCAAGTGAATAAGTTCTTCACATTCCCTTGATGGATAGATGAAGTGAATAATACCTTTTTCGAATAGTGCCCTGGTCGTTCTTGGATTATCTCCTGGTAGGAAGATAGCCTTGTTCATATGTTGTTTTGATATGGTTTTGATGAACTGGTTCATCTCGGTTATTTCAATATATTGTAAAAATAATATTTTCTTTGATACTTTGGTAGAAGATTTCTCAGTAAGAAGTGTCTCCTTATATGTAGTTTTATTTGATGATGTAATTGCATCTTCTTTTAAGTAATGAGCAGTTTTGCCCATCACACTCATTTTTTCGCTAGTATTGTCCACCATATTTTCTGTAATTATATGCTGGTAGAAAGGACTTTGGATTTCGCATATTTGTTGTTGTAATTGATTAAATGCTCATTTTATTTACTCCATGGTTCCCTTAAGAAAACTTATATCCTGTTCTGTTTGCTGGAATCTAGTTTCCATTTTGCAACAAATGAAATAGTTAATTTCTTGATAGAAAACCACCTAAAATATTATCCTTTCCTTTTATGTTTTCTTTTGTAAAATCATAAATTAGTAGTTCCATTTGCCATCTTATCAATCTTTTATTTTCTATAGTTGGGTCTATTATTTTGTTAATCCAACTCTTTGCATCTGTATTATTTGTCTTTACTGTAAAATTTGTATGTATTATGAATAATTCAAACTTTTTTATAGTTTTTAGGATTGCTAATAGTTCATATTCATTTATGTGGTATGGGTCTGTGTGAAAAATCAACTAGTATATCTGGCTAGTCTTTTCTGTTTTTCTCCTATTTTAATGAATTTTAATACTACTCCCTAATTATCTTCCATACATCTGTTTCTATTATCCATGAACATTTTTAATAGATAATCTTAGCTTATTTAATTCTGAAGTTTGTTGTTTTAATATTTTATGTTTTTCTTCCCTCTGGGGTCCATTCTCATTTCTTAAAATTTTTTAGTTTTTGTTGTAACCAATTTATTTTTGCTGATAAATTTGGTATGTATCATCTTGTTTGATTTAGTAATCCAATTATGGCTTATAGTTCTCTTTTTTTCTTTTAAGACATTAGGAAATGTCTTTATCTTTTTTGCTATATATGGTTGTAGTTCTATTCCTTCATTTGATAATTTTTTTCCTAAAAATTCTTTCTCAGTTTTGAACAATTCCAATTTTTTTAGTATAATACCTGCATGTTTTACTATTTCTATGAATTTTAGGAAATGCTCTTTATGTTGTTCTTCATTTTTAGACCCTATTAAAATATCATCTACATATACAAGTGTAAAATTATTGTACTTCTCAAATATCTTATCCATATATTCTTGAAATACTCCTGGACTATTTTTATATCCAAATGGTAATACATTCCATTCATAAATCCTTTCTGTGTACTAAATGTTGTTAACTGTTTTGACTCTTCTGTTAGTTTTACGTGGTAAAATACTGATTTACAATCAAATTTAGAATATATTTTTCTTGTTCTTACTGTGTTTAGTAGTATCTGCATAATTGGTAGTGGATATCCAAATCTTTTAGTATTTTTATTTAATTCCTTATAATTTACTACCATTCGAGATTTTCCTCTTTTTTCTTCTGAATGTTTTCTTACTATGAATATTGGTGATAAATATGAACTTTGTGATTTTCTTATGTAATTGTTTTCCATTAATTCCTTTATATGTATTTCAAATTCTTCTAAATCTGTTGGAGTATGTCTAATTTGAGCTGTGGGTTTACTATTTTGTTTATTTTGTTACTTTTTTCATATCTATTAGTTCTATATGAGCTGTGGGTTTACTTAAGTGTCATTTTGCAAAAGGGTCTTCTCCGCAGAGATCTTCTAGTTGTTTTTTATAAAATTTATTGTGTAATTATTACTTGTACTTGTTGTATTCTAGTTTTATTTGATAAATATCAGTATTCACCACGCCGGGCTGAAGATACTCTAATATGTTGTAGGTATATTCTAGAATAAGGTTGTGTTATTCTAATTGCTATTGCTTTGTGTTGACAAGGTGTTATTCTAACTGATTTATGTGATATAGTTATAAGATAGTATTGTTGAAAAAAGTCATTTCTTAATAGTACATCATTATTCATATCATCAAACTGGTATATTATTGGTATTTTAGTGCGTAATTTTCTATTTGTATAGTAACATTTTGCTGATACTTATCAAGTATGATGGTTTGTCCAGTTAATCCAGTTATCACCTTTTTATTATATTCATCTTGGTAGTATATTTTTACGGCATAAGCTAGTGTCTGCTTCAGTGTCTATTAGACTATAATAGTTTTTTGATTTGTATCCTTCACAGACAAATTCTGTTAGTATGTATAATGTATTTTTTTTGCTCTTAAAAGATTCATTTACACAATATTTTATTTATTACTATACTTTCATTGTTTACTATTATTGTGATTTTTTCTTCTTGTATTGAGTAAGGTTGTACTGATGAAAGGAAGTTAATTCTTAATAACATTTCATTAACATCGTGCTCTGGATCTACATGTAAATGTAATAGCATTTCATTTTTACCTTCGGTGACAGTATTATTTTATGGACAATTGGATGTTTATTATTATAATAGTGTAAGTAGTAATATGGATTCTCTAATAATATTAATTCTGTTGTTTTTATATTTGTTTATTTAATATGTGAGTTAGTAGCTCCTTCATCTACAAGGGCTACTTGTTTATTCCATTTTCAACTGTCATAATATTCTATTTCTATTTTAAATTGATTATTATTTTGATTATCTAATGTAATTATTATTGGTATTAATTACAATGCTTGTTGTTTGTTTTTTATTGATAGTGATCTCTTTCTAAACATTATTTCTGGTGCTTTTTCTTATGCAATATCTTTTGCTTTATTAAAGTCAAATTCAATATAATTTTGTATATTCATTTCAGGGTTCTCTCTAGCTTGTTTGTATCTTATAATTTATCTGAATAGTGGTTCTATCTTAAAATTATCTGTATTTCTATTTTTTACTTCATGCTTACTAGTGAAAGCATAAATATTTCTTATTTAACTTTACTTTTCTTTATCATTTCTATTCCTGATAATTTTTGGTACATGACTAAACTTTTCTTCTTATTTTCTTCTGCCATACTTGTAGTACCCCGTAATTTCTGAATAATATAATAAATAAATAAATATATGTATAATAAAGTAAGGGGGAGAGATGTTGAAGGGGGCCCACGTTGAAATTAAAAACAGATTAGTGTGCTGTTGGAAATTTGTGGATGACGTGGACACACGGGGGGCCCACCTTCGGTTTGAGAAGCAGAGCATGCTGTTTGGGGTGTTTGAGTATGTGACGTGGCAGATGAATGGGGGCCCATGGGCTTTCTAACGTGCTCACGGGATTAATTGAGAAAAAGGGGGTATTTGTGAAGAATAATTCCATATCGGGAGTATACAAAAAATTATTTGAGTATAAAAAAAAATTGCCTACGATTAAGAGTCACCTAATTGGTTAACCACCTTTTGAGATACAGCTTGTGGTGGGTAGTTGTACTACACAGTATCTAATTTGTCTTAAAAATAATAAAAATTGTCTGAGTATTGGGGCGGGGCGTTACAAATGGTATCAGAGCCGACTTTCGACGCCAGGTGTGGCAGAGGGCCTCAGTATGATCCACGGTGTTGAGAGTCATTGATCTCCGGGATCGGGTATGATCTGCGGTGTTGAGAGTCACTTATCTCCGGGATCGGTTATAATCTGCGGTGTTGAGAGTGATTGATCTCCGGGTATCCGATATGTGGTGTTGAGAGTGATTGATCTCTGGGATCGAGGACGACGCCACATCGGCTAGAAAGGCAGATCCTACACTCGATGTGTACCAAGTACTCAGCGAAGACGCTGACTTCTAAAGGTGGGGTGTATGTAGTACCCCGTAATTTCTGAATAATATAATAAATAAATAAATATATGTATAATAAAGTAAAGGGGGGGGGGGGGAGAGGTTGAAAGGGGCCCAAGTTGAAATTAAAAACAGATGAGTGTTGTTGGAATTTTGTGGATGACGTGGCTGTTTGGGTGTTTGAGTATGTGACGTGGCACATGAATGGGGGCTCACGGGCTTTCTAACGTGCTCACGTTATTAATTGAGAAAAGGGGGGGTATTTGTGAAGAATAATCCCATATCGGGAGTATACAAAAAATTATTTGAGTATAAATAAAAATGCCTATGATCAAGAGTGACCTAATTGTTTAAGCACCTTTTGAGAGGCAGCCTGTGGTGGGCAGTTGTACTACATAGTATCTAATTTGTCTTAAAAATAATAAAATTTGTCTGAGTATTGGGGTGGGGTGTTACAATACTTATAGAGAAATTATGTTTTATTGTAAATTTTATTTTTTGATATATTAGGTTTCCTTGTACTATTCTTATTAAGGCATTTTGTGTACTTGATATTATTCTATCTTTCATTAGTTATATTTCTAGGGGTGTATTTATTCCTTCCTTCAAATAAGCTTTTATTATTATTTGTACCGCTCCTAAATGTATGTGTCTTAATGTTTTCTGGTTTTCTAACTTAGTTTTTTTCATTTCTTGTCTTATTATTCTTTCTGTTATTATGGAATTATGGTTTTTCGCTTGGGCTTGTTCAATGTTTATAACTTGTTCATTATTTCTGGCTCTTATGATGATATTCTTTTTTCTTTTAAATATTAAAAGTTTAAATATCTCTTTTGAGTTTATGTCTATTTAGTTGCTCTTATTTTATCATATTTCTGTATGTCAAATCTCATTCTTTCCCTTGCTTCTTCATTATTTTCTTCTCTTTCTAATTGTTCTCCTATTTCTGTTATTTCTGTCATCATATTTATTTCACATTCTTTTGTTTCCTGTGAGATTTTGTCTAAATCCTACTATTAGGGATGCTTTTCCCCATTCTTCTATTGTTTTATCTACATCTTTTACACTGTTCAGATCTAGCCATTCACAATTTATTGATATTTCTTTTTCATTGTGTTCCATGAGTTCATATTTTGATGTTTATTTTTCTTCATTTTTTTCCTAACTTACTTCTTTATTCACTTTGTCATTTTCATGGTAGGTTATACGGTCATTTATTATGTGGTGGTCTTAAATATTCGTACACATAAGTTGAATTTTCTGTTGATTTTGTTATAATCTTGTCTTTTTCTTAATCCATTTTTATTTCTTCATTTGTTATATCTAAATTTTTTAAGGCTTGCTCTACTTTCCCTGAATTGGGATTTGCATTAAATCTTTTCTTTCCAAAATATTTATATTAAGTTTTGTTATAGCTTCTAACTCCTTCATACCCTCTTCCGTTATGCCTAATTCTTCTTCTGTGTCTTCGGTTATATATCTACCTCATTCTTTTATGTTCTTATTTATGATTTTTAAATCTTTTCTTATAGTTCCTACAAATTCTAGGCTATTGTAATCTTCTTCATACTCTTGAATGTTTATCATATAAATTTCTGATTCTATGTTTGTATTTAATTTTCTTATTGATGTTTCTACTTTTCGACTATTAATCATGCTTACCTTAATATTCTATATGTTAGTAGGTGTTGGTTATACCAACTTGCTTCTTTGTTTCCATAATCTAATACTCTGTATGTTATTTCCTTTTGTATTTCTTTGGGTAGGTTTTGAGTTACCTTACTTGTTAGTACTAAATATTTTAATAATTCCTTATCAGTTATATGTTTTCTTTCTATTAGTTTACTATCAATGTATCTTATTTCAAATTTTGTAAGATTTTTTAATCTTAATTTCTTTATTTTCTGTTACATATCCAGTTTTTAAATAGTGTAGTGAGTTATGCAAATTTTTAGTTTTAATGTTGTGTAAATATCTTCAAAGGTAGGATCCTTTTTAGAAAATTACTTCTGACCGTCCTATTATTATAAATAGTTTGGGGGGTGTCCTATACTTGCAAATACTTTCTAAAAAGATCATATATATGCAAATAACTCTGAAAGGCTAAAGGTCGTGGCGTGGGCCTTTTTTTTCCAAACTCAAATTTCAATTTGTCAACATTTAGAAATGGATGGTGATGTGGCAATATTATAGTATGATTTAATAAATACTTTTAGAGGATGACTTATTTTTTAATTATTTATTAAACTAATCACTAATATCTAATACTATAATGGGAGAATTGGGATTGTTATTTGTAGACAATCAACCATATAATCTCAATCATTTATTTTTAAGTGAGAATAATATTAACTATTCATTTACTCAATTGTTATTAGTTATCATAATACCCTCAAATTTTAAATTTATGTACAACATAATTATTTACAAAAGTGTCACTCATATAAAATAAAAGTGTGTGCCACTATGAGTAGTTTGTAAAGAGTATGTATGGATAAAGAGAGGTCACGGATTCGATGTCATATTACGTCTTATTATTTACTTTATAAAAAAAATTGATTAGAACGTGCATCGCACGTGCATATTACTTCTCTTATTTAAATAAATTTTCCTAGAAAATATGTCTAAATTAACTTTATAAAGTCGAATAGTAAATTATACACTGATTTGACTTAAGGTTGGCAACAGGCCAGGTTTGGGCCGGACCTGTTGACCATAAGTTTGGTGTGCACAAAACGTATATTATTTTCAGTTAAGATTTGCAAGAAATACAAGAAAAGGGAAATCAAAATAAAGACACAAGAGATTCAAAACCAAGCAAAAGAGGCATGAATCGAAAAGATTGAAAAAAATCAAGGAAGAGTGCATCACAAGAAATATGTGCTTCAAATTTTCAAGGAAACAAGCATAATTAAATTATTCATTTATGGTTATGTGAGAAAATGCTATGTAAAGATCGTTTGATTGATTGATTAATTTTTAGAATGAATATAAAGTTGATTCGCTAAATCAAATTTGAATCTTCACGATAGCAGTCGACCGTACAGAATGTCGGTCAACTGTCACAACAGTCGACCGCTCATCATAGTTGAAAAGATGAGTCAGTCGACTGGTTATCGCTCAACTTTCAAGTTGAAAGATGAATGG
Organism: Hemerocallis citrina; assembly: GCA_017893485.1. Lineage (NCBI taxonomy): Eukaryota > Viridiplantae > Streptophyta > Magnoliopsida > Asparagales > Asphodelaceae > Hemerocallis > Hemerocallis citrina. Next base: position 118,978,059 of record CM030367.1, on the reverse strand, counting down.
TCGAATGCTCACATATGCGGTCGACCGTAAACATGCAGACTTGACTTTTTCAGAAATAACTTTTCCTTTCGGGAAAGATACATTTCCTCGCTCTATAAATAGAGGCATATTTACTGAGTATTTTTCAACCCTTGCAATTACAATTCTTTTGAACTAATCATTCAATCAACGATCCGAGTGTGAGAGTTTTTTTTTATTGTTAAGATCGTTTTAGATCTTAAGAGTTTTTCTTTTCTTCCACTTCGGTGAGTTTTTTGTGGGACTTGTGTGTAGAAGCCTTGCGGGCGTAATAAGTCTTTCAGCCTAAATTCTGAGAATCGCTGTACATGGGTTTAAAGCAATGTGGAATGCTTGTGGCGGAGAATTGTTACAAGTAGGTTGTATGGACGTAGACATAGGAGTCGAACCACGTTATATCGCTGTGTCTTGCCTACTTACTGCGTTTGCTTTCTCTAACTCTTTTTATTAATTTTTCGCATTTAATTCAAGTTTTTATTTTCTGCACAATCACCTAATTCACCCTCCCTCAGGTGATTTACAGTGGTATCAGAGCTGGGTGCTCATTAAAGGCTTAAAAACTTGAGCAAAATGTCCAATGGCCGAAATTTCTCCTCCCGAATACTTGTACTCATCGGAGCCATTTATCTTCAATGGGACAAGTCTAACACGTTCACCTTATTTTGATGGAAAATAATTGTCACGCCCCGCTTCCCAAAAAGAATACGGAATATGGATACGCGACAAAATCCCAGCGAATGATTTTCATCATCCATAAGCTGTTCAAGAATCTTTACAACATATCACAATATAATCAAAGTCGTAATCCAGAAAAGTCAGCCACATGCACATATGAACCAAATACCAACAAGAATACTTGAAATAAAATATATTAATCTCAAATAGTCATGATCTAAAATACACAATAAATCATGGGTCACATTGCCCAAATACAAGAATAAATCAAAATACATGAATACAATTATTGTTCAAGCAACTACAAAGAATAATCATAACAAGACCCAGCACTAATACTTTATGTCACCAATACCATCTGGAACCTGTTCTCCAAAATCTGCAATTCAACGAATGCAGAAAAGAGGGAAAGAGAAAAAATCAAGTACCCATCAATTGCAAGTTACGGGCCACTTATAATATAGGATACAAGTAAATGAGGAAACTAACTAATAACATGGCATAAGCATGATAACAAAACATCACAACTAGCATGGTAAGGTGAACAAGTACAAGTAGCATGTATCAAGTGTCAAGTGAACAAGTATCATGTAACCAAGGTATCAAGTGTCATGTAGCAAGAATCAAGTAATCATGTTCAAGTCTTGTATTATTACTATCTAGGTAGCACTTCATGCATCCATCCTTTTACTACATGGTTGCTACAGTCAATACAATTTCGTTTTAGATTTCATAGGGGACCATACATGGCAGTGTACTCAGGGACAAGCAATCCAAATCATATACCAAATTCCAAATTAACCAAATCATATACCAAATTCCAAATAATCCAAATCATATACCAAATTACAAATAATCCAAATCATATACCAAATTTCAAATATGGGAAACACGGGCCCCCTTCCGAGTACACGTTTCTAAATTATCCACTACTAGATTTTTTCCATTAACCCCGTCTTGGTTATTTATTATTATAATCAGGCATGCATTTATGTGTCGCAAAACAAAGCAAGGATAACAGGGTATAAACATGTATCAGGTTTAGGGTGCAAGATATACAAGTACAGGTACAAGATAACACATAACAGGGTAAAACAACTAGTTTTCTAATTCAGGACAGCAAGACAGCATTGTACAAAAACAGTGATTCCCACTACTACAAATATCCAAATCTTGATCCGTCGAAGGATCTGGAAAATAGACTTCCACACGAATCCAGAGAGTATAAATAAGTTATATAGTAATTCACAACATCATAACTCAAAATAGGTTTGAATCCAGAAAAAACATGTTCAGACAGAAATCAGTAAAACGAATTCTCAGTCAGGAAACCGCATCAAAAACCTCTCAAATAAATTCAGGAAAAATCTTGGGTATTCCTATATATGTCCAGTATCTAAATATAAAGTTTCAAAATTTTCCAGTAAAATTAGATCAGTCATCAAAAATAAGAAAACATCAAAAAATGATACTTTGACCAATCTGGAATTCCCAACACTGCTAGTACGAAAACTGAAATATCTCGCAAGCCGTGAAGTGAAATCCAAATCCGCCAAAGGGAGATGAAAATAGACAAAAAAAACTAACTTTCATATTTTACAAACATTTTCCATATAGTAAAAAGAATCCGGGTGAAAACAGAATTATTTACAGGACAGCGAGGAAAATACAGCAAGTATGACTTTTATAAATATGCATGAAACGACATATAAAACTCATCAATAAAATCTACCAAAATTCTGGGTAATCCCTAGATAGGTATAAAAAAGCTTACCAAAATTTTCAGATCAAAATAATATAAGTAGCATAGTTACTAAAATAATTTAGTCATTAAAAACACCAAAAAACGAAATCTGGAAAAGATCAACACCTCTGTAGTAAATCAGTCATATCTCACACATACGAAAATGAAATCAAGCAAGGTTAAAGGGGTTGGGAAATAGACGAATTTCTCTAAAATTCATGCTTTATACTGGAACCAAGATACTGACTTCAAGACAGTCCAAAACAACAAACAAAACAGATCAGCAACAAAATACAGATTTTTCCCTTTAACAACAACTTAACATATATCATACAAAACTTGTTCAAAGCACAACCAAGCATAGAATCGAGTCTACCAAGTGTCCAAACATCATGAATTATGGTTATTAACATATCTAAATCAAGCCTATCACATGGTTCTTAACAAATATCCAAACAATCACAAGAAGTCTCACATACATGATCAAATCAAGAACAAGCAAAACCTAAGTTAATTCATGTCCATATTGTGTCGTGAGGCAACTATGGTCAAGTTTTCACAATAAAGACAAAACCCATCAAGAATAACACAAACAAGAGTCATCTCTAGACCCAACTACACTATAGTTGGTATTTTTGACTTGTATCAAACAAAGGAATTGGAGTACAAGTTACTTACCTTAACCGAAGACGAAGAACGATGAAAATGAAGAGTAACGGGAATGGATTCCCGACAACGAGCAAAACCCACGAACGAAAATCCACGAACGAATGAGTCCAAGCAAACTTGAGCGAAAATCTCCATACGAACAATTCAACCAAAAGAGAGATGATCCAAGAGGAATGATGACAGTAGTGGCTTGTGGCCATAAAGAAACACCAAGAGAGAGAGACTAGGGATTATATGATGGTGTAGGAGGTCGGATGGAAGAGTGGATGGAGTGTGGCCAAAGGGAGGGGGGTCTTGGCCTGGGGGGTGGGCGTCAGGTGTGTACGGCGCCGCCAAGGGGGAGAAAGAAAGAGAGAGGGTAGGCCGGGTGCTAGGGTGTAGGGTTTAGATGTTAGGGTTTGAGGGGATATATATATATATATATATATATATATATATATGTATATATATGTAGAGGATATGAGTTGGTAATTAGGAGTAGTAATAGGATTGTTTAATGGGTATTGATAAGGATTAATTGCATAGGATTTAAAATAGGATTGAGTTTAATTTAGCTTTGGTAAATCTATTAGGGATCAACAATAGGATTGGGAATATGATTAGGGTTTTAAAATAAGATTTAAATAAAAGATCAAATCGAATAGATAAAGTAATAAATAAAAGTCGGATTGTATATCAAAATATATATTGATTTACAAGATAGAAATTATTTGAAATACTACAAATACAAATAACAATAGAAATAGATTTTTAAATCAACAATCAAGAGTAAAAGATAAAACAACAACAACAACAACAACAACAACAACAACAACAATAAATCATAAACATAAACATAATAATCCAAAGCATAATAAAAATATTTGTATTATAAAAAAATATTATTGGGAACTAGTTATAAGTAAACTATTGATTAATAGTAGGTTTTAACAGAAGATCAAATAACAAATTTTAACAAAGAATTTGAAAGCAGAAAAATTAATGTACAAAAATTTTAAATATAAAAAAATACACATAAAATACGGGTTTGGGGAAACAGGGGTTACAATAATATGATGTTTGGAAAGTTCGTATGTCTCATTTTAAACTGATGCTTGGAGAAGAAGTATGAAACGTTTGTGTAAACAAAACAGATATTCCTGTCAGTGATGGAAAAAGGGCTTTCACAAAAGCTGAACTAGCATTGAAAACTGTAAACTCCAAGGCTATGGCAGCACTCTATACAAGTCTTAATAATGAAGAGCTTATGCGATGTGGGAAAACCACAAAATGGCATTTGAAATCTGGAACAACATGCAAAAATGGCATGAAGGAACCACATTTGAGGTAGAGGCAAAAGTAAATTTATGTTTTTATAAGTTTGATGCTTTTCGTAGGTTGCTAGGAGGGAATGTAGACCAAATGCTTGCTAGGAATGAATCTGAGTTTCAGGGGGCCCTAAGCAAATTCTCAAATGGGGCCTTTTGTAAGTTGACAAAATAATAATGACAATTATTTAAATGCAAACAAACTTGGAGTATTAGAGAACAAACTATTTAAATGAAAACAAATATATATATATATATATATATATATATATATATATATATATATATATATGCTTCCAAAAAACATTTAATTGATAACGTACGCTTTTTATATGAAATGTCTCGTGGCCAAAAGAAACTCGGACAAACTCTAACAACAAAAATGAAATATGTTATCTCAAACAGGTAAATATGATATATTAGATAACACGATCAAAATAAAATGATGATGAATATATGTATATGATAATACTAGTTGAAAGCTTAAAATATAGAATAACCATATGCACTTGAAGATTTGGTTAGAAATGTATCATAAACAGGTAATATGATATGCCATAAATATTGAAAAAATATTATACAGTGACATGCATGGGCTAAGTGAAAATAATATTAAATTCATAAAATGGTAAAGTGGCATGTATGGCTATGTAAAAAATAAATAGTTTTAAAAATAAAAATGATTGAAAATTTAATTGGCACATGCAAAGTTTCGAACCTGCAACTTCACATTATTAGAGCTAATAAGTCAACTGTTAATATAATGTAATTATATCAGAAAATATTACATTTTACTTTTTAACATTGTAAATACTTAAAAAATATGGGGCCCAATAAATTTTGGGGCCCAAAGCAGTTGCTTGTGCTGCTTGGGCCCAGATCCACCTCTGATGCTTGCTCGTTTTGACATTATCGCACATGAGTTTGAGAGCTTAGGTAAGGGATTGGATGATGGCCGAAAGGTCGGAAACCTCATAAGCTGTCTCACGCCTGAATGGGATGTAAAAGCTGTCGCAATGAGGGATATGCTTGAAAAGAAAGAATTCGACTACTACACTTTTCATAAAAATTGAAGACATATGAGATGGAGATGACCGAAACAAAGAGGTACCAGCAGAACATTGGGATTGAACCCGAGACTAAAGAAAAGACCATTGCCATGAAGAATCAGATGAAGATATTGCATTGTTGACCAAACAATTCTGTAAGTATTTCAAACACAAAAAAATATGGTAGGTCTCAAGGAGAAAGAGAAAAGGACAAAAATGACGTATGTTACAAATACAAGAAGCCCGGACACATCCGTGCAAACTTTCCATTCTCACAGGATAGGAGTAAAGACTATCATCACTCTAACTAAGGATTCAGAAAGAAGGCATTGAAAGGCATTGAAGGCAACCTGGCTAGATTCAGACTCCAGTGGTGAAGAGCAAGAATACAATGATTGTGGATTCATGGCTCTTGGAGATTGTGAAGTGCAATCACCACTTCAAGAAGAGGTAATCGAAGAACCCACCTATGATGATTTAGTTGACATGTGCAATGACTTAAAAGATTATGCAAAAAAATTAAGTCGTGAGTTGAGACAATATAAGCAAATGTCCAATGAATCACATGACTATTGCATTGCTAAAAATCAAAAGTTGAAAATAAAAACTCTTTGATTATTGAAAAATTTGAGTCATTTAGAAAGATCCTGATGTAGTGATAGAATAAAATGAAGGTTTAAAACTACAAATTCAAAAATCTCTGGCAATACATAATGAAAACCTAAAAGAAATTTATGAGAAATCTGCTCATATTGTTAAACTTACTGATGATATAAATGAATGCCAAAGAAAATTTGTTGAGGTAATTGAAGGTTGTAAGAAAGCACTCGAACATATTAGAATACTTGATGCCACTCTAGACACTCTTCGTTGGAATACCAAAGACGATGAGAAAACTAGAAAAATACTTTGTAATAGAATAATTGAGCTCGAAAAGATTGTTGAAAAATATGAAGGACCCAATTATCTTATTACAAAGAATTCAAAGTCATATCATGATAATTGAGGACTTGGTTACAATGAGCCAACACAACATCAAAATTTCCAAGCAATCTTGTATTATACATATGCATAGCCACCAAAATAGTTACAAACCAACACATAATTATGCATATGTGCATGACCCAAGGTATAATCGTATTACATGTCACTATTGCTGTAAATTAGGACATATATCTTATAACTGTCGATTGAAAAAGAATACTAATTATGTTTGGGTGAGAAAAAATGTAAATGCAGGTTCAGTACCAACTTGGGCACCCAAAATTATACATACTAATTTTGGTGTAGGTGTATCAACGCATAAAATCTAATGATCGGGGGTACCTTGATAGTGGATGCTCAAACCATATTACAGGCGAAGCTAAATACTTTGCATCACTATCAAGAAAAAGATGGAAGGACATCATCTTTGGAGATAATAGCACTGGTCAAACCATCGGTAAAGGTAAAATACATTTTGGTTCATTATGCTCCATCGATGGTGTACTATTGGTAAGAGGCTTAAAACACAACTTACTTAGTGTTAGTCAGTTATGTGATAAAGGGCTACACAGTTACTTTTGATAAAAATGCATGCACTGTATTGATAGTAACAAATCATGTTTACTTCTTGCTAATAGATGCAATAATGTGTATGTCATAAATTCTAATGAATTAGCACAGAAAAATATAAGATGTTTTGTTGCTAGAAACGAAGATGGTTGGTTATGGCATCAGCAGCTTGGACACACAGCTATGGATAATCTTAACAAATTTGACAACAAGGAACTAGTGCGTGGGATTTCCAAAATCAAATTCAAAAAGGATAAAACTCAGTTTGGAAGACTACAAGGTATTCTTTAATCACTTCTCCATTAAATGTGACAATACTAGCACACATGACTAAGAATTCTGATCAACATAGTTGTATTAAACATATAGAAATTCGATATCACTTCATTAAAGATCATTTTCAAAAGGGAGATATTATTCTTGAGTATGTTTCAACTGATTAACAACTAGATGATATTTTTACAAAATCCTAAGATGAACACGTTTTCACTTTTTGAAAGGAGAATTAAATATTATTGATATTTCACCATAAAAGTTTTGTTCGGTCGACCAGATGGTCGACTACCATCCTATCAGGATGTTCGGACGACCGCGCGGTCGCCCGTTCTTATCTCTATTTTATTTTCAGTAAAATTTTTGCTACACCGACCGACTGTATTTATAACTACTATCCCCTTTCTGTTGCTTTTACAGTCGATCTAATTTTTCTCATTTCTTTCGATCAGTCGATTGTGCGGTCGATCGGTCTTTCTTCTGCCAGTTTTTTGTATGTCTTAATTTTTGATCTTTTATGGTGTTTTCGGTCAACTGTTTTTTTTGTTGCACCTTTGGTGTGTTCCAAAACGAGGGGAGAAATTTTGAATATTTTAAATCAAATTAATGTCTCTCCCCTACTACTTTGTATTGATGAAATATCAATTCTATGGTATCATATAGAACTCTCACTGTATATCAAAGTGCTTCGTGATCAACTGTAGCGCCCCGATTTCCATATACTGGGAAACCGTGACACATGCCAAGATCTTTCCTTCAATTAGTCACGATACACAGAAAAAAACTGGAAAATTTAAAAACTTTTCTTCAACCCAGAGTTACTACGCAGTAATTACAAATATTAGTTTGTAATACCAAACTGTAACGTCTGCCCCTTTCTTTTCTTTTTGACTCCAAAATCAATTCTTCCAATTTCTACATCACTTTAAACATAAACTAAAATAGTAATGTTTCAAAGAAAATTTGGGCAGAGTCTCCCTTGTAATTTTTGCCCTAAAACACAAAAAGCTTACGGAATTCTGCTCTAAATTTCGTAGCTTACATCATAGGCAATAATATCACAGGCTCCCCATGCCAAAATGAGCATCATCACACAGGCAATATATATATATGCTCTGGGGGCCAAACTCACAACAATATATCAATTATCAATTAAAAACCATAAATTCTTTTGAAAACACAGTAAGTTTTTAGAAAATTACTTGTAAAAACCTACCACGATGCCTGGTACTCCACAGCGAGATGGGTACGGGTCAAAACCATATCATGTCTCCTCACACTATACTCTTCATCATCATCCACATACTTATACATCAATAATACAATTTAAAGCATAAATCTTTACTATTTACAATTAAACCATAACAACGAATTATAAACTGGAGCTCACTCCACAGAGACCTGTACCTACACCTCACCTCTGCACTGCTGAGGACCTATAACAGTAGGGACCTAGGGTAGTCCAGGGACTCCCTAACCCCCAAACACTAAGGGGTTAGCCATTTCTGGTGTGAGTATAATTTATTAAATAAGTAAATAAATTAAACTTACAAGTAAAAATATAATGAACTCACAAATACCAAGATAAACAAATCTTCCTCGACATTTGAACATGTAAACCTCATAAATGGGATTTCACATCCAATACTATCTGAGTCATCACCTGTATGTATATCCATACCCGCTCATAACATACATATCTTTAGTAATCATTTGAATAACCCCTCTCATAATACAGATATTGATCTTATTGCATTATATCACGTATCACATCATAGACATATGCATTCATTCGCATACTACCACGTTCATTCATGTCCAACCTAACATCTCATTGCACATTACCAATTACATGCATTTCGGCACAATATACTCCACATCCCAAACATGGTTTGGCAATAACATATCACACCCCAAAGCCGATAGCTTGGGTAATAATCACCGCACCCCAAGCTGAACTTGGGTGATATCAATCACATCCCAAGCCCATAGCTTGGTTTTTGATTTACTTCAACTATCACACTCGCAATTCAACTAGAATGGAAAAGACACGTGCACATATAATTTATGTGCCAGTATATGTTATGACTTAACTCTAATGCAAGATTACCAATACGATGATGGTCTTATTCTAATGCAAGCAAGTCTCCGGAATAGTATGCATCCCATACTACATACGTCCCATCTCAAGCCGTTTCTCCATATAGGGATTTGAACCCGCATTATGAATTTTTAATTGTACACAACCTATTCCTGACAGATACAATATGACTGATGAGGTTGCAGACATGGTCAAGTCCTACCAAGGCAGTACGCTCATGGTGTCTATGTTGCGACTACCACCCTGCTAACCGAACCTCACTTAAAAACCTGACGAACCCTCGGGGTTAACGCCAACAGGAGAGCCCCCTGCCGCCCCCTAGCCAGACCGCAGTCCATGGCCTGTTCGCCTCCCTGGCATAGGACCCGACGGAGTTCCGGGGTCCATCCCCCTAGCTCCGCCCGCCTTATCATGGCACTTCAGGAATTAACAGTGTGAGATACGCAACCCGTGCTTCCAACTCGTGAGACGGCACCCTGCGTATCCCTTTGACAGGAAGGTACAACCCAATAACACCCTAAGGTCGGCCCCAAAGAACGGGTTGGCCGTAAGGTGCCCCCTACTACCAACTCCTCTCTTTCTGGCAAAATGGTTAAGTAAATGATCTTCATAAGTCACTACCTGATGATGTCTCTAACCCTGAACAATCCTAGGGATGACAATATTATAAACACAACATGCTAGGCCTTAAATTTGACTTTGCAAGACAACTCTACTAGGCTGCTCAACCTAGACTTACCAGAACCCCTCAGGATCTGGTGCCTGGCCCATCGATCCAAAACCCCGGCAATGCGAACATACATGCATGCCACTACCCTGAACTTGGATTCCGTCCATACTCCGGTCCTCGATCAACCTACACCGGTTAAGATCTGACGGTACCCAAGGAGTGACTCCTCCACAGTTCCTTAGGGTAAGGAAACATATGTCTTGATGGTCGATAGCCCTAGGGTAATAATATCACCCTAGATGAGCACAACAACTGGGTACTAGCTAACAAGCTATATATGAGTAAACAGAACACGTACGAGCTAACAAGCTACGTACGAAACCAACTACTACATACGAGCCAGGCAGGCTACATATGAAACAACAGTATACATACCAGCCAAATAAGTTGCGTATGAGACCAACAGCTACATACAACCCAGTCGAGCCACGTACGAGCAAATCACATACCAACAACCATACAGGTAATCAAACCTGAAAGAAACCAACCGTGCTTACTAGCAAACTTGATCTTGTATAATTTGAAGCAACAGAAGAATCTACTAACAGTCTAAAGCGAGCCTTCTATCAATGAGAAGCCCAAAAGTGACATCCAACTTCTATCGAGCTAACGGTTGTTAGTGACCTTCCTAACCCTCATTACCCATGAAAATGAGTAATGTTCACATGATAAGGTCTAACCTTATCTAGGGTCTCATACAACTAGAATCCGTGGTTTCCCTTCCCAATTGAACTAGAACTATATGCACTAGATTCTTGGGTTCTTTCTTCAAGTTTGAGCTAGGATCACCTAGGACAAAAGGCATGGGTTCTCTCATCAATTAAGCTAGAACTACCATAGTGCTAGTTTCATGGGTTCTTTTAATCTTTCACTATAACCATAATACAAGGCCAGGGTGGTTCCTTGAATCTAGAACTACTATGCAACTTGAGTATTGCAATTATAACATGATGGCTTTTCACTAATGCTACCACCATAACATGTAGTTCTCTGCTACCCTACAACTGTAACGCGATAGTTCCTTACTAACGCTACAATTCCAACAACATGATTTGTTTCTGTTACTTAAGCACGAACCTATAATGGCCTTGAGCATGGTGTATAACTTAACATCAACCTACAACAACTAATCATGGTATATGACATAACCATCAACCCACAATAATCTACTCATGGTATATAACATAACCATCAACCCACGATAATCTAATAATGGTATATAACATAACCATCAACCCACGATAATCTAATCATGGTATATAACATAACCATCAAGTTGGGTTTTTTTAGCATCCACAATTTACTCAACCCTCAATATGGGTTCTTTCTCAACCTACAACAACTCACACCTAAAAGATGGGTTCTTTTCTTCACCCACACAAGTAGTAACCCTAAAGATGGTTCTTTCTACACATACATAAATAGATAAAGAGGGCAAGCGACTAAATTAGAAGTAGAGAATCCCCACATACATAACTAATCCCCTTATCCATAAATTTATACCAATACACGTTATCCCCATACGCCTCATCCATAATTCATATCGAGAATTCAGTTTATTCGAACTTCCTTAAAAACATCAAAATACGTATATCAAACCATACACACCATATTTTGATATCATCACATGAATATAACTCACTCCCATATACGCATATATGTTATTCAAACATCCCTTAAAACATCACTACATAAATAAATCATACTCACCATATTCCTTAACACGTAAAAATACGTGAATAATTTTATACCCACATATTATTCAAACCACAAAAATATACAAATAAATTAACTCACTATATTTCTTAAAACACCAAAAATACGTAGATAAATTGATACTCACGTAGTTCTCAACCCACAAAAACACATAAATAAATTAACTCACATATATCTTTAACCACAGAGATATGCAATAAATTACACTCACATGTTTCTTAACACACAAAAATACATAATAAATTAACACTCACATATTCTTCAAACCACACAAGTATATAAATAAACTAACTCACCATATTTCTTAAAACACAAAAAATACGTAGATAAATTGATACTCACATATTCCGCGAAGATCCGAAGCGCCACCATGCCACCCCGCATCCGAAGTCGCGAATATATCCTATCACCAATTTCAAAGCAATTAAAACTCAAATCATCCAAACCAATCATAAAAGCTAATAACACTATTCTAAATATCACACAAGCGTTTATTGAACGCTTGGGATATACACGTGCGATGCACGTGATAATCTAATGCCTATGGTATTTTCATCCCTAATTAATTACAAAAATCGCCTCCAAAATATTCTAATAGTCCAACTACATTTTCTATTACTATACGAGAATTAATTCATACCCCTATAGTTATCTTTTACAACCCAAACCCCAATTTACTAATAACTTACAATCTCTCTAACAATCCACTAATTTCTCACATCTACCACTTCCAACATCTCTAAATCTCTCTACCCTAATATTCCTACTCAATAAAAATAAACCCAACTTAATTTTATACAATAAAATAATTAGGGTTTACCTTCCCGAAATCCATTCGAAAATCCGACGCTACCACGATGTAGAGAATCCCTCCATTAGTCTAACCCTCACTTTAATTTGAAATCCATGGAGGAAAGAGGTGGATTTGAGGTGGGGGAAAGCATCGATCGATGGGTTCTTTTGGGTTTGTTTTGATCGAGATGGAAATGGAAGGAAGGAGAAGAAGGAGAAGGAAGACGGGAATGGAGTTGGGTGCTTTCCTTCGGCTGGCGCGAACGGGAGGAGGAAAAGGGAGGAGGAGGAAGGGAGAGGAGGCCGGGGTTCTCTGGGGTCGGCATCGAACAAGAAGGGAGAAGAAAAAGGAAGGGAGGAGGGGTTGGGTTCTCTTTTGGTTGGGAGTGAACGGGAGGAGGAAGAAGTAGGGGAAGGATAAGGAGTAGGGACCGGGGGGGGGTGTTTTCTGGGTCGGGGTGGAACCAGACGGGAAGAAGAAGGAAGGAGAAGGAGAGAAGGTAAGGGGTCTTTTTGTAAAAATTTAATTAAATAAATAAGTAGATAGATAAATAATGTAAAGAAAATATTACATATAAGCCCCCTAGTCTCAATACATTTCAAATAAAACCCAACTCCCTACTTTAATAATCTAAACAATACAAAATACATTAAAACTACTTCGTAGATAATCCGTATAAAAATAATTTAATTTCGAAGTATAATAATAAGTAAATCCGACAATAACTGATATTTCTCAATTTAAAATAATAGTTATCAGAAAAATACATAATCGCGTGCAATTCTCAATTGCGCATAGATTATGATGCAAAATAGCCATATGCTATTTTTCGGATCGCTACATCAACGATATCATGTAAGAAGATTTCTCTATGATTTTCTAAAATACTATGTCCTTTTTCTGTTTCTTAATTTTATATCTCCCAAAATTGCTTATTTTTGTTAAACTTATAAATACATGTTTTGAAACAAAACTTCACATAAAATGTATCATGAACACACTCATTTGTACATGCATGAATTTAGGGGGAGTATTGGATTACGGGGAAGAAGTTGAATTTGATTTATTTTAAACTTAAAATTCTAAGGTATGTTTTGTTCACACCAAAAGGGAGAGATTGCTGACCGTAAGTTTGGTGTGCACAAAACGCATCATGTTCAACTAATATTTTCAGTTAAGATTTGCAGGAAATACAGGAAATGGAAAAGGAAAATCAAAATAAAGATACAAAAGATTCAAAAACCAAGCAAAAGAGGCATGAATCGAAAAGATTGAAAAAAATCAAGGAAGAGTGCATCACAAGAAACATGTGCTTCAAATCTTCAAGGAAGCAAGCATAATTAAATTATTCATTTCTATTTTTGTGAGAAAATGCTATGTAAAGGTCGTTTGATTGATTGATTAATTTTTGGAATGAACATAAAGTAGATTTGCTAAATAAAATTCGAATCTTCACGATAGTGGTTGACTGTACAAAATGTCGGTTGACCGTCACAACAGTCGACCGCTCATCATAGTTGCAAAGATGAGTCAGTCGACCGGTCATCACTCGACTTTCAAGTTGAAAGATGAACGGTCGAGTGCTCATATATGCGGTCGACCGTAAACATGGAGACTTAACTTTTTCGGAAATAACTTTTCTTTTTGGAAAGATACATTTCCTCTCTCTATAAATAGAGACGAATTTACTGAGTATTCTTCAACCCTTGCAATTATAATTTTTCTGAACTAATCATTCAATCAACGATCCGAGTGTGAGAGCTTCATTTGTTTTCTTTAGTCAAGATCATTTTAGATCTTGAGAGTTTTCTTTTCTTCCACTTCGGTGAGTTTTTGCTAGACTTGTGTGTAGAAGCCCTGCGAGTGTAATAGGTCTCTCGGCCTAAATTCCCATAATCGTTGTACAGGGGTTTAATGTATAGTGGAACACTTGTGTCGGAGAATTGCTATAAGTAGGTGGTGTGAACGTAGACATAGGGGTCGAACCACGTTATATCGATGTGTCTTGCCCACTTACTGTATTTTCTCTCTAACTTTTTTTTTATTTTACGCATTTAATTCATGATTATAATTTCCTCACAAGCACCCTATTCACCTCCACTACGGTGATTTACAGGACTCATATAGGTGCGAGCCCGAGTCCGAAGTTTAAAACATAGGCCCGATCCCGGCTTGACTTTTCTTTGGGCTTAAAAAATTAGGCCCGAGTCCGGGCCCGAATTAGGCCTGAAAATAGGTTTCGGGCCAAGGCCCAAATGCTCATGCATGTCCTAATCTGTAACATTCTCATAGAATAAAACTATATCAAGAATAATATAAAGTAAATAATAATAATAATATTGATATGGCTAAAAATAGGGATAAATCGGAACCATCCAAATCGGGCACGAATCTTAAAGCTTAGGGGTAAAATGGTAATTTCACCTACAGATGGGTCTGAAGTGGTTACTGGGTCTCCTCCCCAAAGACCCGATAACTCGCAAATGGATCCACCTTAACTGGGTTCGGGTTCAACCCAAAACGAACCCGGTCCAGCAGGATAGAATTAGGGTTTCTGATTAATCTTAATCAATGGCCCTGATTCATATCTATCTTTTCACTGGAGATTAGGAATTACATTCCTAATCTGATCCCTAAGGCGACTATAAATACTCCCATCCACCACCATTAAGAGGTAATCAATCTTTTGCCAATTTACGCTCTTGCATAATCTTTTCTGATTACTGACTTGAGCGTCGGAGGGTGCGTCGCCGGGATCAACCCCGGTGTCTCGCACTTTTTGTAGGTGAAAAGCGGGAGTCAACGGTCAAACTTCGACGAAAAAGGTTAAGGTTTGATTATTCTGTTTTCCTAAGAATCCACAAATACTATCTGTTTGCCCCCACAACAGATTCAGCGGTAACAGATTGGTGCCGTCTGTGGGAACCCATGAATAGCAGCCCTTCCTCTTCCCGTCGGTCAGATCTTCTCCAGCCATGCCTCCCAAGAGGCTAAGGTCCAGAGGGTCCAACCGTGGACCTACTCCGCCTTAACCACAACAGGAGGTCCCCCTCCAAACGGTCCAGCCGCAGGGGCTCCCTCCTCAGCCCGACCAAGCCCCGCAGCACGACCAACTTCCTCCTCAGAATCTCCAACCCCCTCGCGGTCAACTCGGACCTCAGAACGCCGGCGCGGGGGGCTCCCGTTCCAATCCTCAGAAACAACGCCTCCAAAATGACCGCATCTCCGTGCACAACCCTTCTACCGATTCCATGGCATCTCACAATCCCCGGGCTTCTGATGACCTCCACAACAGCCTCAACAATCGGCAGAAAGAAGAGGATCTTCACTGCCGTTTGGATGAAAGACGGACCCGAGAGGGAGCCTCCCGCCAACAACGTCCAAATAAGCAATATCCTCATCGTCGAGACTACAGAAGGTCCCCTCCTCGCAGAGGGCAAAGAGAGTCCCCTAGGCACCATAGGAGAAGACCTCATTCTCCTGCAAGTCAGCAACCCCTGAGGAATGATAACGCACCCATCACCCGTGCCGAGTTCCAGCAATTTCAAGCAACCATCTTGCAAGCCCTCAATCTCCGACCCAACAATAACAATACTCAGAGGGTCCCCACTCCTCCTACGGTCCAAAGTCCTCGCCATCGGTCCCTGACTCCTCCCCAAGCTCCTAGCAACCAACAGCACATCCCTAGTCCTCGCCACTCCCGGAGCTACCGTCGTCGTAGTCCCCGCTCCCCTTTGTACGAAGACGAGTCCAGAGGCTCGTTTGGCTACCATCGAAGTGATGACACCGTCTACCATTGTCTCCACGAGATGGAGAGGCGCTTGGGTCAGCTAGACAAGGAAGAGGAGCTTAGAAGAAGGACCCTCCGTCCAAGCCGACCTCCCTTCTCTCGGACAATCATGGAGGCGCCCGTTCCTATAGGCTTCAAGCCCCCACAGTTCAAGACTTACTCTGGGGAGTCAGACCCTGTGGACCACATCGAGAGCTTCAAGACCCTCATGCTGATACACCAAGCTTCCGATGCTCTATTGTGCAAAACCTTCCCGGCCACTCTCAAAGGTCCGGCTCGGGAGTGGTACTCTCACCTTGCCCCGTCCTCCATATTCTCCTTTGAACAGTTCGAGACCCTCTTCGTCACCCACTTCGTGAGTAGCCGCCGCACAGAGAAGACCAGCATTTCGCTACTCTACCTCAACCAGAAGAAGGGTGAGAATCTCAGGGACTATGTGAAAAGGTTCACCGCGGAAGCTAGGTCCATCGCTTCCCTCAACCAGTCGGTCGTTGCAGCAGCCTTCCAGTCAAATGTACTCAACTCAAGCCTTCGTTCCTCCCTTGCTAAGAAGCCCCCACAGAACTTTTCCGACCTCCTTCTCCGAAGCGAGAAGTATATCCGGGCTGAGGAAGCTGAGCATCGCCCCACCTTTGAAGGGCCTTCCTCCGGAACCAAAAGAAAGGCGACTAAAGAAGAGGGAGCCAAGAAGCTGTAAAAATACGATGGTGGCCAGTCCCGCCCTCCCCCCAGGTTCGAGAAATTCACTCCTCTTAACGCCAACATTTTCATTATTCTCATGGAGGTTGAGAAGGAAGGGGTTATACCTCCTGCCTCGAAGATGAACACCCCTGGCTAGAAGAGGGACAAAGAGAAGTGGTACCGTTATCACCGGGACCATGGCCACGACACCAATGACTGTCGGACCTTGAAGAACGAAATTGAGGCCCTCATCCAGAGGGGGCAGCTGGCTAAATTTGTGAGAAAAGACCGAATTGATCTTCCTCCTCCCCCTAGGGGGGCTAATAAGCGTCCTGAACGACTCGATGAGACTCTCAAATTTGAAGAGGAGCGTATCCTGCATCTCATTCACGGAGGCCCCATGGGAGGCACCTCCAACTCTTCTCGGAAGGCCTTCATAAGAGTAGTCAATTCGGTTCATGGCACACCTTCCCCTAAAGGCCTTGGAGTACCGGTCACCTTTTCAGATGAAGACCTCGAGGGTGTCCGAACCCCCCATTGCGACGCCCTTGTGATCAACCTCCATATGGCAAACTTTAAAGTAGAGAGAATTCTTGTGGACAATGGTAGCTCCGTTAACATTCTCTTCCTCGCAGCTTTCCGAGGGCTCAAGCTATCACGGGACAGGCTCAAGCCCGCCGGCTACACACTCCACGGGTTCATGTGAGTGCCAGTAACTATTGAAGGGGTAATTACCCTCGATGTAACCGCTGGAAAAACTCCTACCACCCGAACAGAACCGATGGACTTCATGGTAGTCGATGTCCCCGCTGCTTATAATTTGATTCTAGGCCGACCCGGCCTAGCTGCTCTAGAGGCCGTCCCATCGGCTTATCACCTCAAGATGAAGTTTCCCATCAGGGCAGGGGTAGGGAAAGTAAGAGGCAGTCAAGAAATGGCCCGCAAATGTTACATCCTCTACCGGGGGTCCCGTCCTCTCCCTCGAGACTCTTGAGATTCCCCAAGAGAGTCCCGACCAACGTCCGAGCCGGTGGATGAATTAGAGGAAGTGCTCTTCTCCGAGCAAGACCCGAGCCGCAAGTTCTTTATCAGCAAGACCCTCCCATCTGTCCTATGCTCCGACATAGTCCAATGCATTAGAAAGAACTGCGACCTCTTCGCATGGTCGGCTGCCGACATGCCAGGAATCTCCGAAGAGCTCCTCGTCCACCACTTGAGCGTTGCCCCGGGATCCAAACCGGTCCAACAGAAGAGGCGCAAGTTTGCTCCTGAGCGCCAACAAGCTATAAAGGAAGAAGTGGACAAGCTCCTTAAGGCCCGGTTCATACAAGAGGTCAACTACCCTGAATGGCTCTCCAATGTGGTTATGGTAAAGAAGTCCAACGGAAGTTGGAGAATATGCATCGACTTCACCGACCTGAATAAAGCATGTCCTAAAGATCCATTCCCTCTTCCAAGTGTCGACACCCTGATCGACGCCACTTCGGGCCATGAGCTGCTCAGCTTCATGGATGTCTTCTCCGGGTACAATCAAATCTGCATGTTTCCCCCGAATACCCCGAAGACCTCCTTTGTCACTGATCAAGGGCTCTACTGCTATAGGGTAATGCCCTTCGGGCTGAAGAATGTCGGTGCAACTTATCAATGCCTCATCAACAAGGTCTTTTAAGAGTAGATCGGCCGAAACATGGAGGTATATGTTGATGATATGCTTGTTAAGAGCATCCATGGTGCCGACCATGTTACCGACCTACAGGAGGCGTTCGACGTATTAAGAAAGCATGATATGAGGCTCAACCCGAACAAGTGTGCGTTTGGAGTCTCGTTGGGGAAGTTTGTAGGCTTCATGGTCAGCCAAAGAGGAATCAAAGCTAACCCCAAGAAGATCAAATCCATACTGAACATGGCTCCTCCTAAAAATGGGAAAGAGGTTCAGAAGTTGACAGGACGCCTCACTGCCAAAAGGCGCTTCCTTTCCAAGTCAGGGGAGAAGTGTCTTCCCTTCTTCAAATCACTCAGGGGGGCTAAGGGCTTCGAATGGGTCCAACAACAGCAAGAATCATTCGATAAGCTTAAGGCCTGTCTAGTTAACCCCCTCTCCTCAGTAAGCCTATCCCAGGGAAAACACTCTACCTCTACTTAGCTGCCTCCGAACAAACCCTCAGTGCTGTCCTGGTGAGGGAAGAAGACAGGGCTCAGAAGCCCGTCTATTATGTGAGCAAGGTACTCCGGGATGCCGAGCTCCACTACCCAAGGTTAGAGAAGATGGCGTACGCCTTGATCATGGCAGCTAGGA
Organism: Hemerocallis citrina; assembly: GCA_017893485.1. Lineage (NCBI taxonomy): Eukaryota > Viridiplantae > Streptophyta > Magnoliopsida > Asparagales > Asphodelaceae > Hemerocallis > Hemerocallis citrina. The sequence goes on along the minus strand of CM030367.1, from coordinate 118,958,663 downwards.
AGCTTCGCCCATATTTTCAGTCCCACTCGGTGGTCATTCTTACCGACCAACCGCTTAAGAAAGTCCTTCACAAGCCGGAGACCTCCGGTCGCCTCATGAAGTGGTCGATCGAGCTGAGCTAGCATGAAATATCATACCAGCCTCGGACCGCAATCAAGGCTCAGGCCTTAACTGAATTCATTGTCGAGAGCACCATTCCCGAGGTCAGTCAAGCAACAAACAGACCTCCTATTTGGACAGTATATGTAGATGGATCCTCTTGCACCGAAGGGAGCGGAGCCGGGGTCATTCTGGCAGGCCCAGATGACTTTGTTCTCTAATACTCCCTCCGCATCAACTTCAAGGCCTCCAACAATGAAGCAGAGTATGAAGCCCTTATAGCCGGTCTCAGAATGGCTCGCAAGGCAGGGGCACGACGTCTCCGGATATTTAGTGACTCTCAGCTGGTCGTGAACCAAGTCTTAGGCGAGTATGAGGCACGAGATGACCGAATGGTTAAGTACCTAGCCAAGGTCCAAAATCTCATGGCTTCATTTGAAGAGGCGCTCATTCAGCGAATCCCCAGAGAAGAAAATTCCCAAGCAGATGCCCTCTCCAAGTTGGCCTCATCCTCCCTTCAAGGTCTCGAGCAGACCGTTCTGATTGAAGTGCTCCTGAGGCCGAGCATAGAAGAAGAAACTCCCGACTCGATGGAGTCGCTATCCGTCCAACTACAAGACAATTGGATGAAACCTCTGATAGAATTCCTAAGGGATGGGATCCTCCCCGAAGACCCTAGGGAAGCTCGTCGAGTCAGAACCAGAGCAGGGCGGTACACCCTTGTTGAGGGGGTCTTGTACAAATGCTCCTTCACGCAAGTGGACGACATACCCTACTTGAGGTGTCTCTCCCCGGAACAAGCCACATACACCTTGCAAGAGCTTCACGAAGACATAGGCGGAGCACATTCGGGGTCAAGATCCCTCGCCAGGAAGGTGTTGAATTATGGATACTTCTGGCCTACCCTCCTACAAGACGTCGAACGACATGTCCGGCAATGCAGCTCTTGTCAAAAGTACTCCAACATTCTTCGCCTACCCCAAGCACAACTCACCTCCCTATCAAGCCCGATCCTTTTCGCAATGTGGGGGATGGACTTACTAGGGCCACTTCCACCAGCTCCCGGCAAACTAATATTCTTAGTCGTGGCAATTGACTACTTCTCAAAGTGGATAGAGGCCAAGCCCTTGGCTACAATCACTGAGAATAAAGTACTTCAGTTCTTCTGGAAGAGCGCCATCTGCAGGTTCGGCGTTCCTTGAGTCCTAATAACCGATAATGGGACACAATTTACAGGGGCTGCATTCTGATCTCTATGTGAAGACCTCGCCATTCAACAACGCTTCTCCTCTGCCTCCCACCCTCAATCAAATGGCCAAGTGGAAAATGCCAACCGTCAAATCTTCTCCGGTATCAAGAAGAGGCTGGATAAGTCCGCCAAAGGCTTGTGGGTTGACCAGCTCCCTAACGTATTGTGGAATTACCGCACTACGAAGCAGACCCCCACAGGAGAGTTGCCATTCAATCTCACCTACGGGTCTGAAGCTGTCATCCCCTTAGAAGTCGGTGTACCCTCTCCTCGTCTTATGGCCTATGAAGAAGAACAGAATGCCAAAGATCTTCGGGCGAATTTGGACTTGATTGATGAGCTCCGTAAAAGAGCTTCAATTCGCCAACAGAACTTAAGGAGGATCGAGTTGGCCTACAACAAGAAGGTCCGTCCCACCAATCTCAAAGAGGGGGACTTAGTCCTCAGAAAGCTGGCTATCTCGTTCCCCAATCAAAAGAGTAAGCTAGCTCCGAAATGGGAAGGACCCTACAAGATCACCAAAGTAGTTCGGCCCGGGGCATACCGTCTAGAAGACCTTGAAGGCAGAGAGATTCCCAGGATTTGGAATGCCGACCATCTCTTAAAGTACCAAGAGAGCGCCTGAATGCCTCTCTGAGTACCTTCAGATGTCGAACCGTTCCTTTCCTTTCACTTGTATTTTGCTTCTTTATTTCTTCAATGTAATAATGGCTTGCAACTTAGAAGCAGCCGACTAGTAGTCATCAATAAAGAACATTTTTCCATATTTTCCTTGTAATTGTTTGCATCTCTCTGTTTTTAACTTCTCATAATCAAACGACGAGTTCGGAGTCCAACACTTGTCTCGATTCCGCTTTGCAAGTTCGCTCTTAAGAGAGCTAGAAGTGGTTCGCCATTCGGAATTGCTCCCACAACCGTTGAAACATACTCAAACGACGAGTTCGGAGTCCAACACTTAGCTCGATTCCGCTTCGCAAGTTCGCTCTTAAGCGAGCTAGAAGTGGTTTGCCATTTGGAATTGCTCCCACAACCATTGAAACATACACAAACGACGAGTTCGGAGTCCAACACTTGGCTCGATTCCGCTTCGCAAGTTCGCTCTTAAGCGAGCTAAAAGTGGTTCGCCATTCGGAATTGCTCCCACAATCATTGAAACATACTCATACGACGAGTTCGGAGTCCAACACTTGGCTCGATTCCGCTTCGCAAGCCCGCTCTTAAGCGAGCTAGAAGTGGTTCGCCATTCGGGATTGCTCCCACAACCGTTGACATACACTCGCTCCGCTGTCGCGCGCAAAATTTCTACAACTAGACTAGACATGAGAGAAGAGTACTTGGAGGAGCTAACGTTTGGTTCTTATGGTTCGTTTCAAAATTGGAGTAACCACAATAAATCCCCAACACATGAACACCAGAAAGTAAATGAACTTTTATTTAGTTAAAGAGTTCAACATACAAAGAGGCTCAAGTTACAAGACCAAGCTACTCCGTCACGATAGACTACAAAGCTAGAGCTACAACTCTCTCAACACTTCTTCGGAAGGGGGACGTTTCGGTTCAGGGACACACGAGGACGGCGTTGCCTAACCTCGGAGCTCGTCTCTAAGCCGACAAACTGAGACGCCTCTTCGGCACTGTCTCTAACCGTGGCCCCAACTGAAGCACCACTTGACGAAGCATCCACCCCACTCTGAGCGTCAGCCGGGTTCCGCCTAACAGCATGCGAGCGAGTCGCGAGTTCGTAGAACGAGATTCCTCTCACGCTCTCTTCGCGGGTACACGGCGTACTTCAGACATTGATCCTTTCGGGCTGAGGTTTGAGCCGAGCAACTTCCTCCTCTAGCTCGACGATCCTATCCTTTAAAATGTCATCCTTCGCCGATATTTTGAAATGGGGGAGTTTGGCTGGGCCTGCGGCATCAGCGCTGTTGGCTATAATGCGACGAAGATGGGTCACTTTGATACTTCTGTCGACCGTGACCCTCCTCAATTTGTCGACCTTTGCCGCCAACTCATCGCGCTCGGACATCAACTTCCCCACCGTCGAAGCCAACTCCTCTTCCTCCGCCAAAAGCTCCTATTCAGCTATCTCCAAATGGCGAATCTCCGCCAATAATTCGCCTTTCTCTTTCTCGACGCTGAACAAGCAACTCCTAAGCAACTCCACCTCGCCTTCAAGACGAGCCTCGCGAGATCGCTTCCATAATTGCTTCAGCTCGGAGAAATTCCCCCTCGCAGTTGATTTGATATCCACTAGCCTCAACTCGCTCTTGAGGAAGCTCTCCCGGCTGCGGGAGAGAGCCCGCTTTGCTGTTTTTAGTTCAGTACGAAGGCGAGAGACCTCAGCCGCTGGACTCAACTCGACCTAAAAAGCAAAAAAATATGAACACCGAGAGCAAAGGGAGTCTTCGAACAAAAAGTGTTCACAACGCTCGAGTTCTCAACACGAACAAAAAGTGTTCAACACTTAGCGAAATTTTAAACGCTTGAGTTCTCAATACGAACAAAAAGTGTTTAACACTTAGTGAAATTTCAATGAGTTCACGACGCTTGAGTTCTCAATACGAACAAAAAGTGTTTAACACTTAGCGAAATTTCCATGAGTTCACGGCGCTTGAGTTCTCAACACGAACAAAAAGTGTTCAACACTTAGCGAGATTTCAATATGTTCACAATGCTTGAGTTCTCATCACGCATACGAACAAAAAGTGTTCAACACTTAGCGAAATCTCAAAGTGTTCACAACGCTTGAGTTCTCAGCGTGAACGAAAAAGTGTTTTCAACACTCAGCGAAATTTCAATAACAACAACACCACCCTCAACACAGCAAAATCTCAAAACAAGGCGAACACAAATTAAAGTAAAAAATTTCAAATATTCGGCCAATGTTTCAAAAAGTGAATCGTTTCATTAAAACCCAAAATATACACAAAAGCGGTGGCCAGTCCGCAGTTAGGCGTTACAACAAAAAGAAGAAAAAGAAGCAAAAACAATGAGAAAAGAGGCGACTAAGTCAGGGGTCCACCTCGTGATAGTCCTCCGGAGCGTCATCGCTCGGCACGGTGACAATCGCCCTCTCGACGTTCACCTCATCCTCGGCTTCGCCCTCGGCTTCTGAGTCGTCTTCCTCGGGGGTGAGCGACGCCAGAGGTAGCTCTTCCTCCCCCTCTACCCTGTCGTAGAAGTAGTAGCCAGAACTGTCGAACCCGGGGATCCGAGCCGACACGTGTTGAGTGCTCGGGCATAGGCGTCCTCCATGTTTTTGAACATATAGGCCTCGACCTCCCGAACTGCCTGCTCCGCTGTCGCATCAACGCTTGGCTTGCAAGCGCTTCCTCGGACGCCTTTTGAGCCTCCTCGGACTCTCTCAACGCCTTGGATAGCTCCTCTTCGAGACGAGCTTTCTCCTTCTCCAAAGCGCCGACCTTGGCAGCCTCGGCAGTCGAGTGCTTCAGAGCCTCGTCAAGCTTCGCCTCCAGACCGACCACCTCGGCTGGGCGAGAAGCGGATAGCAGCCACTCGGCGTCAAACAGCTTGACCGCCTTGGCACGCTCCGATCTCTCCCGATCGTTCAGCACATTCATCTCCTTCTCTTTGCTAGCAAACTCCTCAAGAAGGTGGCTGAAGTGACAGAGGGTTTGCAAGCGACACAAAAGAAACTGTCATTACCGAATGAAAAAAACTTGGAAAAAATTTTAAGATTTTTTGATACTCACCGACATAGTGTTCCGAGCGATCTGCATAGCGTCGTCGCCTACGGAACCCGCCTTCATCGCGGCACGGTCTTTGGGGGTCGGCAGGTGCTTCACCGCCTGCATACAGATGCCCCCGTTGCTGAGGAACCCATCCACCTTCATCACCCGCCAGTCGGGGACGAAGAGGTGCTTATGCTCCTCGGTGAGGATCTTCTCGGCCTCGGCGGTGAGCGGCAGAACCTCAAGAGCAAGGTCCACGCCGACGTTGAACGCCCTGCTCGATGCCCCAGGTGCATCGGCCTGAGTAGCTTGAACAGCCACCTCTGAGGGAGCTTGGGCGGGCATTTCCGTAGGGGCTTAGACGGGTGCATTCGGGGGCGCCTCGGCCACCGGCTCCACGACGGTCGGGGTTGCCGAAGGGGCCTTCGCAGCTCGCCCCCCCTGAGGTCCTGCCACGGTCCTCTTCCTCTTCCTCGATTCCTGCTCCTTCGCCGCACGAGCCTTGTTTATCAAACCCTTATAGTCCATGCCGGGGCTCTCTGAAAAAACTGAGCAAAAAGAGATAGAAAAATTTAACCAAAAGATAAACTAAAGCAAGAAAAGAAGAGAAAGCATACTGGGGTCGATCGGACTGAGACCCCCACGGAACAAGACCTCCTCGGAGATGTCCTTCCAACTGAGGGTCGAAAGTCCGAGGAGCTTCTCCACCACCTCTTCCTCTTCTTTAGTAAGCACGGGCTCCTTCTTCGCCCACTTGGGAACTCCGGTCTTCCACAGCGTCGGAAAGACCCACGGCTCAGGAGCACGAATGAGGAAGTACTTCTCCTTCCAATGCTTAATCGAGTCCGGGTTCTCGATCAGCTTCACGCCTTTCCTCGGCGACAAATAGTACCTCTCCTCCATATTATTCATCTGACAGATGCGGTAGAGGCTCCGAAGTATGACCATCTCCGGCTGCACGCCGATCTCTTGGCATTGGAGGACGAAGGCGATGACGTGCCGCCACATGTTCGGCATGAACTGAACGGGACTCAGTCCAAACCATCGCAACACCTCGACCACAAAGGGGTGCAGTGGGAACCGAAGACCGGCGTGCAGTGCGTCATACGGGAAGACGCAAGTGTTAGCCGAAGTCGCCGTGCATGCTCGGACACCGGGGTCGGGGATTAGAAGCACATACTCTTTGGGGATCCGGAACCCACTCCTGATCCGATGCAGGTCCGCCTCGGTCAGGATTGAGGAAATCTGATCCACTTCGGAAGGGTCCCTCAGATCATTCTCCTCATATGACGCAGCCGTACCCTGCGTCACCTTCTCCAAGATATCTTCGGGATAACTCCGTACCCCGCCCACAATAGACAGAACTGATGGGTGCCGACCCAACTCCCCTGCTATCTTTGGGTTCTTGACTATCGTCGTCACCCCGATCGGCTCAGCAACCTCCTTCCCCTGGCTCGGCCGGACCATCACCGCTCGGCCGGTGTCTTGGTCCGAGGTGGGGGTCTCATCCTCAGAAGAAAACTTAACCATTTTTCTAAGGATAAGAAGAGAGACTAACCTCTAAGTGACGTGAATGGCCGGAAAAGATCACCGGAATCTAGAATCGCCTTGCCGCGACAGCTAGTAGCGCCACCCGAGAGCGAAAAATTCTTTAGTGAAGAGTAAAAGTGAAAGTAAGAAATGAAAGTGAATAATGAGGTAAAGTGTGAGGGGGTGAAAACTTATAGTAAAAGAAACGTCTCTTGGGCTTTGTAATATAAAGTCACAACTCTTGGGCCTCCCCTCAAGGCGTTAAAGAAGCCCAAACACCTAAGTAAAGAAGAGCTGCGACCGTTCACAAGAGTAACGACGGTTCAGTAGGAGCCACACCGCTCGGCCATACCTCAAGCCCCAAGCCACCGATGAATTCTGCTTAGCAACCGAGAAGCACTCAGATCGGCCCGCGTTGCTCGGGGGCCGAGCAACTGCCAATTCGAGCTGCGAATTGGAGAAAAATGACTTTTTTCCCAAAATTCGTGCAAGATCTTGATCAAACGGCTCAGATCACGCCACGCCCACAAAACGACAAGATAACATTTTCTCGGGAACTGAGCCTACCCTCGAGATCCGCACCAAGATGAACGGCTCAGATCGCTCCACGTCCCTCGGAATCAAAATCCGAGCGACAAGCGATCCGAGCTGCCCACACAGGAAAGTAACTCGGAGACCGAGCAACTGCCAATCCGAGCTGCGAATTGGAGAAAAACGACTTTCTCCCCAAAATTCATGCAAGATCTCGATCAGATGGCTCAGATCGTGCAACGACCACAAAACAACAAGATAGTGTTTTCTCGAGAACTGAGCCTACCCTCGAGATCCACGCCGTAATCCAACGGCTTAGATCACTCCACGGAACCAAAATCTGAGCGACAAGCAATTCGAGCTGAGAAAGTAACTCAGGATGCCAGTCCAACCGACCGGGATTCCGAGCTACTCGCAATACAGGAGAGAACAGAGTTATGTCGCTTGGAATCCGAGCAAATGGCAATCCGAGCTGCACATTTGAAGAAAAATACAACCGAGCAACCCCAGCCATCTGATCGTTGCGAAAATCGTGCCAAAAATGACGAACGGCTCAGATCGATCCACGTCGCTCGGAATTCCGATCCGAGCGACTGGCGATCCGAGCTGCTCACGCAAAGGAATTGACACCGAGCTACTCCGCTCGGATTACGAGCAACTACACATCCAAGCTGCTCATACGGAAAAAAGTTTGCCGAGCAACTATAACCGTCCGATCTTTCAGAAATTCGAGTCAACATGAGATGGGCGGCACAGATCTCTCCACGTCATAATTCGGAATTAAAAATTAATTTTTATTTATTAAAATCGATTTATACAAGAGTAATGACGGTTCAGTAGGAGCCGCACCACTCGGCCATACCTCAAGCCCCAAGACACCGATGCATTCTGCTTAGCAACCGAGAAGCACTCAGATTGGCCCGCGTTGCTCGGGGGCCGAGCAACTGCAAATCCAAGCTGCGAATTGGAGAAAAACGACTTTCTCCCCAAAATTCGTGCAAGATCTTGATCAGACGGCTCAGATCACGCCACTCCCACAAAACGACAAGATAACGTTTTCTCCAGAACTGAGCCTACCCTCGAGATCCACGCCAAGATGAATGGTACAGATCGCTCCACGTCCCTCAGAATCAAAATCTGAGCGACAAGCGATCCAAGCTGCCCACACGGGAAAGTAACTCGGAGACCGAGCAACTGCCAATCCGAGCTGCGAATTGGAGAAAAACGACTGTCTCCCCAAAATTCGTGCAAGATCTCGATCAGACGGCTCAGATCATGCCACGCCCACAAAACCATGAGATAGTGTTTTCTCGACAACTGAGCCTACCCTCGAGATCCGCGCCGTAATCCAACGGCTTAAATCGCTCCACGGAACCAAAATCCGAGCGGCAAGCAATCCAAGCTGAGAAAGTAACTCGGGATGCCAGTCCGACTGACCGAGATTCTGAGCTACTCGCAATACAGGAGAGAATGGAGTTATGTCGCACGGAATCCGAGCAAAGGGCAATCCGAGCTGCACATTTGAAGAAAAATACAACCGAGAAACCCCAGCCGTCGGATCGTTGCGAAAATCATGCCAAAAATGATGAACGGCTCAGATCGTGCCACGACTACAAAACGAAAAGATAGTGTTTTCTCGAGAACTGTGCCTACCCTCGAGATCCGCGCCGTGATCCAACGGCTCAGATCGCTCCACGTCGCTCGGAATTCCGATCCGAGCGACTGGCGATCTGAGCTACTCATGCAAAGGAATTGACGCCGAGCTACCCCACTCGGATTCCGAGCAACTACCCATCCGAGCTGCTCATACGGAAAAAAGTCTGCCGAGCAACTCTAACTGTCCGATCTTTCAAAAATTCGAGTCAACACAAGATGGGCGGCCCAGATCTCGCCACGTCGTAATTCGGAATTAGAAATTAATTTTTATTTATTAAAATCGATTTATTTATTTAAAAATTGCGAAAAACGATTAAAAATTCAGAAAAATTAATTAAAAATTCTAAAAAATAATTATAAATTCAGGGAAATATTTTTGAGCCTCTGGGTAAATAATTATGGCTTAGAAGAGACAATTAAGGTCCCCGAATGACGAATCAACACTTCGCAAAATTAAATAAGTGATCCGAAAAATAGATAAAAATTAAGAAAAATCACCAGAAGTCTAGGAGAGCTCAGGGACAACCTCGAGCGCGCAACTAACTCAGGAAATCACCACAATACCTTATACAAAGATTCAATGCCCCTCATTTGGACTCCGATACAACCCTGTAAGCCATTAAACGGTATAACTACTCCTCAAAGACTGGCTAAACTTAGTCTTTGGGAGTGGGGGGCTCATGATATGGCTAAAAATAGGGATAAATCGGAACCATCCAAATCGGGCACGAATCTTAAAGCTTAGGGGTAAAATAGTAATTTCACCTACAGATGGGTCTGAAGCGGTTACTGGGTCTCCTCCCCAATGACCCGATAACCTGCAAACGGATCCACCTTAACTGGGTTCGGGTTCAACCCGAAACGAACCCGGTCCAGCAGGATAGAATTAGGATTTCTGATTACTCATAATCAACGGCCCTGATTCATATCTATCCTTTCACTAGGGATTAGGGATTACATTCCTAATCTGATCCCTAAGGCGACTATAAATACCCCTCATCCACTACCATTAAGAGGTAATCAATCTTTTGCCAATTTACACTTTTGCATAATCTTCTCTGATTACTGACTTGAGCGTCGGAGGGTGCGTCGCCGGGATCAACCCCGGTGTCTCACACTTTTTGCAGGTGAACGGCGGGAGTCAACGGTCAAACTCCGGTGGAAAAGTTTAAGGTTTGATTATTTTGTTTTCCTAAGAATCCACAAATATTATTTGTTTGCCCCCACACCAAACTCAGCGGTAACAAACATGAATACTACAAATATTTGAGTAATTCACATCTAATTTGTCTATTTTGATTTAATTTTATATACAATGCATAATTTCTCTATCTATGTTCAACTTACTTACATGATTATTCTTTTTTTTAAAACGCATATATAAATATACATGATGTATACATAAACATACACATGCTGAGATAAAAATTTGATTTGGACCCATCAGGCCTAAGCACTTGGGCCCGAGCCTGGACCAAAATGAGAATTATTAGCTAAAACCTGCTAATTGTCGGTCAGACCTAAACGGGCCCAGATCGGGTTTGGGCCAACTGCCACCCTTAAGTTTGATTCGCTATTATCAAAAAAATATATTTGATTTACAAGAATTTAATATTTTGAGAAAATATGTAACAATCAAGTAATTAGTACCAAATATAATTAACTTCTAAAATGTCTTCTCTTACCATTAAATGATTGTTGGTTTTAGAGGATTTAATTTTTAATAAAAAATAAATGATTAATAAATTAATTAGTGCCAAAATTAACTAACTTATAGTTTTTTTGCAAATAGAACCTTGCCTAATTTAAAATCAAACTCATCTATATAATAAAACACAAAGAAAGCTATCAAGTGGCTCACATTCAATCTCCTCAAAATCAAAGGTCCAGATCTAACTTCACAAAACCCATTTTTCCTCTAAAAATTTTAGATCCCAAAACCAAAATTTTCCCTTCAAAACTAAAAAAACTCATTACTTTATTACTATCACTCTTTCTCTCTTCACTTTTTGATATTTCTCTCTTTCTCTTTCTCCCTATCTCTCTCCCCCATTCTTTTTTTTATTTACTTGAAAATTTAGATTTTAAGATTTCAGATTTGTAAATTTTTAGAATTTTTATGCTTTTTTATTGCACATGTTATACTGAAAATATCAAATATCTCTTCAACAGTTAAATTTCATCATTTTTCACACTTAAAGTTCTAAGAAGTTAGATTTTACACTCCATTTATAAATTTTTTTTAACATATACTAATGGAAACATGAATTTTTATTTACAACTAATTATTGTCATACTATTCAAACTTGAGCTACATAATTGTTGTTTTACTGTTTACAAGGCTTTTCGTGTTTTGTATCGTTCCGAAGACGTGCCGTAGGCACGTGCCCACGGGCAAATCTAGTACTCGATATAGTCTAAGGAATCTCTTTCCCACTATTGGAAAGAAGAAAAAAAAGTACGGCGGCTCTGCCATAATTTTAATATGGTAGAGGACCCAAATCCATAATAAATGTTAAGGTAAATTTCAGATAACCCAAGAGTTTTACAATTTTAGCAAATAATCATACTCAATTTTTTTGGCATATAACCTTACTTAAGTTTACTCTGATAGGCAGTATGGCATACTTCGTCCATTTTGAAGTGTTTTTTTTAGAAAAAGTGCTGATGTTCACTTTTTAAAGACGAAAATAACCTTATATCTGTAGGCTTAAGACAATGAGTTGAAACAATAAAAAAGATTTGGAAGAAAAATTAGGAGATTAGGTGGGAAATTTAGGGGATTTTATGAGTTGTTATTTTTATTTTTATTTTTATTTTTATTGTTTTTATTTTTTGCGTGTGTTTTTAGTTGAGTTGGGGAGTGGTTATTTGTTTTATCACATCAAAATATACCTGTAATTCAATTCACAATAGTTTTCAGGAATTTATTTCAGTAATCTTCCACAAATCCATAAATAATAAACAATAGAAAAGTACTTTAGAGCACAAATTTCATTTCAATAACCAAACTTAATAATTAAACAATTCATTCCAAATCATTTACAAATTCAATTGATTCCTGTAATTACATATACATATGGGCAATGCTACACCTACTACTTATTTTACAACCTTCACTCTTTACACCCTAATGTGGCATTTCATCTCGTGGATGTGTCTACTACTATAGTAGACACTTCCACTAGATGAGTGCCAAATTAGGGTGTATGGAATGAAGGTTGTAGGAGAGGTTGTAGGTATAGATTTATCTATTACATATATGTACAAGTACTTAAGAGTACGAAATCATAAAAAACTTGAGTTCGTCACCCCATGAAGAAATATGAAAATATATAAATATACAGATTCAACGCAAAAGGCACTCTATGGAAACATCAAAATACCCCCCCCCCCCCCTCCCCCCCCCCCCCCCAAAAAAAAAGCGAGGAAAATAAACAGATTTTCCTCCATACATGTTCACCAAGCTCGTCCCCATATAGAGATCATGATTCAATCGAATCAATCATGTTCTGTAATGAAGTCGGCACGGTTCACAAATACACTGCCAGCAAAATTCAAATTAAAAGAGACAATTATCAAGAAAGTAAATAACTAACGTAGAGTTAATATGTCAGCCAATACTATGTCAGTAACAACGCAAAGCTTAAGCTTATGAGTACTGGGCCAACAATTGAAGTACCAAAACATCCCTAATACCCACTTCAAGTGCAAGACAACAAAATCTTCAAACTGTCTGCTTAAAGATGTGATGTACTTATTAAGGTGATAGCCAATTTCATGTCAAACCACTTTCCAATTAAGTTTCGGGTTCAAATCTTGTCGTAAACATCTCTAATCTCTAATCTCTAATATTCTAATGAGAGAAGGTCATAGTGTCATTTGTCAATCTATCAACGCGTGTGACGCATGTACATAATTAATATGAAGGAGGTATCAGGTTTGAGTCCTTATTACGTGAGTTTTTATTTAAAAAATATATATATTTATTAAGATGTGCATTGTCCGTGCATAACTAAGAGGTCTCAGATTCGAAGTCAGATCACGTCAAATTTTTTAATTTAAAAAATATATATTTATTAAGACGTGCATCGCACGTGTAAATTACTAATAATAAAACCATCCTCAATTTGGTTCAAAAATTTAGACATTGAGACAAAATAAATATTTGTAAAACAAGCAGTGTGAAATTGAAGGAATAGAACTATAGAAGCGCATTCTTAGTAGAAGTTTCTGGTTCAAATTCTGTTGTAAACATAATTAAAAAATCGTCCTCACTAGTGGTGATTCAGAATTTTAGACATTGACAGAGAATATAAGAATTGAGAAGACGAGCATGATATACCTAAAAAACCACTGTAATCTAGTTCACTCAAAATTATTACATGTTTCTTTACAAATAAACTTAGAGCGAACATCACTGAATGTTTCTCTAAACATGGACCACAGCCAGCAAAAACATTAAGCATCGACCCATATGCAAAATCAGGCTAATCTGGGTATAACTACGCATTTTTTGTTGAGCCAGACATAAAGAATAGAAGAATTGAGAAGGAAGCCACATGATATACCTATTCAAACATTGCAAGCAATTGTTCAGTCAAGTATTTTTGCGTGCATGTTTTTGACTGAATAAAGGTAGAGAACGCCACTGAAGGTTTCTATCAAACATGTACTACTTCTAGCACAAATATCAAGCTTTGTCTCAGATTCTAAATCAGGATTGTCTTGTTAAAGCTTTGGCAAACATAATTTAGCTTAGGATGAAGCTAGAATAAGTAATAAGAAAAGCACAATTATTACCTATAAGAACATTGCAATAGTTCGGTCAGCCATGCATCTCGTCTACTAAGTAAAGAAAGAGAGAATCATTGATTGTATCTATCAAACATGAACTACTTCCACCACAAACAGCAGGCTTTGTCCAATATGCAGAACAGGATAGTCTGGTTTATTAAACTGTCGTATATCTTACTGAGCCAAGGATAACAAATAGAATACCAAATAAGAACTGCACATGATAAACTTGATAAAGATATGTGTACAATCAAACTTTCGTATACCCAACCTTTCCAATACCCAACAAACTCTTCCTATTCTTGATTCTTTGTATGCCATAATTTCTCTAATTCTATCATTCTCTGTAAAACTACTACAGACATTGCTAGCAATTGTTCAGTCAAACATTTTTAAATGCATGTTCTTCACTGAATACAGGTAGAGAGAATCTCACTGAAGGTTTCTCCCTGCTCGCTGTATCATTGTAGACACAACTGTATTGTTGACTTTTGGTACAATGTTAAGTCAATCTCAACATAGCACATAGGATCTATTGCACACTTGTTGAACATCAAGCAAGTCGCTGCATAATGGCAGAGAGTTTGCGTATCTAGCATGGCAAATACCTTCAAGCCACCATAACCAATAAACACATTGCTCATTTTTGCCAAATGAAATACAAATATACAAATTGCTCACCAAGAGAATTAGATAATAACTCCATACTTCATACTTAAAATATTAAAAGAAATTGGACAAGTTGATTACAAAGGGTTGAAGTTATTAGGTCCGCATACAGGACAACCAAACGAACAAAAAAAACAGAATGACAATCTTTACTATTTTAATGGGAGAGTTGGGGTTTGTAACAAACAAACTCTAACTTTGTAACTATATAAACACATATGATACACGTACAAACTATATCCAACAAATATAAATGTGCACCGCATGTGTAGCTCAATTCAAAACATTCAAATATAAACTATTTTTTTCTTATTTGATATATATTCATTTAATTTGATGACTTTAATTTTTTTAGACGTGCATCGCATGTACATTATACTAGTCAATAGAAACGGAAGGAATGAGAACAACCTATTATTTGAACTTCTGAAACATGAAACACAAACCAGGGGTCTATTCTATGGTTTAATCAGTATGCCAACAATTAAGATGACATACAACACAAACCATGGGTCCACTCTATACTTGAATACTTGAACTCCAATGAAAAAACCATCAAGAAAACATTTGTTGTTCAAAAATTTTTATGAATTTGTGTCTAGTTTGGGCTCACCAATTGGTGCACCACCTATTATTTGAACTTCTGAAACATGAACTGAGCATCAATTTATAGCAATACCTGTTTTTCCGTCTCGGCCTCAACTAAGTGTTGGGTTTATGTCTTACAGACGATGTTGGATAAGAAGACGATAAGACGATTGGAAACGGAATGCAGGCGAGAAACAGTCAGCGGCAGCAACAGCAGAAGTTGCGGTCGACCGCAACTCATGTGAACTCATGTGCGGTCGACCGACCCCTGCGTGAAGTCTTCCAAAGAGGGGGACAGTCGACGAACTTGTTGGTGCGGTGGACCGTTAGCGGCGCTGATGGGTTTCGGACTTGAGTCTGGCTGATTCGTGAAAAACCCAACTTGTTCTTTAAGTTAGATCGTGTGGCTCCTATCATAGGGTTATCTCTTATGTACTATCCAATGACTATTGTAATAAGATATTAACTTAGAGTTTGTCTCTAGATCTATATAAATAATTATAACGGCTCATAGATCCATATGATTCTATTGAGTGCCGACTAGAAGAAGAGAGTTCTTTATAGAGAAGGGTGAGAGAATTTCTCCATTGTAAGCAGCATCAAGTTCCATTAGGCTTGAGAGAGGGTCTTGGTGAGAATTGTAATATTCTTGTATCTTCTCTAGTTGAAATAATATCTCGGTTCTTCCTCCCCCGGATTAAGGCGAAAGCCCCAACCCAGACAATTCTTGTGTGCTTTGTGTGATTGGTGTGATCTAGTTTGCTTGGTGGTTTGTGTTGATTGTGTCAAAGAATCAACAAGATCCTCATAATTTCTAACAAGTGGTATCAGAGCAATCAGGTTCGTGGGTTTGTTCGAGTTCCTTGGAGATGGCAAATTAAAAGACGAAGATCAAGCGGTTTGACGGTAAGATCAACTTAAATCTATAAATGGTGGACATGTATGATGTTTTGGTTCAAAAGGACTTGCACCTTGCCCCAGAAGAGAAGAAGCCAACTGATGTGAAGCAGGAGAAGTGGGATGAGATTTGTTTGAGGGCCTTGAGTTTAATCCGGTTGCAATTGGCGGACGAAGTCAAGTGTAATATTCTTGAGGAGAAAAGTGCGGCGAGTCTATAGGCGAGACTCAAATCTGACTACTCGGAGTCGTCGTTGCTAGATCGGATGTATTGGAAGAGGAAACTGTTTGGGTTCTCAATGAAGGAAGGTACCCATCTTCAAGATCATATTGTGGAGTTCAATAAGGTAATATCTGAACTGAAGGCGATTAACGCTGATGATCTTAGAGAAAAGGATAAAGCTTTCAACATGATTTATTCACTGCCAACTTCTTATGATCACTTGATAACTACCATGCTACATGAAAAATTAGCCAAGGAGACATTTACTGTAGCCGGGGTGATTAAGTGTCTGAAGGAAGATGAACTAAGAAAGAAAACCCATAAAGGATGGTCTATTTCTTTAGGGTGTTATGTGGTGGATGGTGATACTTCAATTGGAAGGGATGCGGCACACAAGGGTAAGATTCGTTGCCATTATTGTAGAGGAGTTGGGCATTACAAGAGAGATTATCGCAAGTGGTTGAGTCAGAAGAGTGCTACTAAAGAAGGAGAACTAGCCCATATAGTCAGCGCAACCGAGTCAGGTAATAATGACGATTATTGTCTTCTTGTTTCAAGTTCTTCAGATGTGGATTCAAGTTGGTATCTTGATTCAGGAAGTTCTTCTCACATTTGCTTCGAGAGGGAGATGTTTTCTACTTACAAGTCATCAACAGGCCGTAGTGTGAGAACGGGGAGTGGTGAGATTTTTGAAGCAGTGGGTGAGGGAACAGTTGAATTGGAGACGCCAGATGGTAAAGGGTTCACACTAGAAGAGGTCATGCATATTCCTTCGATACAGCAAAATCTTATATCCTTGGGTATTGTTGATGCTCGTGGCTGCAGGTACATAGCTCGAGGTGAAGTTTTGACAGTTTGGGAGAGTCTTCATAAGGTAATGAAGGGTAAGAGGGGGATTGGGTAGGGTCAGCACAAACTCTACCAACTTTGTGGGAGCAGGAAAACTCAGCCGAATGTATGAAAGCCCATTGTTCCTAACGCATCATCTAGTAAGCTGTCACTAGAATTGCCGACGCGAGAATGCAACATTCGAATACCGTTGGAAGGTGGATACAGCCTTGATGTAGGTGGAGTTCGTGTGGAGGGTGGAACCTCTACATCTACAAGGGTATGACCTTAAGGGGGCATACAGCTGGAGGAAAACAGGTGGAGATTTGTTCAACTAGTAGAAGAAGCCATAGAAACATGTTGTTTACAAAGTGGAGAAAAAAGGTCTAGAAGAGTTCTAAATTACATAGGTATGGATTCATGTGTATGCAATCCAAGGTGGAGATTGTTGGGTTTATGTCTTGCATACGATGTTGGATAAGAAGACGATAAGACGATGGAGGGATCGACACGATTGGAAATGGAGTGGAGGCGAGAAACAGTCAGCGACAGTGATACCCCAAATGAATGTTCAGATCTACTTCAAGACAATCAACACTGGAGTGTCTATTTCTCCCAACTTCAATACTTGTATTCAACTAATATTGATGAAATTGAAATCAAAACACAAGAAGAACAGAGGATTACACAGAAGGGTCTAGAAGAGAGAAGAAGGTTGAAGAAGAAAAGTTTGTTAGAGGATTCAAGAAGAAGATAAAGTTTGTTACAAATTGCATAGCCAGCTCATACACTGCCTATTCCCTACTTATACTCTGCTGTAGATCCCTTTCACACCTGCATTGCCTTTTCCCGCTAAGACCTCCCTTCGATTATCTGATTGTGTACCTGTGCACCATGTAGGCCATAGTTCCTCAACCGATCAGGTGTTGTCCTCCTTCTGGAGCTCCTCCTCACTCCAGTGCTCACATTCTCATCAAGTGTAGTCTCAGCACCAGCATCAGGTGTGGGCTCAGCACCAGTACTTGTATCAATACCCCCCTCTTCAACCAAAACCTTGTCCTTAAGGTTTATCTGCAGCTGTGGAAATGCTTTTATAATAGATGCTACATCTTCCCAGCTATTGTCTTCATTTGATAATCCTTCCCATTGAATCAAAACTTGGTTTTGCAAAGTGTTCCCAATCTTCACTACTCTCTTTCCTAGAACTGCAGCTGGTTGAAAATAAACTTTATCTCCATTAGAATGGGGAGGAAGCATTGAAGGTACCACTGTAGAATGATCTCCCAAGCACTTCTTTAACAAGGACACATGAAAAACTGGGTGTATTTTGGACTCAGGTGGCAGTTGTAGATGATAAGCAACTAACCCAATCTTCTTTACAACCCTATATGGCCCATAATACCTCTTTGCCAACTTTTGCCATTGTCGATGATGAAGTGATTGCTGCCTATAAGCTTGTAGCTTCACAAAAACACAATCACCAGCTTCAAATTTCCTTTCCACCCTATGCCTATCTGCTTTTTGTTTCATTCTCAGTTGAGCTTGCAATAAGTTTGTCTTCAACTTGTTCAAATCCTCTGCTCTGCCTTGAAGTTCTTCATCTACAGCGCTGTTTCTACTGATTCCTGGGAGATAGTCTAACATAGAAGGGGGTTTCCTGCCGTACACAATCTCAAATGGAGTAAAGCATGTGGAAGAGTGATAGGAAGTGTTATACTAATATTCTGCCAAATCAACAAACTTGGCCCATTGTTGCGGATGTTCACTGCAATATGCCCTCAAGTATTGTTCAATGCATCTATTCACTACTTCTGTTTGCCGATCTGTTTGTGGATGGTAGGCTGTGCTATGCTTCAAAATTGTCCCCTGTGCTTTAAACAATTCCATCCAAAAATTACTCAAAAATATGGGATCTCTATCAGAGATTATTTATTTAGGTATGCCATGTAGCTTGATAATGTTAGTAGCAAATAAGGCAGCTACTTTTGATGCTGTGAAGTTAGGCATTAAGGCTATGAAATGAGCATATTTGGACAATCGATCCACTACTACAAGTATTGCAGATTTACCTTGTGACAAGGGCAATCCAATTATGAAGTCCATCGATATATCAGACCAGATTTGATGTGGAATCGACAGGGGCTGAAGTAAACCTCCAGGCTTCGAAGTACTGTACTTAGTTTGTTGACATATAGAGCACTCTTGCACAAACTGATGGATATCCTTGGACATTCCCTTCCATATAAACGACTCTTTGATCCTAGCCAAAGTCTTTTCCATGCCAGCATGACCTCCCACAGGTGATGAATGTCATTCATGCATAATCAACCCCCTGAGTTGTTGTGGAACCATTACTCTACCTTTATTGAATAATAATCCATCTCTGAAGGTTAATTGATGTTGGGCTGCAGGATTGTGTGTGACCTCTTCAATGAGTTTAGCTAATTGAAGATCCTTGGTAGACTCTTCCCTAATTTGTGCATAAATCCCATGCTGTAGAACTGAAATTGCAGTCATCAAAACACCACATTCTTCACTTTGAGATCTGGAAAGACCATCTGCAGCTGAATTAGTTTTTCCTGGTTTGTACACAATTTTGAAATTGTATCCTGCTAGCTTATAGACCCACCTCTGCTGTTCAGGTGTTTGGATTGTTTGAGTGACCATATGGTGTAGACTTTGATGGTCTGTGCATATAGTAAATTCTCTTCCCAATAAGTATTGCCTCCACTTCTTAATTGACTCAGTAATTGCAAACATTTCTCTTGTGTAAGTAGATGCTGACTGCATTCTTGGAGACATCATTCTACTAAAGAATGCTATTGGATGATCATCTTGCTGCAACACAGCTCCAATTCCCTTCCCCGACGCATCCGTCTCTATAGTGAATGGTTTTGAAAAATCTGGCAAAGCTAATACAGGAGTATTTTGGAGGGCTTCTTTGAGTTCAGCAAAAGCATAATCAGCTGTTGTGCTCCACTCGAATGAATCTTTCTTCAACAGGTTTGTAAGTGCTGCAGCTTTGGACGCATACCCTTTAACAAACCTTCTATAATAGCCTGCTAATCCCAAGAATCCCTTCAATTGCTTTACTATCTTAGGAGTTGGCCATTCTTTAATCGCTTCCACCTTAGAAGGGCATGCTTAAACACCTTCTGCAGAAATCAAGTGCCCCAAATACTCTAGGGATTGTTTACCAAATTCACATTTACTCTTCTTAACAAAAAATTGATTTTGCTCTAGAACTCTCAATACCAAAGCTAGCTGCTGCAAATGTGCTGGCCAACTTGCACTATACACCAAAATGTCATCAAAAAATACCAGGACAAATTTTCGAAGATAAGGTTTGAACATGAAATTCATTGTTGCTTGAAATGTTGAAGGGGCATTGGTTAGGCCAAATGGCATTACTAGAAATTCGTAATGACCTTCATGGGTTCTAAAAGCTGTTTTTTCAACATCCTCAGCTCGAACTCTGATTTGATGGTAACCTGATCTGAGGTCTAGCTTGGTAAAAAAATTTGCACATTGTAGCTCATCAAAAATTTCTTCTGCTGTTGGGATAGGGAATTGATCCCTTATTGTGATTGAGTTGAGGGCTCTATAGTCGACACAAAATCTCCAAGTCCCATCTTTCTTCTTGACTAGAAAAACTGGAGATGAAAATGGGCTTCTACTATGTCTAATTATCCCTTCTTGTAACATCTTTTGAACTTGTCTTTCTATTTCATTCTTCTGGAAATGGGGATACTTGTAGGGTCTGACATTGGTCGAACCTATACCTGGTATCAAATGCAAAGAGTGATCAAACTCTCTTGTAGGAGGTAACCCACTAACTTCATGGAATAGGGAATCATGTTGCTGTATCAATGTTGCAATATCTGGATGAATCTACTGGTCATGGCCTTCATCTTGTAATACTAAGTGAAAGAATTTACCTATTGCATTTGTAGTAATCTCCCTCCGCAGTGAACTGAGTTCTATTTGTGATGGAGCTGGACCTTCTCCACCTTGGATTAAAACTTTTTTATCACCGAATATAAACTCCATGGTCATTGCATCATAGTCATGAACAACTCTTCCCAATAGCCTCAACCATTGAATACCCAACACTACATCTGAGCCATGTATAGGTAAAATATAGAAATCAATCAAGAAGGAGTGACCTTGAATCTCCACAGGTACACCCAAACACTTCCCTTCACATTGCAGTGTTTCACCATTGCCTACAATCACTGTGAACTGAGGGGTTGGATGGATTGGCCAATTCAAAAATTTAGCTAATCTTTCATGCATAAAATTGTTAGTGCTACCATTATCAATCATAATTTGTATGGAATGATTATTAATAGAACCTTGCACTCTCAGGGTTCTTAAAGATTTGTTGCCTGAAAAAGCATGAAAAGAGATCTCTGGGGTATCATCACTAGCAACTTCATATAAAATACCCTCAGCTTCTGTGTGCTGCAACTCCGCAGGTACAGCTCCTTGTTCATCCCCTTCTTCCACTAACAGCATTAGGAATTTGCATTGACACTTATGGCCAGGCACATACTTCTCATCACAGTTGAAACATAACCCCTTCTCCTTTCTAGCTGCCCACTCAGCTGGAGGAATTCTTTTCACTGCTAATTTGAATTGGAAATTTGTGTTTGGTGTGTTTTGGGTATGTTCTGGATTTGGTAGTAGAGGGGGTAGGTTACTAGGTGGTGGCTGCCATGGTGGCCTTTGATATCCCCCACGACCCCCTTGATATCTTGGTTCAACAATCTTATCTTCCTGGAGTCTAGCTAAGCCAATTGCATCAGCTAATGTAGTTGGTTTATGTGATAGTACTTCTCTACGGATATCAGGTTTTAACCCCGAAATGTAGTTGCTCAGAATATGACTAGTGGATAGACCCTTGGTCTTGTTGGTCAACAAATCGAATTGATCCTGATATGCTGCTAGTGTGGTGGTTTGAGTGAGTTTAAACAGATGGCATGTATGATCTACAAATGGAGAAACCCCAAACCTGATATCTAACTCATTTACAAACACCTCCCAATTTAGAAAATCACCATTCTCATATTTATATTGAAACCAAGCTAATGCTCTGCCATATAGATGGAATGATATATGCAGTTTCTGTTCTGTAGGAGTTTTATGAAATGTAAAATATTGGTTCGCTTTGAACAACCATTCCATAGGGTTATTGCCTTCAAATCTAGGAAAGTCTAGTCAAGGATTTTTGAAGTAGTTATCATGATGTGATGATGGGGAAGATTATCTTACAAAGTTTGGGTTACCAGATGAAACAGTACTCCTAAGCAGTTGATCCAACTTCTCCTCAATATTTTCAACTCGATTAAGCTTTTCCTCCATGGTTGTAAATCGTTCCATGTTGCTTTCCATGGCTGCAAATCGTAGAAACATTTCTGAGAACAGCTTCTTTTGTGTATCAACATCATTTGCTAATGCTTGCAATTGCTCAGCCTGAATGCGAGTAGTCTCCCGTAGATCTTCTACTGATTGTCTCCCTTCCGCCTTTGCTAGAGCTCAAGTCAGTGAAAGCACCAAATTGATACCCCAAATGAATGTTCAGATCTACTTCAAGAGAATCAACACTGGAGTGTCTATTTCTCCCAACTTAAATACTTGTATTCAACTAATATTGATGAAATTGAAATCACAACTCAAGAAGAACAGAGGATTACACAGGAGGGTCTAGAGGAGTGAAGAAGGTTAAAGAAGAAAAGTTTGTTAGAGGATTCAAGAAGAAGATAAAGTTTGTTACAAATTGCATAGCCAGCTCATACACTGCCTATTCCCTACTTATACTCTGCTGTAGATCCCTTTCACACCTGCATTGCCTTTTCCCGCCAAGACCTCCCTTCGATTATCTGATTGTGTACCTGTGCACCATGTAGGCCATAGTTCCTCAACCGATCAGGTGTTGTCCTCCTTCTGGAGCTCCTCCTCACTCCAGTGCTCACATTCTCATCAAGTGTAGACTCAGCACCAGCATCAGGTGTGGGCTCAGCACCAGTACTTGTATTAGACAACAACATTAGAAGTTTCTGTCGACCGCAACTCATGTGCGGTCAGAAATCGCAACTCATGTGCGGTCGACCGACCCCTGCGCGAAGTCTTCCAGAGAGGGGGACAGTCGACCGACTTGTTGGTGCGGTTGACTGTTAGCGGCGTTCATGGGTTTTGGGCTTGAGTTTGGCTGATTCGTGAAAAGCCCAACTTGCTCTTCAAGTTAGATCGTGTGGCTCCTATCGTAGGGTTATCTCTTATGTACTATCCAATGGCTATCGTAACAAGTTATTAACTTGGGGTTTGTCTCTAGATCTATATAAACAATTGTAACGTCTCATAGATCCATATGATTCTATTGAGTGTCGAATAAAAGAAGAGAGTACTTCATAGAGAAGGGTGAGAGAGTTTCTCCATTATAAGCAGCAGCAAGTTCCATTAGGCTTGAGAGATGGTTGTGGTAAGAATTGTAATATTCTTGTATCTTCTCTAGTTGAAATAATATCTCGGTTCTTCCTCCCTCGGATTAAGGTGAAAGCCCCAACCGGGACAATTCTTGTGTGCTTTGTGTGATTGGTATGATCTAGTTTGCTTGGTGGTTTGTGTTGATTATGTCAAAGACTCAACAAGATCCTCATAATTCCTAACACTAAGGCCATATAAGTACACTCAGATGCGATGTCACTCTACTTGCTTTGTTTAATGACCTGCTAACACAAAAAAGAAATGAAATTTTAGAACAAATTCTATGAGGTCTTCAACCTGAACACTGATAAAATTTTGGGCTTGTATGAAACAATTCATATGATAACTGAAATATTGTCAGAATCTTATTTTTTTCTTCTTTTTTTGCTGCCCGTTGTTGGGAACAATGCAAGCTCAAATCAGTAGGCGAATGTAGTTCCAATAGTAGAAATGGATTCAATTTTGTAAAGTTTATTATCATCAATAGGAACTATGAAGAGAATGAGTAATAAATGCTGTTGTAAATGTCTGAAGTCTCGAGTAAGTAGAAAGATGCAAGGATTGCTTTATATTGATGCTCCCTCTTTGAACATGGAAAAACTATAATTATTGCTTTGTTCATCTCTTAAAAATATTCATATTAATTCTCTAACTTGATCTATAATTCTTTATTAAGCTATAGAAATTTTCCACAAGATCTAATTTATTTCAAAATAATTATAATAATTTTATGAATTTATTTCACTTAAAATCATTTTTTCCCAAAAAATCGAAATTAAAAAAAAAACTTGGCCAAAGCCAGGTTTCGAACCCGCCCCACACACACAGCCGTTGCGCTACATTAACGTTACTTGTGGCGCAGCTGCTGACTAAAAAGGCCAACAGCGCCAAGCAATATAAGGGGCACTTATTATCTTTTTATACTTTAGGACTCGATATTGAGCTTATTTCACAAAATGGAAAATAAGGAGTATACAGAGACTCCAACTCATGACCTCTTTCTACAATAACGTTTTTATTTTTGCACCCACTGACCAGAATGGACAGAGTGACTGGCCCGTAGGAAAAATAATCACAAATAGTTTTGTATACGACAGTAGCAATTCTAGTTCATAAAAATAGTTCATTTCTTTCAAAATACGTTTTGTTCCTTTAGAAACATAAAAATTTTCCTGACTGAATTTCTTTGATATTTATACAGTAACTTAAGATTTTAAAAACCATTTAACTCTTATTTTTCCCATATAAAAGTCTATTATTTTATTTGTACAAAATTGGTCACAAAAAGCTTTATGTCTTCTTAACTTGTTTCTTTTCAAAGAGAATATTTTAATTTGATAATTTTCAATTGGATTACTCTTTATTAAACTAATAATTTCCTCATTTTCTTCTTTTATCAATAAAATCCAACCTTTCTCTTAACTTAGCCGTAACTACAAAAATGTTCATCCCGATAATTCCGGAGATCAATCCCACACCACAGGTAATTCTGAAGACTATTTCACTCACACCTGGATAATTCCGAGGATTATCTCACACCGCAAGCCATACTGAGGTCCATAACCCATGTTCTCGTTCATCATATCACCACTAGTGCATGTTCCTTACCATTTAGGTTGTTGAATTACTTTACGAATCTCCTAGAGTTAGTGTACCCTATCGGACTTAACTCAACAACAGATCAACTAAAATACCTCAACAGGTCCAAACATAAATATCTCAACTGCCGGTAAACTAGGGTCACACACACCCTCTAGAGACTCACACTCAAACATCCAAACTAATCTTCCAACATAAATTGCTCAGTTAAACTACTTGAAAACATAAGTTCAGTAGAAGATAAAGTATAGAATAGTAAGTTATAGATCAAACATTTAAAGAATAAATTATGTAAAAGAACATTCAAAGATATAAGATACATCAGTATCAGTCGACTATAGAAAAGCGTAAGTCGACTGTCCAGAAAGAAAATTCAATAGCTTTAAGAAAATAATTCTAAATATAACAGTCGACTGTAAAAGGTCATAGGTCGACTGTCCAGAGAAAAATACAATAACTTCGAGAAAATAATTCTAAGTGTTATAAGTCGACTGTGAAAGTCATAGGTCGACTGTACAGAGCGAAAATTACAATAACTTCGAGAAAATAATTCTAAGTGGTATCAGCCGACTGTAAAATTCATCAGTCACTGTCCAGAACGAAATTTTATGAAAACTAGAGAACACAGCAGCCAGGTCACGCCGGGCGACTGTAAAGTCATACCGGTTGACTGTCGACCTACAGACTGCAGACTTTTGGTTGTGCACATTTCAACCGATACATAGTTTTACTTTATGAAAATGATTTCTACGGAAAGCATATTTCTTATATGATCAAATACAACTTGTAGGATTTATAATAACCCACAAAACTAATTCAAAGTTACTTAAATTTATAAAAGTAGTGGTTTGTTAGATTTTTCTTAAAAATTTTATTGATCACTGAAATAGTTTCATATTCAGATCCAAACCATATCAATACCAAATCTCAAAAGAAAATCCCCAATTTGGATTCATTTCTACAAACTCATTAAATTCCCAATTTCGATTTTCATGTCATGATCTCTTGATTCATACATTTCCATTCAAATTTCTCAAAACTGAATTACTACCACAACTCACAGCCATAATCAATCGATAACATCACATATCATATTTATATTCAACCAATACTCAAAAGTAATATAAGTCTCAATTTTTATTAGGTTTACGCATCAAGATTTATTTAACATCAATCCAAAAGAAGAATAGCCTTCCCACGATCTCCAATAGGTCGCTCATCAATCTCGAATCACCCACATACAATTTTATTCACAAACAACTAGGGTTTCGCAAGATCCAATTTTTCATCCGTCCATCCAATTCATAATGTACATATTCATACTCAAACCCTAAACATGCTTTCTAGTAGATGAAATTCAACATCCAAGATCAATCAAAACATTCATATCATTCGCATACAACATACACAAATCAGAAGGAAAATAAACAAGTCACTCACCTCGAATGAAGAAATCCGATAAGAAAGCCTTTCTTTTGCGAAATCCAAGATCCTCTCCTTAATCCTCCAAAAACAATAAAACATTTGTGTTGTGCAGCGAAAGACGGCTGCACTTCTTTTAAATAAGCCAGACTTGAGGATTTTAGGGTTTTTAAACACATTTGCAAATTACCCCCTTGAAAATATAACTTTACATAAATAGATCCCTATATTTGGAAACTTGATAAAACCTAATTAAATGGAGATTTAAAAGCAAAATGAACACCTTATTTCCACCCGGCACTGTTTGAAAAGTCCAGAAAATAGTTTTGCACTTTCACCCCTCAAAATGACAATTTTTGCAAAAAGATCATTCTTTTTCTTAATATTTCCAAATAGATCCAATAAATATCAGAAAAATCTAGAAAATTTATAAATAAATCCCAAATAATAAATTATGATTTTCCATAAAATAATTTTGGCTTTTGAACTTCTCAAGAAAATATTTGCACGTGTTTCGCACGTGTAAAAAGATAAATCTCCAGAAAATATTTATTAAATCCCTAAAATCATTTTAATTCATTTATAAACCTTTTAAAAATAATATTTAAAAATACGGGGTACTATATCACACCCTCCTTAGAAGAGTTCTGTCCTTAGAACTATTGCTAATGAGGTTCAAAACAAGAATGAACAAAGAATTTGAAATCTTATAAATGAACCATAATTCAAAACATTCACATAGAAGGACATAATCAAATAAAGAAATACAACTCAACCCAGTAGTACATTCATTCACGTAATACCATCACATAAAAGAAAATACATTCATACAAAAAGCTCAGGAAAATCCTTCTGCATGCGATCCTCTGGCTCCCAAGTAGCCTCCTCGAACTGCTGATTCCTCCACAGCACCTTGACCATAGGTATCACTTTGCTCCTTAGAACTTTCTCCCTACGGTCAACGATCTCAACAGGCTTTTCTTTGTAACTCAAGTTCACCTGTAGACCTTCAGAAATCTCTACCAACTGATGATTCTGATTTGGCACATACTCCCTCAACAATGACACATGGAATACATCATGCACCTGTGCCAACTCCTCTGGAAGCTTCAATCTATATGCTATCTTGCCAATCCGCTCCACGATCCTGTATGGCCCAATATACCTTGGTGCCAACTTGCCTCCCTTACCAAACCTGATCACTCCTTTGGTCGGAGACACCTTGAGGAAAACTACATCCCCAACCTCAAACTCCAAGTCCCTTCGTCGAGTGTCAGCATAACTCTCTGTCGACTCTGAGCCTCAACCAACCTCTTGCGAATCAACTCAATCTGCTCTGACGTCTGTTGCACGATCTCAGGTCCAAACATTTGCCTCTCGCCAACCTCGTACCAACAAACAGGTGTCCTGCACCTCTGCCCGCTACAAAGCCTCATACGGCGCCATCCCGATACTCGCTTGGTAACTGTTGTTATAAGCAAACTCAAGCAATGCCAAGTATCTCTCCCAGCTACCACCGAAATCCATAACACAAGCCCTCAGCATATCTTCCAGCACTCGATTCACCCTCTCGGTCTGACCATCGGTCTGTGGATGAAACGCGGTACTGAAATCAGTTCTGGTGCCCAAAGCTGCTTGTAGGCTCTTCCAAAATCTTGAAGTGAACCTTGCATCCCTGTCGGATACAATCGACACAAGGAACTCCATGAAGTCTCACAATCTCACCAATGTACAACTCAGCCAATTTCTCCAACGACCAAGTAATCTTCATGGCCAGAAAGTGAGCCGACTTAGTCAAACGGTCCACGATAACCCAAATCGAGTCATTGCCCTTCGAACTCCCCGGCAAACCTGTGATGAAATCCATACTGATATTCTCCCATTTCCACTCCGAATGCTCAACGGCTGTAACAAACCTCCAAGGTCTCTGATTTTCTGCTTTGATCTGTTGACAAGTCAGACACCTTGCCACGAAATCTGCCACATCCATCTTCATACCAGACTACCAAAAGTGTTGTTTGATGTCCTTGTACATCTTCGTGCCTCCAGGATGTACTGACAACAAGGTACTGTGTGCTTCTGCAAGATACTCTTTCTCAAATCTGCATTATCTGGAACACACAACCTCTCACCCATCCAAAGAATTCCATCTTGGACACGAAACTCTGATAGCTTGTCTTCTGAAACCTGTTGCAGCATCTTCTGAATCTCTGAATCTGATCTTTGACCTTTCACAATCCTCTCTCTCAAGGAAGGCTGCAGCCTCAACTGAGCCAAAGACGCCCCTAAACCCTGCAGCACCACCTCGATACCTGCCTGATCAATCTCTGCTACCAACGCACTTAGATTAGTGATCAAACTTGATAAACTACTCTTCCTGCTAAGTCCATCAGCTACCACATTCGCCTTGCCCGAATGATACTTGATATCAGGACGAATGTCTTCCAATACTTCCAACCACCTTCTCTGTCGAAGATTTAGATCCTTCTGTTGATAAATGTACTTCAGGCTCTTATGGTCAGTGTACATATTGACCTTCTCACCAAAAACATAATGCCTCCACTTCTTCAAGGCAAAGATAATAGCTGCTAGCTCCAAATCATGCATCGGATAATTCTTCTCATGCGGACACAATTGCCTCGAACCGTAAGCAATAACCTTGCCTTCTTGCATCAAGACACAACCCAAACCTCTGAGAGATGCATCACTGAAGATATCATAATCCTTCCCAGCTTGTGGCAAAGCTAAGATAGGTACAGTAGTCAACCTCTCCTTTAACTCAAGGAAACTCGCCTCACACTTATCAGTCCATGAAAATGCCACATTCTTCCGGGTCAAACCTGTCAAAGGAACTGCAATCTGAGAATAACCCTAGATGAATCTCCTGTAGTAACCAGCCAAACCCAAGAAACTCCTGACTTCCTTTACAGACATTGGTCTGGGCCAATTCTTTACTGCTTCAACCTTCTGAGGATCAGTGGCCACTCCCTCCTTAGAAAGGATATGCCCAAGGAAAGCTACCTCAAACTTCCAAAACTCACACTTCGACAACTTGGCATACAAGCTATGCTCCTGCAATTTCTGTAATACCGCTGTCAAGTGCATAGAATGCTCCTCCTCCGACTTCGAATATACCAAAATATTGTCGATGAAAACCACTACGAAGGAGTCAATAAATGGCCTCAAAACCCGGTTCATCATGTCCATGAACACTGCTGGCGCATTCGTCAAACCGAATGGCATCACCAAAAACTCATAGAGCCCATGACGAGTCCTGAAAGCTGTCTTACTCACATCTTCCTCTTGACTCGAACCTGATGATACCCTGATCTCAAATCAATCTTCGAAAACACAGCTGCTCCTCGAAGCCTGTCGAACAAATCATCAATCTGCAGAAGTGGATACTTGTTCTGGATAGTCACCCTATTCAACTCCCGGTAGTCAATGCACATCCTCATTGACCCATCCTTCTTCTTGACTAACAACACTAGCGCACCCCATGGTGAGGAACTCGGCCTAACAAGCCCCTTGCTCAACAACTCCTCAATCTGTTTCTTCACTTCGTCTTGCTCTACAAGGTGCCATCCTGTACTGAGCCTTAGAAATCGGAGCACTCCCCAGCTGAACATTAATGCAAAACTCCACATCTCTCTGCGGCGGTAACTCTGGAAAATATTCCAAGAACACCTTAGGAAAATCTCTGACAACCGAATGCCTTTGACTTCATCCGGAATCGCCATCTTGGATACCATTGTAGCCACCTTCGGAATCTTCTTCTTCCCTTGGAAAGTCACTACGGGACCACCTGGTGCTTTCACTAAAACCTCTTTCTGCTTGCATTCAATTGTGGCATCATATATTGTCATCCAATCAATGTCCACGATCACATCCACTCCTAAGACTTGCAGCTCAATCAGATAAATGCCAAATAATCTCCCGCCAATCTCGATATCACAGCCCTCGTAATATCGATCAGCAATCAATTCTTCACCTGACAGGCATTGCCACCGACAAAACCTTGTCTGGAAACAACTTAGGCTCCACACCTAAGACCTTTGCAAAATTGGGCGACACAAAAGTATGCGAAGAACCAGTATCAAATAAAACCTTTGCCTTTATTCCATTAACCAAAACAATCCATGTTACATGAAGAATGATACTCAATCTCCAATTATTCTCAAATAAAGGTTTTACTTATTACACTGATTAAGAATAAAATCAAAACTCTTGCATACCCTGGATCACATCTTCCGAGTGACTTGCATCCTCCTCGGCTAATGCGAACACTCGCCCTTGCATCTGGAATTTACTTCCACCTGGACCATCCTTCCATAACTGTGGACAATGAGGCTTAGAATGTCCTGCCTGCCCACACTAGAAACAAGTCTGCTTCGCCAACTTAGGACACACTGACCTGTAATGACCTGCCTCCTTGCAGTAGTAACAAGTCACTTCCTGAGTTGCAGGTGCCTTCTGCACTAGACCACTAAACTTGACTTGCTTCCCCGGGAATCCCTTCCCACTCTGACCTGATGCTGGCCTCTTATTCCTGTTCCAGGTCTCTTGCTTCTTATGTAACTGGTCCATGTCTTCCTCGGTCATAGCTACTCTCCTGACCAGCTTGTCGAACCTCCTTATGCCCAACAGAATCATTCTCGACCTCAAGTTTGGCCTCGAGCCCTGCTCAAACTTCTTGGCCTTCTTCGCCTCATCAACTATCAGCTCCGGTGCATACTTCGATAGCTGAGCAAACTTAGTCTCATACTCTCGCACGGTCATGCTGCCCTGCTGTAGATTCAAGAATTCTGTCGCCTTCTTCTCCTGAATATCTAGGGGAAGGAAACTGATCCCTGAATTCTTCAGAAAAGCCTCCCAAGTCACTTGCTGGTCCCCCAAAGTTCTCTTTACCGTTTGCCACCAAACACTAGCGTCCTTTTCCAATTGCATAGTGGCCAACTTCACCTTATTGGCTGCCGGAGTTTCCGAGACCTCGAAGATTGTCTCCATCCGCCTAATCCAATCATCAGCCTCGTTTGGATCAGATTGCCCCTCAAACACTGGCAGCCTCATCCTCTTGAAGGACTCAATCTGCTTGATAGGATCAGCGTTAACCAATCCTAGGTCCAGCCCCATGATTCTGATGCTAGTTCTGATTCTGAGCCAAATTAGCTGCCATTAGTGCATTCAAAGTCTGATACACCCTAGCAAATTCGGCCTCGAGATCAACTCCAGTTCCTTGGGAACTTCAAGCTCCATCACCATTGTTACCATTCCTGGTTCTGGGTCCAACCATTCTGAATACTGCAAAATGAGGGAAAAGTTAGAGCACCACAACAAAATTCACATTCACATCAATACCCTTTGGCAAAACCTCAACCATACCCCAAACCAAACATCATGTTTCAGTTCTATGTGATACTCACTCTCTAATGTCCACACCTAGGTACTCACGCTCTAGTGTCCACACCTAGGTTATTTTTATACCATGTTTATTATTACTATTAAAGCATGCTCTGATACCAATCTCTATAGCGCCCTGAATTTCCAATATGATATCTTAGAAATACGTGGCACAATTCCAGCATCATCTTCAATGTAATAGCAAACACAACCCAAAAACACAGATAATTTTTATTTCAATCTTTATTACAACAATCATTTACATAACACAGCGAAATACAATACACCTTAAATCAAAATTCTCTTTTCTTTACAACACTTTATTTCACAAATTACATAAGTCACTATATCAATTGAACTCAAGCATCCAAATCTGAGCCTTAAGAATTCACCTGTAAAATATGAGGCTAGAGATAACCCTAACCCCCAAAACTAAAGGGGTTAGTCATAAATGTGTGAGTGACATAAAACAAACAACATAAGTAAATCATGGATTTATCAACAACAGAAACTAAACAGGAGTAAATGAATATAGGAAAATCACGAAATGCGAAAAACACAACGAGTAAAACTAGACTAAGTATCAAGTGTAGGTAATAGGAAAACACATGCATGAAACCAAGTCAAGAAAACATCAATGCTATATGCTGACTTTCTAATGCGTACTTGTCGGAGTCTATGCATCGCACTCTACATAGGTCCGGTGCAAGCCCTTAACGTCTCCACTTTAAAGGGTTTAATCCCCCGCTATGCAACTAATCCTAACACGATGACTACTACGAGATAAAGATAAACTGTGAATATTAGCCCATACCCCGATAATTCCGGAGGTCAATCTCTATCCAAAGATAATTTCGGAGACTATTTCACTCACACCTGGGAATCTTCGAGAATTTCCCACACCGCAAGCAATGGCACCTCATCACACGAATACCACATGTGCGTCGCCTCGATCCCGATAATTCCGGAGATCAATCCCACACCACAGGTAATTCCGGAGACTATTTCACTCACACCTGGATAATTCCGGGGATTATCTCACACCGCAAGCCATACTAAGGTCCATAACCCATGTTCTCGTTCATCATATCACCACTAGTGCCTGTCCTTACCATTTAGGTTGTTTAATTACTTTACGAATCTCCTAGAGTTAGTGTACCCTACCGGACTTAACTCAATAACTGATCAACTAAAATGCCTCAACAGGCCCAACCATAAATATCTCAGCTGCCGGTAAACTAGGGTCACACACACCCTCTATAGACTCACACTCAAACATCCAAACTACTCTTTCAACATAAATTGCTCAGTTAAACTACTTGAAAACATATGTTCAGTAGAAGATAAAGTATAGAATAGTAAGTTATAGATCAAACATTTAAAGAATAAATTATTTAAAAGAACATTCAAAGATATAAGATACATCAGTATCAGTCGACTATAGAAAAGCATAAGTCGACTGTCCAGAAAGAAAATTCAATAGCTTTAAGAAAATAATTCTAAGTATAGCAGTCGACTGTAAAAGGTCATAGGTCGACTGTCCAGAGAAAAATACAATAACTTCGAGAAAATAATTCTAAGTGTTATAAGTCGACTTTGAAAGCCATAGGTCGACTGTACAGAGCGAAAATTTCAATAAATTTGAGAAAATAATTCTAAGTGGTATCAGCTGACTGTAAAAGTCATAAGTCGACTGTCCAGAATGAAATTTTATGAAAACTAGAGAACACAGCAGCCAGGTCACGTCGGTCGACTGTAAAGTCATACAGGTCGACTGTCGACCTACAGACTGCAGACTTTTGGTTGTGCACATTTCAACCGATACATAGTTTTACTTTATGAAAATAATTTCTGCGGAAAGCATATTTCTTATATGATCAAATACAACTTGTAGGATTTATAATAACCCACAAAACTAATTCAAAGTTACTTAAATTTATAAAAGTAGTGGTTTGTTAATCTCTTTCAAATAAAACATAAATTGTGCATATAATCAAAATAGAGTTTTCTTAAAAAGTTTATTGATCACAGAAATAGTTTCGTATTCAGATCCAAACCATATCAATACCAAATCTCAAAAGAAACTCCCTAATTTGGGTTCATTTCTACAAACTCACTAAATTCCTAATTTCGATTTTCATGTCATGATCTCTTGATTCATACATTTCCATTCAAATTTCTCAAAACTGAATTACTACCACAACTCACAACCATAATCAATCGATAACATCACATATCATATTTATATTCAACCCATACTCAAAAGTAATATAAGTCTCAATTTTTATTAGGTTTATGCATCAAGATTTATTTAACATCAATCCAAAAGAAGAATAGCCTTCCCACGATCTCCAATAGGTCGCTCATCAATCTCGAATCACCCACATACAATTTTATTCACAAACAACTAGGGTTTCACAAGATCCAATTTTTCGTCCATCCATCCAATTCATAATGTACATATTCATACTCAAACCCTAAACATGATTTCTAGTAGATGAAATTCAACATCCAAGATCAATCAAAATATTCATATCATTCGCATACAACATACACAAATCAGAAGGAAAATAAACAAGCCACTCACCTCGAATGAAGAAATCCGACAAGAAAGCATTTCCTTTTGCGAAATCCAAGATCCTCTCCTTAATCCTCCAAAAACAATAAAACCTTTGTTTTGTGCAGCGAAAGACGGCTGCACTTCTTTTAAATAAGCCGACTTGAGGATTTTAGGGTTTTTAAACACATTTGCAAATTACTCCCTTTGAAAATATAACTTTACATAAATAGATCCCTATATTTGGAAACTTGATAAAACCAATTAAATTGAGATTTAAAAGCAAAATAAATACCTTATTTCCACTCGGCACTCTTTGAAAAGTCCATAAAATAGTTTTGCACTTTCACCCCTCAAAATGACATTTTTTGCAAAAAGATCATTCTTTTTCTTAATATTTGCAAATAGATCCAATAAATATCAGAAAAATCTAGAAAATTTATAAAAAAATCCCAAATAATAAATTATGATTTTCCATAAAATAATTTTGGCTTTTGAACTACTCAAGAAAATATTTGCACGTGTTTCGCACGTGTAAAAAGATAAATCTCCAGAAAATATTTATTAAATCCCTAAAATCATTTTAATTCATTTATAAACCTTTTAAAAATAATATTTAAAAATACGGGGTACTACAAAGGCAGTTTTCGAGTCATGACTCCTAAAGGAAAAGGGAAGGCAGCGGCATACAGCCGAAGAGCCACTCCTCTTCCTCCTTCTCCACAACCCCAAGACCTTCCTCTTCAACTCGACCAGCAAGTTCAGCAACCGCAGCCTGAACAGCCTCCCAGGTACAGGGTGCTGCCGTGGGGGGCTCCCGTCGGAGCCGTCAAGGACAACACTCCCACCATGACCACGTCTCGGTCCGCAACCCTTCAACTAACTCTATGACTTCTCAGAGCCCTCCCGGGCAGGATCTCCATCAAGTGTACGTTAATCGACAGCAGGGGGTCGACCTCCGAACCTGCTTGAATGAAAGGCAGGCCCCTGAGGAAGTCCCTCAACACGAGCGCTAAAAAGCTCCCAGAGGCTGGTCTCCCGCAGACCAAGGTCAAGAAGAACCCCCTCCCCGAGAAGGCGAAGAGAGTCTCCTCCAAGTCATCGGCAGAGAAGCCATACTCCAATAAGCTGAGCCGCACCTAGGGACCGCCAGGCTGGAGGGGCGCCAGTCACTCAGGTCAAGTTCAAGAATTTCAAGGAAGATATCTTGCAAGCTCTCAATATCACCAAAAGTCAGGATTGGCGTGTGCCTAGCCCTCCCCATGCCCCAAGTCATGACAAGCGCACGCCTAGCCCTTGCCATACCGCCACTTATGAAGGAGAGTCCTGAGGGTCGACTAGATCCGACCGGAGGGATGAATTTGTCCGCCACTGTCTCCACGAGATGGAGAGGTGCCTCAACAGGCTCAACCATGAAGAGGAGCAGCGGACGAGGAATTTCCGCCCGAGCATGCCTCCTTTCTCCAGAACCATCATGAAAGCCCTGGTCCAAGAAAACATCAAGCCCCCTCACTTTGAGACTTACAAGGGGAATCAGACTTGGCTGACCACATCGAGAGTTTCAAAACTCTCATGATGATTCACCAGGCCACGGATGCGCTCCTTTACAAAACCTTCCTAGCCATGCTGAAGGGGCCCACGAGAGAATGGTACTTCCGAAT
The DNA here is from genome assembly GCA_017893485.1 of Hemerocallis citrina. Classification (NCBI taxonomy): domain Eukaryota; kingdom Viridiplantae; phylum Streptophyta; class Magnoliopsida; order Asparagales; family Asphodelaceae; genus Hemerocallis; species Hemerocallis citrina. The sequence goes on along the minus strand of CM030367.1, from coordinate 118,922,776 downwards.
GACCCCTGCCTCCATCTTCTCTTTCGACCAGTTCGAGGAGCTCTTCCTTACCCACTTTGTGAGTAGCCGCCGGCCGAGAAGACAAGCACATCTTTGTTGGCACCAAGTCAGAGGAAGGGCGAGCGCTTCAGGGATTATGTCAGGTGCTTTACCACATAGGCTCGGTCTATAGCCTCCCTTGATTAGTCGGTGGCTTCTTTGCATTCCGACACGACATCATCCATGCCGACCTGAAGGCATCTCTCGCTAAAAAGCCGCCCTGGGACTTCTCGGAACTCCTGTTAAGGAGTGAGAAATATATTCGGGTGGAGGCCCTCCTCCCGCTTGATCAGAAAGAGCCCCTTTCCAGGAACAAATGGAAGGGTGCAGACGAAGAAGGTGCTAAGTAGCTCCAAAAGGATAATGGTGGACAGCGCTGTCCTCCTCGTTTTAAGTAATTCATCCCTCTTAAATCTAGCATCTCGGCCATCCTAATGGAGGCCGGGAAGGAAGGGTTGCTCCAACCACCTTCGAAGATGAAGCGGGATGAAGCGGTAAGAAGAGGGACCGGGATAAATGGTGACGCTTTCATAGGGACCATGGCCACGACACAGATGACTATCGGATCCTTAAAGATGAGATCGAGGCCCTCATTCAGAGGGGGCAACTGGCTAAGTTCGTAAGGAAGGACAGAGCAGATCCTCCGCCTCCCCGAGGGGCTAACAAGCGAACTGAGAGACCTGTTGAGTCCCCTGACTCCGAAGCTGAAGCAATCTTACACCTCATTCACAGAGGCCCAATGGGGGGGAGTCGAATTCCTCTCGAAAAGCCTTCATCCGAGAGGTAAACTCAGTACAGAACCATCCCCTGCCTAAGGGCTTCGGGGTCCTCGTAACCTTTTTGGATAAAGATTTGGAAGGCGTTCGGACGCCCCACTGTGATGCCTTTGTGATCAACCTTCATATGACCAACTACGAAGTACGTCGAGTCCTGGAAAAATAATTATTAATTAGAATGATTAATTGATATTTTTTGAAAATAGATTGTTACTTTGAAAATTGAATAAATAATTCGAAAAATGATTTAAAAATTGGAAAAAATCATTGGAAGATCCAAAAGATCCCACAAACACATCTATGTACAAGGCAAGCTCAATTAAGCGCTATTAAGCCCCGTGTGCGATTCTAAAGCTCCTAAAGAACTTTGATAAAATCACGTATGCCATTAAAACAAGAAAACTACTCCCCAAAGGCTGCTAAACTAAGTCTTGGGGAGTAGGGGGCTCGTGATATGGCTAAAAATAGGATTAAATTGGGATCATTCAAGTCGGGCACAAATCTTAAAGCTCTCAGGGGTAAAATGGTAACTTCACCTACAAACGGTCCGAAATAGGAACTGGGTCTTTCTTCAAAGCCCAATACACCAAAAACGGATCTATCCTATTGGGTATGGGTGGAAACCCATTACAAACCAACCTAGATATTTAAAGAGTAATTCAGATTCGTGATTATCTCTAAGAGGCGGTTTAAACCGCCTCTCTTATCATGAAACGAGTTAAAACTCTACTTCTTATCCAAAAACATCGGGACATAGAAATAAATGATTATCTCTAAACTGTCTCTAAAGGGAACTGTAAATACCCTCTCCCCCCACCATAAAAAAGTAATCATTTTTTTTCCACAAATCGCTCTTTCATAATCTTCCTGATTACTGACTTGAGCGTCGGAGGATTCGTCACCGGGATCCATCCCGATTTATCGAACTTTTTGCTAGAGTAACCCTGTGTTTCATTTTATGTATTTTGGAGTGTATTTTTCATTTTTGTGTATTTTTATATCTCTTGTATTTTTCGGAACCGTATATTGGATTATTTTCAATATATATTCTTTTTCTTTCATTTTTGACCTCCTTGTGCTGATTGTTCGTCGTTTTGTTCATTTTTGCCATTTTGAGTTCTTTTTCTCATTTTCTTGGCCTCGTTCATTATTATTATTTATTTTAGTGATGTGATGGACTTTTGGTGGTGGTTTTCCCAAATTATGATTTTTTGACCCTTAAGGAGATTTTTAGGAGCCATAGAATTCAGTATATATTGTATCATCAATTGAAATCTTACTTCATATTGATACCCACTACCCATTAACCCATATTTAATCCCCATATAAATCTCCTAACACCCCTTAAACCCTAACCCTAATCTCTTTTCCTCTCTATTTGATCCCGGCCTCCCTCTCCTTGGTGTGCAACCGGCCTCTCCCCATCTCCTTGCTCCCGGCTTGTGCTTCCATACCCCAATCCGATAGCCCCCTAGCCTTGCCGACCATACAAGCCTCCCTAACTCCGGCCACACCATCTCTATACATCAACCCGACAACTCCAAACCATTCCTTGGTTGGCCGGCTGCTCCAAACAGCACCACCACCATTAGCAAATCATCACACAACTCCTCTTTGTGTTCCTTGAAGTGGGTATTCGCCCCTTCGTTCGTTGCATCAAGGAGAGCGATCGTGTAGGCATTTTGGTTCGTGGGTTCGCTTCGAACCGCATTGGAAGGAATTCTGTTCGTGGGTTTTGCACTTAGGCTATTTGGCATCGTGTTTCACTCCATTAAGAGGCATGTAACTTGTACTAAAATTCCTTAGGTTGAAACAAGTCAAAAAGTTCACATATAGTGTAGTTGGGTCTAGAGACAACCAAAAATTGTATTTTTATTGATGGGTTTTGTCTCTATTGTGTTAATTGGCCATATATGACTTATGACACCAAGTTTGATAGGATAATAACATAGGTTATGCCCAAAATTGGATTTTTGTTCGTGTATGTGATTAATTGTATGATATGTGTTTGATTGATTGCCCATATAAAAATAATAGGCTTGGACATGTTAGAAACCATTAATAGTGATATTTAGATGTTTGGTAGGTTGTATTTCAAATTTGGTTGAGTTTGGTTGAATATTATGAAAGTTATGTTGATTTTAAGTAGAGAAATCTGTATTTTGCAGTCTGTTCTGTGTTGTTTACTGTTTTCACCCATGCTACAATCCGAATTTGAACTTCAAAATTAAAAGTGAGTTCTAGATAATTTTGTCTAATTTCAATTCACACTGGTTTTACTTCATTTGGAGTTCGTATGAATGAGTTATGATGTTCTTGGTACAGACGTGTCAGTAGTTTTCCAGATTCTTTTTGTGTAAATTTTGCTAACAATTTATTTTCAAGAACTAGGCTATACATAATCTATTGATATAATATTTTGGTCAGTGTTTCCTCATGATGTTAGGGACTTCTCAGATTTTTGGTGTATTTTAAAGATAAGTTTTGTGCGATGTTTCATATTCTTTTCTAAATTCATCTTATGCTGTAATTTGCGTGTTGTTCAGTATAGAACCTTGTTTTCACTCTATTTCTTTATACTGTATGAAAATTATTTGTGAAATATGAAAGTTATTAAATTTTATCTATTTTCACTTTGTTTTGGCGGAATTGGATTTTGATTCACTGATTGCGAGATATCCTTGTTTTCGTACAGCAGTGTTGAGAAATTCCAGATTCATCCAACTATGATTTTGTGTTACTTTTTATTTTTTATGGCTTATCTATACTTACTGGAATATTATGAAACTTGTTATTTTGAGTCTATACTTATAGTGGAATAACCCAGATTTTTGGTGGAATTATTTGATGTATTTTCATGCTGTTTTCATGCTTTTGAAGTCGTTCCCCTGTTTTCTGGCTGAACATTAAATCTGTATTCGAATAAGTTTTGAGTTGAGATGTTGTGAACTAGTATGTGACTTTATTATATGCGTTGGAATCGTGTGGATGTCTAGTTTCCAGATCCTTCAACGGATCTAGGTTTGCATTTCTGTAGAGTCCAGAATCTCTGTTTGAGTACTGATTGGTCTTGCTGTCCTGATTATGAACATACACTTTTGTGCTCGTTTATGTGACTCCATATTATCTATACTTGCTGATGTGATTTCCTGAACCTAAACCTGATTATATCATGTTAGTTTGATACTATTTCGCACACATTCATGTCTGTTTAATAACCATAATAAAAGTAATCAGGCCGGAGTTTAATGGGAAAGATCTAGTAGTGGAAAAACATAGAAATGTGTACTTAGAAGGGGGCCCGTGTTTCTCATATAATTATATGTATTCTGACCCTGTCTACATTACTTCTTATATATGAAGGTGTAGAGTAGAAGAGAACCACTAGGTTCTATCTGTCTGTTTCTGACCCTATCTACATTACTTCTTATAGGAAGGTGTTGAAAAGAAGAGAACCATTAGGTTCTATCTGTCTGTTATTTGATATCTGTCTGACCCTGAGTACACGGCTCTATATGATCCCTTACGAAATCTACAAATGCAATTGTTTTGAATGTAGCAACCATGTGATAAAAGTATGGCGCATGAAGTGCTACCTAGATAGTAATCACACAAGACTTACATAAATCTGAATCTGTTTCTGAAATCTGAACCTGAATCTGAATCTGTTTCTGAAGTCTGAGTCTAAATCTGTTATATGGAAATCTGAAATCTGTTATCTGATTACCTGACATATCTGTTATCTGACACTTGACACTTGACACTTGAGACATATGTTAGGAAATCAGGTTAGTTGATTTTGCCATACCATACTAGGTCTGCTTCTGCTAGTAATTAAATATGTTAGTTTCCCCATGTGCTTGTATCCTACATTATTTGTGTCCCGCGCTTGCAATTGACGGGTACTTATTTTCTTCTTTTCCCCTTTTCCTGCAAATTTACTTATTGCAGATCAGGTTGGATAGCTGCTTGATGGTAATGGCGAAAGAATGTATTAACTTGGAAATTTCTGTTTTCTGCTTTTTATTAGTTGTTGCTTGAACAATGAACAAGTTGTATTTGGTTTATTTGGATATTATTTGTATTTGGGCGATGTGACCCAGAATATTATTTTTCTCCAGACTCTAATTTTATTTGGGAATATTGTTTTTGATTTCAAGTAAATTTCTGTTGGTAACTTTGATTCAATTTTGCATGTTGGTTCCACCTTTTTCTTCCGACTCTGATATATTCTGTGATGTGTTGCAAAGATTCTGAAATAGCTTAAGGATGATAATAATCATTCGCTGGGTTTTCGTTACGTATCCGTATTCCGTATTCCTTTTTGGGAAGCGGGGCTTGATAGGATTTTTAGTGGTATCAGAGCATCAGGTTTGGCTAATGTATCAGGCAACTAATATATTAGACAAGCTTGGCTCGAATTGGGATCTGCACAACACTTCACGAACCATGCATGCATAAATGAAACACAATACAAACTCAGATTCTGGATGCTAATTGTTTTTGGTTTTGTGCAGACTATGGCTCGCAGAGGTTCTACTTCCCAGTCACAGGTTGATCCAATTGAGGCTGTCACTGCTGTGCTTGAGCGGCTGATTAATCAGCAGCAAAACCACAGTGATCTGGTGATGGTTGCCCTTGAAGCTGCCCGAGTTCCGCCTCCTGTTGCGTCTGTGCAGGAAACTCTTCTGCCTCGCCCAGGGACAGTTGCAGACTTTATGAGGCTGCATCCCGATCGTTTTTCCGGCACTGAGATGCCTTTGGAGGCTGAACAGTGGCTGATCCGGACTGAGCGCTTGTTGGCAGCGGCTCGTGTTGCAGAGGCTGATCGGGTGGACGTGGTTTCTATCCAGCTGGTTGATTTAGCACATATCTGGTGGATGGCTAAGTCTGAGCTTCTTGAGAGGCCTATTGCTTGGGCTACTTTTACTCGGAGATTCTTGGAGAAGTTCTTGCCCAGTAGTACTCGTGTCGAGATGGAACAACAATTCCTGACCCTAAAACAGGTTAAGTCATTGTTCTATTTTGGATTTGTTACAATATTACATGATCGAATATGAATGTTGTAACGTGGACTTTCTTGCAACAGGGTTCCAGGACAGTGGATGAGTACGCTGCTGAGTTTACTAGGCTTAGCCGCTTCGCTGCCATTCTTGTGGCTACCGAAGAGGATATGGCTCGTAGATTCACAAATGGGCTTGAACAAGATATCAAGAGGCATTTGGTCTCTCTTTGTCTGCGTACTTATGTTGAGGCCCTTGAAGTAGATCGAGCTCAGGAGGAGGCTCGTGGTGGTGCGTCGTATTCTCAGCAGACTGTTCCGCATTCTGCTGCTAGGTCTGGTGGTCCTGTTCGGAGGCATGTCCCAACCGATCCGGTCAGGGCAGCTCTGTGTCCTTCTTCTGGGTTTCTGAATGGTGGTTTTTGCGACTACTGTCAGGTGTCAATGCCAGATTGTCGGTCAGAGGACTGCTGTTCCGAGGAGAGGTCAAGCTTTCAACTTGACTGCCGCAGATGTTGAGATCGCTGAAGGAGTTGTGGCAGGTATATTTTGTTTTATTGTTTTACTGTTTTGTTCCTTTTGTTTATTTTCCTTTAGTCTTGCTTTGCTTCCCTTGCTATGTTCCCTGCATTGTTGTTTTCCCTCACCCTTGATCTTGTATGTTTTTTTCCTTGCCTTTGATCTTATAGGTATCATCCTTGTTTGCTTTTTTCCTGCATATGTTCTTTTTAATTCTGGGGCAACCCATTATTTTGTCTCCTCTCGATTTGTCGCTCATCATCAGTTAGAATGCAGCAACATGTCAGAGGCTTGGAACATCGTGACAGGTAGGGGAGTGGTCAGTTGTTCCCGTGAGTGCAGGCAATGTCCCGTTGTTATTGGGGACGCAGATTTCAAAGCCAACCTGATTATAATTGGAAGTTCAGGATTCGACGTTATTCTGGGTATGGATTGGCTGGGTGAAGCCCATGCCTTTATTGATTGTCGTGCCAAGAAAGTTGTCTTCAGAATTCCAAATCGGGCAGTATTTGAGTTCCATGCCAGGGAATCTTCTCTTGGTCGAGCAAAGACTACAGTTGAACAGGTGGATTGTGCAATGGAACTGCATTCAGGCTGTGAGGCAGCGCCTCTCGTAGTTCGAGATTTCATGGATGTTTTTCCAGATGAGTTGCCTAGCTTACCCCCTGATAGGGAAGTGGAGTTCGGTATTGATGTTCATGTAATACCCCGATTTTCCTTAATACATAAAGATTATTTATTTTTGCATATGGTATGCTTGTATAGCATGTTGACTATTATTTCTCCACATGATGAATAAATTATATTGTTTTCCTATAAAGCATTTTTTTGAAAAAAGCCCAATGTTGATTTGTTTATTTTCTCTTTTAAAATATTTATTTTGGCCCAAATGAACTTAAGCCCATAAATTTAACCTTTTACTTATTTTCCTACAACTTATTTTGTGTAACACTTTTTCTATATATGAAACTTATTTTTTTGTACAAATTTTATTAGTGTGAGTTGTGCATGCACGTGCATTTTGCACACACGTGCATTGAACACTCTTCCTTTGGCCGGATTGTGGGTAGTGTAGTGGGATCATGGGCGGTTAAGTTGTGTGAGTGTGGGTAGTTTCTCAACCCCCTAATGCATCTCAACCTTTGATCTTGCAACTCCCCAATAGATCTTAGCCCTCTATTCTATTTATCTCCTAGTATAAATACCCCTCCCTTTTCCCTATCTCTTTTACACTAAGATTTTCTAAGATTTAGTGAGAGCATTCGTGAGTTTGTGTGTGTGCTTTCCTGTGGAGGCCGAGTAGCATCTGAAGGATCGGTGTCGAGCAAAGGAGCAAGGAGCAAGAAGGCGTTCTTTACTTCGAGGAGCTTTTGTGGGATTTCGATTACTTCTTCATATAAGGTGGGTGTTTCTCAGGACTTCTAATGTAGGAATGATACCATAATTATTATGATTGCTACCATGTTATAAAAAGTGAATTGAATGTAGTAGAAATTGCTCGAACATGCTATTAATATTGAGAACGGGACTGTCGGTACAGTCGACTGCCATGTGAGCCAGCCGACTGGTACGAGACACCTTTTTCATGATGCGTTGATAAACATGTGTGCGAATGGACTTGATGGTGTGATTACTAAATTGATATTTTCCCTATGACACATATGATGGAGGGAAGGTAAATGAATGAAAAGAGCTAGTGATGATTAATAACTTAGAATTGTCGGAGCAGTCGATTGATGTTGTGTTAAGTCGACTGGTACTTCAATCTGATTGTGACTATTTGGAAGTTTCATAAATTAAGATATTCCATTATGTAGACCCAGCATGATGACTTGAGATTTATATCTTTATCTTCGTAAGGAAGTTATGAATATGTGTGAATGCATGTTTAAGAAATTTCCCTTGAGGAAGTGATAACATTCGTAACTTGAAGTTTCGTGATTGTAATATTACTGAACAAGAGAACCCTGTTTATGAAACATGAATTTATGTATACTGTAAATTGATATCATGATACAAGTACATGTAAGAACTGTAGATAATCCTTTAATTTGAAAAGATGGATCTGTCCAGTCGACCGAATGCGTGTAGCAAGTCGACTGATTTGGACTTGGAATTGTGCTGTTGAAATACCAGGACAGACGACTTGTTGATGAACAGTCGACTGTCACGTGGACAATATTGTGAACATGAAAAGTTGCGGGACAGGCGACTGGTTGTGTACAACAGTCGACTATCCCGAGCATTTATGATGAACCTGTATGTGACTGTATGAGTCGACTGGTGTTCTTCCAAGTCGACTGTACAGAATGGACTTTGATATATTTGAATTTCATGTTATTTGCTGTTGGTAATTGTGAACTTATGATTTAAGTCGATGGACTCTGTATATGGCTGTATAAATTATGGGAAATGAATCATAGATGAGAATTGAGAATTAAATGAAATTATGAAAGGCTAAATCATGATAAGAAAGTCTGTGAGACTCTAAAATGAATTATGAGCTGAGGATGCTCAATTGGATATTGTGAATTTGAAATTGAACGAAAGAGTAGCTAAGTCTCCTCGGCAGTGAAATGAAATGATATTGAGAAATAGACCAAGGTTGGTCATGTGAAATGAAATGATAAGTCCGGTTTGATGGAGAGGCTAACTCTATAGCTTGATTTTTATTCATGATTCTAATATAACTTTAATACATAGTGTGGAGGTGATGAAAGTGAGAGAAAAACATAAGTATGAGAACTAGAGTTTACGGTGTAGGTGTGTGAACCGCAGAATGCATGCTTGATGAGTCAAGACATGGCGCGGGCACAACTCAGAATGATCGGACTTTAGTCACACTTGTGGGATGTTTGGTGACTGCAAGAGGATCGTGTTCAGGGAGGAGGCTTGAATTGCCACAGAATGCATGCTTGATGAGTCAAGACATGGCGTGGGGTTTCCCTCCAGGGTCCAGTGTACGAGCTTGTACTCATAAACCATTTAAGATACTCACCGTAATTACAGAAGTAGAGTAAATCATGGCGAGGGATTGAACCCTATAAAATGAAGAACGATTAAGAGGCTTGCCCTCGAACCTATGTAGTATGGGATGCATAGAATTCGAACAAGTGCGCATTAGTGTCATGTGAAATTAAGTAAATGCATTAAGGATTAAGTGCACAATCACGACACGACATCTTTAAGAGTTCCCTTTTATTTACATGCTTATTATGAATAAATTGTGATTTTGTTAAGAAATGAGATTCATTATACTGTTTCTGGCATAGAGAGGATGGCCATGTATAATTATCGTCGGTTGAATAAACTAACGTACCCACAGTTTTGTATGCAGGATAAATTACATGTAAAGAGGAATGGATGCATAAAGATCTTATTATGTTGTTGTTCATTTATGTAAATGTTGTATATTTTGCTTCCGCTGTGTAAATTTGAATGTAAGATGTTGTAACTCTGATGTAAAAAGAAAAGTTTGAATTTCCTTGTAAAATTGTACTCAAATAAAGTGAAAAGATCCTGTAGAACATCTCGAATTCAGTGATTTGGGATTCGGGGCGTTGCAGTTCAGCCTGGAACAGAACCGATATCGAAGAGTCCCTAAAGGATGGCACCGGTTGAGCTGGCAGAGCTTAAGGTGCAGATTCAGCAGTTATTTGATTTAGGTTTCATCAGACCTAGTGTTTGTCCTTGGGGTGCTCCGGTCCTTTTTGTTGATAAGAAGGATCGTAGCCGTCGTATGTGCATGGATTATCGAGAGTTGAACAGAGTTACGGTAAAGAATCAGTATCCATTACCCAGGATTGATGATTTGTTTGATCAGCTGAGTGGGGCTGCTGTTTTCTCGAAGTTGGATCTTCATTCTGGATATCACCAAGTTACGGTGAAGGCTGCAGATATACTGAAGACTGCTTTCAGGACTAGATACGGGCACTATGAGTATCTTGTGATGTCTTTCGGGGTCACGAACCCACCGGTATGAACCGGGTGTTCTCTCAGTACTTGGATAATTTCGTGGTGGTCTTTATCGATGATATTTTGGTGTGCTCTCGGAATCGGGAAGATCATGCTGAGCATTTTAGAGTGGTTCTGCAGACTATGAGAGAGCATCAGCTCTATGGGAAACTTAGCAAGTGCGAGTTTTGGCTCGACAGGATTTCTTTCTTGGGGCATATTATTTCTGGTGATGGTATTTCTATGGATCCTGCCAAGATTGAGGCTGTGAAGGATTGGCCTATTCCCAAGTTAGTTTCAGAAGTCAGGAGTTTTCTTGGTTTGACTGGCTATTATCGGAAGTTCGTTCAGGATTTTTCAAAGATAGCAGGACCTTTGACTAAATTGACTGGGAAGGATCAGAGATTTTGTTGGTCTGATGAGTGCAATGAGGCTTTCGTTGAGTTGAAGGACAGATTGATGTTAGTACCCATGTTGACTATTCCATATGGTTCAGGTGGGTTTGTAGTTCACTGTGATGCTTCTGATAAGGGTCTTGGAGCAATTCTTATGGAGAAGGGCCGTGTTGTTGCGTATGCATCGAGGTAGTTGAGGCCGCATGAGAAGAACTATCCTACTCATGACTTGGAGTTAGCGGCAGTGATTTTTACTTTGAAGCTATGGAGACATTGTTTGCTTGGAGACCGAGTGGAGATCTTTACAGACCACAAAAGTCTCAAGTACGTCTTCACCCAGAAGGAGTTAAACATGAGGCAAAGGCGTTGGTTGGAACTTATGGCCGATTATGACATCAGTTTGCAATACTATCCTCGTAAAGTAAACTTGGTGCCTGATGCTTTGAGCAGGAGACCAGCATTTTTGTTTCTTACTCAGCAGAGAGATCTCATTGAGCAGATGAGGAGGTTGGAGCTTGATGTTGTGTTGCTGAGTTCTGGTCGAAGTTGTTTGGCGCTCCAGCTGCAGTCGTCTCTTGTTGAGCAGATTAAAGAGGCGCAGGCTAGTGATGTGCAGTTGCAGAAATTTTTGAGATTGAGTCTAGGTCAAGGACGGACATGGTTATCCATGCAGATGGTTCTCTTCGTTTTGGTTCCCGGTTATGTGTCCCTAAGAGTGAAGTTCGTCAGAGGTTGCTTGAAGAAGCTCATCAGTCTTCGTATTCTATCCATCCTGGAGGTACTAAGATGTATCGGGATTTGAAGCTTCATTTCTGGTGGCATGGTATGAAAAGGGTTGTTGCTCGGTTTATTTCTCAGTGTTTGATCTGCCAGCAGGTTAAGGCAGAACATCAGAGAACTGCTGGACTTCTTCAACCGCTTCCTATTTCAGAGTGGAAGTGGGAACATATCACCATGGATTTTGTGATTGCTTTGCCGAGGAGTCCTAAGGGTCATAATGCTATTTGGGTGATTGTTGACCGTCTGACGAAGAGTGCTCACTTCATTCCTTTTCGTGTTGGTCAGTCTACTGAAAGCCTTGCTGAGAGGTACATGCAAGAGATTGTTCGACTTCATGGGGTTCCAGTTAGTATTGTATCCGACAGGGATACGAGATTCAGATCTCAGTTTTGGGAGAGTCTTCAGAGCAGTTTGGGAAGCAAATTAAAGTACAGTACAGCTTTTCATCCCCAGACTGATGGACAGTCAGAGCGGACTATTCTGATTCTGGAGGACATGTTGAGGTCCTGCATGCTTCAGTTTGGTGGGTCTTGGGAGGATCATTTGCACCTTTTAGAGTTCTCGTACAACAACAGCTTTCAAGCCAGTATTAAAGCTGCTCCGTTCGAGGCACTCTATGGACGGAAGTGTAGGTCACCAGTGTGCTGGGATGACATTGGTGAGAGGAAGTTGTTGAGTCCAAAGAAGATCACCAAGACAGTGGATGTAGTGGTTCAGATCAGGAAGCACTTGCAGGCAGCTCAGGACAGGCAGAGGCGGTGGGCTGATGTTTATCGCAGGGCGTTGGAGTTTGCTGTTGGTGACCACGTTTTCCTCAAGGTATTTCCGTGGCACAGTGTCATTCGGTTCGGTGGTGGGGGCAAGCTTAGCTCGAGGTTTATTAGACCGTTTGAGATTTTGGAGAGAGTAGGCAAGGTGGCCTATCGTCTCCCATTGCCGATAGCTTTATCAGGAGTGCACGATGTTTTCCATGTCTCACAACTCAGGAGGTATATCCGAGATGAGAGCCACGTGATCGACTATTCAGAGTTGACCGTTAGACCGGATTTGACTTGTGAGATTCTGCCAGTTGCTATTGTGGATCGGCGGGAGAAAGTGCTTAAAAATAAGGTCATCATGCTGGTTCGTGTTGCTTGGAATCCTCACTCGCCTGGTGAGTCGACATGGGAGTTGGAGGAGGAAATTCAGCAGAAGTTTCCTCATTTGTTTGAGTAGTTGCTTTGGTTTTGTTTTGTTTTTCTTGTTTTTGGGGTTACCCTATGTATCCTTCTTTTGAATTTCGAGGATGAAATTTTTTGTTAGGTGGGAAGGATTGTAACCCCTGTGTTTTATTTTATGTATTTTGGAGTCTATTTTTTATTTTTGTGTATTTTTATATCTCTTGTATTTTTTGGAACCGTATATTGGATTATTTTCAATATATATTCTTTTTCTTTCATTTTAGACCTCCTTGTGCTGATTGTTCGTCGTTTTGTTCATTTTCGCCATTTTGAGTTCTTTTTCTCATTTTCTTGGCCTCGTTCATTATTATTATTTATTTTAGTGATGTGATGGATTTTTGGTGATGGTTTTCCCAAATTATGATTTTTGACCCTTAAGGAGATTTTTAGGAGCCAGAGAATTCACTATATATTGTATCCCCAATTGAAATCTACCCAATACCCATTACCCAATTATATACCTATTACTTCATATTGATACCCACTACCCATTAACCCATATTTAATCCCCATATAAATCTCCTAACACCTCTTAAACCTTAACCCTAATCCCTTTTCCTCTCTATTTGATCCCGGCCTCCCTCTCCTTGGTGTGCAACTGGCCTCTCCCCATCTCATTGCTCCCGGCCTGTGCTTCCATACCCCAATCCGACAGCCCCCTAGCCTTGCCGACCAACAAGCCTCCCTAACTCCGGCCACACCATCTTCATACATCAACCCGACAACTCTAAACCCTTCCTTGGTTGGCTGGCTGCTCCAAACAGCACCACCACCATTAGCAAATCATCACACAACTCCTCTTTGTGTTCCTTGAAGTGGGTTTTCGTCCCTTCGTTCGTTGCATCAAAGAGAGCGATCGTGTAGGCGTTTTGGTTCGTGGGTTCGCTTGGAACCGCGTTGGAAGGAATTTTGTTCGTGGGTTTTGCACTTAGGCTATTTGGCATCGTGTTTCACTCCATTAAGAGGCAAGTAACTTGTACTAAAATTCCTTAGGTTGAAACAAGTCAAAAAGTTCACATATAGTCTGGTTGGGTCTAGAGACAACCAAAAATTGTATTTTTATTGATGGGTTTTGTCTCTATTGTGTTAATTGGCCATATATGACTTATGACACCAAGTTTGATAGGATAATAACATAGGTTATGCCCAAAATTGGATTTTTGTTCGTGTATGTGATTAATTGTATGATATGTGTTTGATTTATTGCCCATATGAAAATAATAGGCTTGGACATGTTAGAAACCCTTAATAGTGATATTTAGATGTTTGGTAGGATGTATTTCAAATTTGGTTGAGTTTGGTTGAATATTATGAAAGTTATGTTGATCTTAAGTAGATGTGTGAAATCTGTATTTTGCAATCTGTTCTGTGTTGTTTGCTGTTTTCACCCATGCTACAGTCCGAATTTGAACTTCAAAATTAAAAGTGAATTCTAGATAATTTTGTTTACTTTCAAACCCCACTGATTTTACTGCATTTGGAGTTCGTATGAATGAGTTATGATGTTCTTGGTACAGACGTGTCGGTAGTTTTTCAGATTTTGTTTGTGTAAATTTTGCTAACAATTTATTTTCAAGAACTAGGCTATACATAATCTATTGGTATAATATTTTGGTCAGTGTTTCCTCATGATGTTAGGGACTTCTCAGATTTTTGGTGTATTTTAAAGATAAGTTTTGTGCGATGTTTCATATTCTTTTCTAAATTCATCTTATGCTGTAATTTACGTGCTGTTCAGTATAGAACCTTGTTTTCACTCTATTTCTTTATACTGTATGAAAATTATTTTTGAAATATGAAAGTTAGTAAATTTTATCTATTTTTCACGTCGTTTTGGTGTAATTGGATTTCGATTCACTGATTGCGAGATATCCTTGTTTTCGTACAGCAGTGTTGAGAAATTCCAGATTCATCCAACTATGATTTTGTGTTACTTTTTATTTTTGATGGCTTATCTATACTTACTGGAATATTATGAAACTTGTTATTCTGAGTCTATACTTATAGGGGTATACCCCAGATTTTTAGTGTAATTATTTGATGTATTTTCATGCTGTTTTCATGCTTTTGAAGTCGTTCCCCTGTTTTCTGGCTGAACATAAATTCTGTATTCGAATCAGTTTTGAGTTGAGATGTTGTGAACTAGTATGTGACTTTATTTTATGCGTTGGAATCGTGTGGATGTCTAGTTTCTAGATCCTTCGACGGATCTAGGTTTGCATTTCTGTAGAGTCCAGAATCTCTGTTTTAGTACTGATTGGTCTTGCTGTCCTGATTATGAACATACACTTTTGTGCTCGTTTATGTGACTCCATATTATCTATACTTGCTGATGTGATTTTGTGAACCTAAACCTGATTATATCATTTTAGTTTGACACTATTTTGCACACATTCATATCTGTTTAATAACCATAATAAAAGTAATCAAGCCGGAGTATATTGGGAAAGATCTAGTAGTGGCAAAGCATAGAAATGTGTACTTAGAAGGGAGCCCGTGTTTCCCATATAATTATCTGTATTCTGACCCTGTCTACATTACTTCTTATATATGAAGGTTTAGTGTAGAAGAGAACCACTAGGTTCTATCTGTCTGTTTCTGACCCTGTCTACATTACTTCTTATAGGAAGGTGTAGAGAAAAAGAGAACCACTAGGTTCTATCTGTCTGTTATCTGATATCTGTCTGACCCTGAGTACACGGCCCTATATGATCCCCTACGAAATCTACAAACGCAATTATTTTGAATGTAGCAACCATGTGATAAAAGTATGGCGCATGAAGTGCTACCTAGATAGTAATCACACAAGACTTACATAAATCTGAATCTGTTTCAGAAATTTGAATCTGAATCTGAATCTATTTCTGAAGTCTGAGTCTGAATCTGTTATATGGAAATCTGAAATCTATTATCTGATTACCTGACATATCTGTTATCTGATTACCTGACATATCTGTTATCTGACACTTGACACTTAACACTTGAGACATATGTTAGGATACCAGGTTAGTTGATTTTGCCATACCATGCTAGGTCCATTTCTGCTAGTAATTAAATATGTTAGTTTCGCCATGTGCTTGTATCCTACATTATTTGTGACCCGCGACTTGCAATTGACGGGTACTTGTTTTCTTCTTTTCCCCTTTTCCTGCAAATTTACTTATTGCAGATCAGGTTGGACAACTGCTTGATGGTAATGGCGAAAGGATGCATTTACTTGGAAATTTCTATTTTCTGCTTTTTATTAGTTGTTGCTTGAACAATGAACAAGTTGTATTTGGTTTATTTGGATATTATTTGTATTTGGGCGATGTGACCCAGAATATTGTTTTTCTCCAGACTCTGATTATATTTGGGAATATTGTATTTGATTTCAAGTAAATTTCTGTTGGTAACTTTGATTCAATTTTGCATGTTGGTTCCACCTTTTGCTTCCGACTCTGATATATTCTGAAACAGCTTAAGGATGATAATAATCATTCGCTGGGCTTTTGTTACGTATCCGTATTCTGTATTCCTTTTTAGGAAGCGGAGCGTGACAGCTGGTTAACGGCAGCAGCGAGAAACGGTCAAACGACGGCCAAAAGTCAACAGGTTTGCCTTATTTGTTTCCAAAAGAATCCACAAATTCATCTGTTTACTCACACATCAAAAATCACCAACAACAGATTGATAGATAGATAGATAGATAGATAGAAAGATACATAGAAAGATAGATAGTAATTTACACATGTGATGCACATTTAATATATTAAAAAAATTAAAGTAAAAAATCTGACATTGTGAGGACTCGAACCTTAGACCTCCTTTCATATTAGTTATACACGTTGAATGCACACGTTGGTAGATTTACAAATGACACAGGTACTGTTCTTTTTATTGCCTCTTACCTCTTATAAGAGATATATAAAAGCCTCTTTTAGAGGTATTCTTTTTATATAAAAATAACCTCTTATAAGAACCTCTTATAAGAGATTTCTATTCTTTTTCACCTCTTATAAGAGCCTTTTCTTTACTTTTACATATTTTTGCCCTTACTATATAATTTCTCTATTTGTACTTTGGGGTAATATAGACTTTTTAAGTGATAGAAGACTTATAAGAATTTGAAAGAGGCTACTATAAGCTGTTTAGGCTTATAAGCGATTTTGGGGGAAATTGCTTATAAGAGGTTAAAAAAAGAACGCTAAAAATTATGGGAAAAGAGGTAGACCACCTTTTATAAGAGGTGAATCGTTTATAAGAGGAGAAAACGAACAATACCTAAGGCTTTCTCCTATTATAATATTAGAGATTAGGGATTAGAGATGTGGGCATGTAGTTATTATGAAGTTACCGTCTCACCCAATTAGAAACTTCGAGATTCGTGCTGAAATCGGACGACTTTGATTAGCTGTAATTTTTGCCCAGGTCGGAACAGACATAATTGTTTTTTTAGGACTAATTTTGAAAATATTTGCAAAAAGAGGACAATGACCAAAATATTTGCAACTAAGGAATAGTTTTTAATTAATATTCTATGCTTACTATCCTATAAATTTTTCTATAGAATGTGTGATCTATCTGCAATTTTAAAATTTATTTTTGTAATATATTCTATTTATCTTATCTAATTAATTTTTTAACTACTTATATTGTACTAAATATTTTTAGAAAACCAGATGAGAATTACTTACTTAAAAACGTGGTTCTGATACCAACTGGGGTGCAAAACGTGAAATCTCCTGAAAAATAGAATTAAACAGAGTATCAAAAAACTTTAAAGATCTGCAAAATAATATTCTTCAAAATAATGTGCTTTGTCTATCACAAAAGTATTAAAGTAATCAAGCATGAGTTCAATATCTCTCATAGAATCTGACTCTGTCTCAGATATTTCACTACTACTATTATATGAAGTTTCTTTGAGTTCTTCCATGTTACCGCTAAATCTGGTGTGGGGGTAAACAGATAGAATTTGTGAGTTCTTGGAAAACCTGAATAGCAAAACCTAACCTTTTCCGCCGGAGTTCGATCGATGACTCCCGCCGTTCACCTGCAAAAAGTGCGAGACACCGGGGTTGATCCCGGCGACGCACCCTCCGACGCTCAAGTCAGTTATCAGGAAGATTATGAAAGAGCATAAATTGGCAAAAGATTGATTACCTCATACTGGTGGTAGATGGGGGGTATTTATAGTTGCCTTAGGGATCAGATTAGGAATGTAATCCCCGTGATCTGATAAGGAAGGTAATCCTAGTAATCAGATAAGGAATGTAATTCCTAATTCCCAGTGAAAAGATAGATGTAAATCAGGGCCGTTGATTAGATTAATCAGGGACCTTGAGTTTATCTTGCTGGACTGGGTACGCAACGGGTTGAAGCCCGCGCCCAGTTGGAGATGGATCCGTTTGCGGGTTAATGGGCCTTTGGGATGGAGACCCTGTACCCGCTTTGGACCCTCTTGTAGGTGAAATTACCGTTTTACCCCTAAGCTTTAGGATTCGTGTTCGATTTGGACGGTCCCGATTTAACCCCATTTTTAGCCATATCACGAGCCCCCCACTCCCGAAGACTGTTGTTTAATCAGCCTTTGAGGAGTAGTTTCACTGTTTTTAATGGCTAGCGGAGTTGTATCGGAGTCAAAATGGAACGTTTCGAATTTCTGAATGAGGTAGTATGGTAATTTTTCATGTTGGTTGCATTCTAGGTTGCTGTGGAGCTGTTTGGGTCATGTGGTATTTTTACACGAATTTCTATTTATTTTTCGGAATATTTACTTAATTTCACGAAGTGTCGATTAGTCGTTCGGGGGTCTTAACAGATTGTCCTGGACGATAATTACTCACTCGGGGGTTCGTAAATGTTTCCCCAATTTTATAATTATTTTCCAGAATTTTTAATTAATTTTCCCGAATTTTTAATCATTTTTTCGCAATTTTTAAATAAATAAAACGATTAAAATAAATAAAAACTGATTTTAAATACCTAATTATGGCGTGGCGTGATCTGGATCGTTGATCTCGCGTGAGCGCAAATTTCTGAGAGATCTAGTGGTGGTAATCGCTCGACAGCTTTTTTCTCCGTTTTGGGGCTCGGCAAGGCACTTGCTCGGCTGCCGACCGAGGGTATAGGCGCTCGGTCATCCGAGCGACGTGGCGCAATCTTGGCCGTCGGCTCCTGGCACGAATCTCGAGGCAGGCGCGTTTCCCAAAAAAATGTTATCTTGTCGTTTAGCGCACGTGACACGATCTGGACCGTCCATCATAACTGGCGCAAATTTTTGAGAGATCCAACGGTTGGGAGCGCTCGGCCGCAATTTTCTTCACTTTCGAGGGTCGGATGGGCACTTGCTCGGCTGCCTACCGGAGGCCAAACGGCTGCTTGGTGTAGCTCGGCAGCGCTCATATAGCTCGGTAGCCGAGCAATCGATTCGATGGCCGAAGTGTCTGTTCGGTTGCCGAGCATGTAGCTCGGAGACCGAGCATGTAGTTCGGATTGCCGATTGCCCCTGTCCGGTCTGCCGAGCGACGTGGGGTGATCTAGATCGTTGGATCTTGGCGTGGATCTCGAGGTCGGCGCAGTTCCCAAGAAAACACTATCTTGTCGTTTAGTGGCGCTGGCAAGATCTGGACCGTCTGATTGAGATCTTACACGAATGTTGAGGAGAAAGTGTTTTTCTCCGTTTTGGAGCTTGGATGGGTACTTGCTCGGAATCCGAGCGGAACCTTCGAAGCTTGGTTCGGATCACCTATCGCTCGGAGCTTGTCGAGAGTTTATGCCGAGCAATAGGACTTGAACAAAATCGTTTGGGCTTTCGTAACGCTTCAGGGGCAGGTCAAGAGTTGCATCCTTTCGTTTCGAAGTCTAAGCCGCTCGGCTATGAAGTCGTTTGGACTTTTGTAACGCTCCGAGGGCCGATCAAGAGTCGTACCCTTACGTTACAAAGTCCAAGAGACTTTTTCATTTACTATAAGTTTTCACTCCCCCACCCCAATCTCATTATTCACTATCACTTTTTCACTCAAGTTTTTACTGCTCTTTCATCGAAGTTTTTAGCTCCCGGGTGGCGCTGCTAGCTGTCGCGGCAAGGTGTTTCTTTGCTCCGGCGATCTTTTTCCGATCGTAACAGTCACATCAAGGTCAGTCTCTCTCCTCTCTCTTTAAAAATGGTTAAGATTACCTCTTCGGATGAGACCCCCGCCTCGGATCAAATCGTTAGCCGAGCGGGCAAAGAGAAGGAGGTGATAAAGTCGACCGAGGGGACCACCGTCCGGCCGAGCAAGAGCGGGGAGGTCGCCGAGCCGCTCCTGGAGGTAGAAGTGAAGTCCCGTAAGGGCAAAGGAGTAGTTACTGTGATAGAGCAGCCGAAGACGGCAGGAAAGTTCGGTCGGCAGCCGATCATTTTGTCGAGTGTGGGGGGAGTAAGGAGCTACTCCGAGGAGATGCTGGAGAAGGTGACACAGGGCACCGCCGGGTCGATAGAGGAGAACGAGCCGAGGGAGTTGTCCGAGGTGGACCATATCTCTTCGGTTCTGACCGAGGCAGATCTACAACGGATCCGAACCGGATTTCGGATCCCTACCGAATACGGCCTTCTTCTGCCGGGACCAGGTTTTCGAGCTTGCACGTCGTCTTTGGCCAACACGTGCGTGTTTCCGGTCGACTCTCTGGCAGCCTGGCTCCGTTTCCCGTTGCATCCGTTCATCGTTGAAGTCCTCAACTGGTACGGCCTGAGCCCTACCCAACTGATGCCGAACACTTGGAGGCATGTGTTGGCGTTCGTCCTACAATGCCAGGAGATCAGAGCCGAGCCCAGTATGTTCCTCCTTCGGAGCCTCTACCGCCCTTGCCAGCCGAACAGGAACGAGCAGAGGTTCTACCTTTCGCCGAGGACGGGCGTAAAGCTGATTGAGAACCCGGACTCGATCAAGCACTGGAGGGAGAAATACTTCCTTGTCCGAGCTCCCGAACCTTGGGCGATTCCGATAGCTTGGTCGAGGGATGGCCTGCCAAAGTGAGCGAAGAAGGAGCCAGTGCTTGATAACGAGGAGACGGAGATTGTCAAAAAGCTTCTCGGCCTACCGACACTTAGTTGGAAGGACATCACCGAGGAGGCATTGTTCCGAGGGGGTCTCAGTCCGATCGACCCCAGTATGCTTCTGGTATTTTTGCTTTGTCTTTGAATTTCTTGAAAATTTTTCTAACTTTTTTCATTCGGTTTTGTGCAGAGACTCCCGGTAAGGATTACCGTATGCTGATGGCGAAGGCCAAGGCCGCTAGGGAGCAGGAGACGAGGAAGAAGAAGAGGACCGCGACGGGCCCTCAGGGCAGCCGAGCACCGAAGATCCCTTCGCTCCCCAAGACTGCCGACCTGCAGGTGGTCGAGGTCCCCAGTGCCGACACCGAGCAAGACCAGGTCGTGGCATCCGACCTTCCGCCCTCGGATGTGCCGACCCCTACGTCAAAACTAGGTGCCCCCGGCTCGTTGAGCGGTGCATTCAATGTGAGCGCGGCGCTCGCCCTTGAGGTCCCGCCCCTCACTGCCGAGGCGGAGAAGGTTCTGACCGAGGGTCACAAGAAGATCTTCGTCCCTGACTGGCAGGTGAAGAAGGTCGACGGCTTCTTGGGGGACGGGAACATCTGCATGCAGGCGGTGAAGCACCTGCCGACCCCAAAGGACCGAGTGGCACTGAAGGCAAGGGAGGCCGGGGACGCTGCGATGCAAATTGCTCGGAACACCATGTCGGTAAGTTGGCCGACTTTCTTTCCAAAATTTTTCTTCAAAATTTTCTGAGTTTTTTTGTTCGGATTCTAACTACTTGCTACTTCTTTCAGACCCTCTGCCACTTCAACTTTTTGCTCGAAGAGTTTGCGAGCAAAGAACAAGAGCTGACGGCGCTGAGCGACCGGGAGAGGTCGGAGCGTGCGAAAGCTGTGAAGTTGTTCGAGGCCGAGAAACTCCTCTCGGCAAAGCGAGGGGCCGAAGTGGCAGGGTTAGAGGCGAAGCTGGCCGAGGCCATGCAGCAGTCGGCGGACGAGGCAGCCAAGTTAGAGGCCTCGGAGAAAGAGAAGGCCGAGCTCAAGGAGGAGTTGGCCAAGGCTCGGGCGGAGGCAGAGAAGTGGCGAAAGACGTCCGAGAAGGTCATAGCCACGCACGTGTCGAAGGTGGCTAGGGCCACAAGGGCAGTCCGGAAGGAAGTCGAGGGCCACATGTACAAGAATATGGAGGAGGCCTACGGCCGAGCTCTTCTTCACATCTCGGCGCGGTACCCTGCCATGGATACCTCTGCGTTCTCCTTCTACGACCCCGTGGAGGGGGAAGAGGAGCTTCCCCTTGCAATGCTCGGGCCACCGGGACAAGGCGACGGTGTCGAAGGCACGGGCGAGACGAAGGCCGAGGATGAGGAGGAGGGCAGCTCCGAGGACGAAGACGAGGTCATGGAGGTCGAGGGGTCGGCCAATCCGAGCGACAAAAAGGTCGACCCCTGACTTAGTTGCGTCTTTTTAGTCTTCTTTTTGTTTTTCCTTTTTGTAATGCCTAACTGCGGATTGGCCACTGCTGTTGTAAAGCTTTTTTGAGTTTTGAATGAAAACACTTTTTGTTTGGCCGAAGATTTCTCCAAGTGTTAGATCTCGCTTTTATGTTTGAGTAGTTGCAAAATTTCTCCACTTTTTTTCAGCTCGTGGTGGTAACTCGAGATGTCGAGCGAACTGGCTCTATCGACAATGTTCAAGCCGAGGCTGGCTTAGGGGCGACGAGGTTGTGCTTGGCAAAGTGCAGAGAGCGGCTTTATGAAGTCGAGCTAGGGTTGCACCGATCCGAAAGCGAGCGGAACCATCTTCAGCTCATCATAGATCGGCAAGACATCAAGATTCGGCGTCTGGAGAGCAGGATCGCCGAGATGACTCCCACAAGAGAGGACGAGAGCTCGCCGACTGCCTTCAGCAACGGGCTTCGGATCAAGTGCATCCAGCACAACTTGTCAAAAATAACAGCAGAGAGGGACGATCTGCTTTCTGAGATCCGTCACCTGCAGACTGTAAAGGCGGAGCTTTGGCGGAGGGAGAGGGTCTGACGGCCGAAGTTGCCAAACTGACGACCGAACGGGACGAGCTGACGGCCGAGGTCGACGCACTGAAGAGAGCCACGGTAGACCCGTCCGCCCCTCGACCATCCTAGCCCGGGGGATGAACAAAGCTCGGTGGCCATTTCGTCGAGCGGGGCATCCGTCGGGGTGGCTGCTAGGAGCAGTGCCGAGGATACGTCCCAATTCGCTGGTTTGGGGTCGGGCTCCGGAGGCAAGCGTCGCCGACCTCGAGTGTCCTTGAAGAGGAGCATCCCGGCGCCACGGAGGCATTGAAGAACATTTCTAAAGCCAAGTGTAGTGGGTCGGTGTTGTAATTTTTGCTCTTTAAGGCCTCATAATCTTGTTGTATGGAAGAGTTTCTTTGTACTGTATCCGAATTATTAATAATATCTCTTTTTCGAACTTGCATGTTCTTTGTAGCTTTGTGTAGTTGACTTGTTTGCGACTGTGTTCGTCGTGCCGAGGTCTAAGGCGCCTCATTGGAGTAGTTCAACGGTTGTGGGAGCAATTCCGAATGGCGAACTACTTCTAGCTCGCTTAGGAGCGAACTTGCGAAGTAGAATCGAGCCAAGTGTTGGACTCCGGAACCATCGTTAGAGTTCAACGGTTGTGGGAGCAATTCCGAATGGCGACCTACTTCTAGCTTGTTTAAGAGCGAGCCTGCGAAGTAGAATCGAGCCAAGTGTTGGACTCCGGAACCATCGTTAGAGTTCAACTGTTGTAGGAGCAATTCCGAATGGCGACCTACTTCTAGCTTGCTTAAGAGCGAGCCTGCGAAGTAAAATCGAGCCAAGTGTTGGACTCCGGAACCATCGTTAGAGTTCAATGGTTGTGGGAGCAATTCCGAATGGCGACCTACTTCTAGCTTGCTTAAGAGCGAGCCTGCGAAGTAGAATCGAGCCAAGTGTTGGACTCCGGAACCATCGTTAGAGTTCAACGGTTGTGGGAGCAATTCCGAATGGCGACCTACTTCTAGCTTGTTTAAGAGCGAGCCTGCGAAGTAGAATCGAGCCAAGTGTTGGACTCCGGAACCATCGTTAGAGTTCAACGGTTGTAGGAGCAATTCCGAATGGCGACCTACTTCTAGCTTGCTTAAGAGCGAGCCTGCGAAGTAGAATCGAGCCAAGTGTTGGACTCCGGAACCATCGTTAGAGTTCAACGGTTGTGGGAGCAATTCCGAATGGCGACCTACTTCTAGCTTGTTTAAGAGTGAGCCTGCGAAGTAGAATCGAGCCAAGTGTTGGACTCCGGAACCATCGTTAGTTCAACGGTTGTGGGAGCAATTCCGAATGGCGACCTACTTCTAGCTTGCTTAAGAGCAAGCCTGCGAAGTAGAATCGAGCCAAGTGTTGGACTCCGGAACCATCGTTAGAGTTCAACGGTTGTGGGAGCAATTCCGAATGACAACCTACTTCTAGCTTGCTTAAGAGCAAGCCTGCGAAGTAGAATCGAGCCAAGTGTTGGACTCCGGAACCATCGTTAGAGTGAAGAGCAGAAAATAGAGAGGTGTAAACATTTGCACAAGTAAAATGCAAAGAAACTTTCTTTATTGAATACCACTAATCGGCTGCTTCTGAGTTGCGAGCCGTTTATTACATATAGGGAATAAAAAAGGAAAAATACAATGGAGAGGAGAGGAACGGTTCGTCATCCCGGAATACTTAGAGCGGCGCCGGGGCGCTTTCTTGGTATTTCAGGAGGTGATCGGCATTCCAGGTCCTTGGGATCTCTCTGCCTTCGAGGTCTTCGAGTCGGTAGGCTCCAGGGCGAACTACTTTCGTAATCTTATAGGTCCCTCCCAATTTGGGGCGAGCTTGCTTTTCTGACTTGGGAAGGAGATGGCTAGCTTCCTGAGGACCAGGTCCCCTTCTTTGAGGTTCGTGGGACGGACTCTCTTATTATATGCCAACTCGATTCTCCTCCGGTTGATTTGTTGACGGATCGACGCTCTCTCCCGTAGCTCGTCAATCAAGTCTAAGTTCGCTCGAAGGTCACGGGAGTTCTGTTCTTCCTGGTAGGCGGCGAGGCGAGGAGAAGGTATTCCGACCTCCAAAGGGATCACAGCCTCGGACCCATAGGTGAGGTTGAAAGGAGACTCTCCTGTGGGGGTTCTTTTCGTGGTGCGGTAGTTCCACAACACGTTCGGGAGCTGATCGACCCATAGGCCCTTAGAGCACTTGTCCAATCTCTTCTTAATACCTGAGAGGATTTGACGATTGGCATTCTCTACCTGGCCATTTGACTGCGAATGGGAGACGGAGGAGAATCGCTGCAGGATGGCGAGGTCCTCGCACAAGTTGCGGAACGCGGCCCCGGTGAATTGGGTTCTGTTGTCTGTTATGAGGATTCGGGGGACACCAAATCGGCAGATGACGCTCTTCCAGAAGAATTGGAGCACTTTGTTCTCGGTGGTAGTTGCCAATGGCTCGGCTTCTATCCACTTCGAGAAGTAGTCGATGGCCACGACTAAGAACTTGAGCTGGCCCGGAGCTGGAGGGAATGGCCCTAGTAAATCCATCCCCCACATGGCAAAGGGGATAGGACTTGATAGGGAGGTTAGCTGAGCCTGGGGGAGGCGACGGATGTTGGAGTATTTCTGGCATGAACTGCATTGCCGAACATGTCGCTCGGCGTCTTGGAGGAGGGTAGGCCAGAAGTATCCGTAGTTTAGTACTTTCCGAGCTAGAGCCCTGGATCCTGAATGTGCTCCGCCGATGCCCTCGTGGAGCTCTTGCAGAGCGTAATCAGCTTGCTCGGGGGAGAGGCATCTCAGATATGGCCTGCCGTCCACTTGGGTGAATGAGCATTTGTACAAGGTCCCCTCCACTAGGGTGTACCGCTCTGCCCTGGTCCTCACTCGGCGAGCTTCCTTAGGGTCCTCAGGGAGAATTCCGTCCCTAAGTAATTCTACCAAGGGTTTCATCCAGTTGTCTTGCAGTAGAACTGGTAGTGACTCCATTGAATCAAGATTTTCATCCTCCATACTTGGCTTTAAAAGTACCTCAATTAGGACGGTTTGCTCAAGACCTTGGAGTGAGGAGGAGGCTAATTTGGAGAGGGCATCGACTTGTGTATTCTCTTCTCGAGGGATCCGCTGGATGAGGGCTTCTTCAAACAAGGCCATGAGGCTTCGGACTTTAAAGAGATACTTTGCCATCCGATCGTCTCTCGCTTCATATTCACCTAAGACTTGGTTCACCACAAGCTGGGAGTCACTGAATATTCGTAGGCGTTGAGCCTCTACTTTTCGGGCCATTCCGAGGCCAGCAATAAGTGCCTCGTACTCCGCCTCGTTGTTGGAGGCTTTGAAGCTGATGCGGAGGGAATATTGGAGGATGAAATCATCTGGGCCCGCCAGGATGATTCCTGCTCCGCTTCCCTCGTTGCATGAAGAACCGTCAACAAACACCGACCAGATGGGGGGTCCGTTGGGAGCTTGACTAACCTCGGGTATGGTGCTTTCAACGATGAATTCCGCCAGGGCCTGTGCCTTGATTGCAGTCCGGGGTTGGTACGAGATATCGTGCTGGCTAAGCTCAATGGACCACTTCATAAGTTGGCCTGATGTCTCAGGCTAATGGAGAACCTGTTTCAGTGGTTGGTCGGTAAGAACGACCACCGAGTGGGACTGGAAGTAGGGGCAGAGCTTTCTTGCCGCCATGATCAGGGTGTAAGCCATCTTTTCAATCTTCGAGTAGCGGAGCTCGGCATCCCGTAGTACCTTGCTCACATAGTAGATGGGCTTCTGAGCCCGGTCTTCTTCTCTTACTAGAACGGCGCTGAGAGTCTGTTCAGACGCAGCCAAGTAGATGTAGAGGGGTTCGCCCGGAATGGGCTTGCTAAGTAGAGGAGGGTTGACGAGGTATGCTTTCAACTGGACGAACGACTCTTGTTGCTGCTACCCCCATTCGAAACCCTTAGCCCCCCTGAGCGCTTTGAAGAAGGGGAGGCACTTCTCCCCAGACTTCGAGAGGAAACGTCCAATAGCGGCTAGGCGGCCGGTAAGTCTCTGAACTTCTTTAACATTCCTGGGGGGTGCCATGTCTAGTATGGCCTTGATCTTTTCTGAATTGGCTTCAATTCCTCGTTGGCTGACCATGAAGCCGAGGAACTCTCCCGATGAGACACCGAACGCACACTTGTTCGGATTGAGTCTCATGTTGTGTTTTCTTAGCACGTTGAATGCCTCCTGCAGGTCGGCCACATGATCTGTCCCTCTGATGCTCTTTACAAGCATGTTGTCGACGTATACTTCCATGTTACGACCAATTTGGCTCTGAAATACTTTGTTGACCAGGCGCTGGTAAGTGGCACCAGCGTTCTTCAACCCGAAGGGCATGAATCTATAACAGTAGAGGCCCTGGTCAGTGACGAAGGAAGTCTTCGGGATGTCGGGGGGGAACATTCGGATTTGGTTGTAGCCGGAAAAGGCATCCATGAAGCTGAGGAGCTCGTGGCCCGAGGTAGCGTCGATGAGAGTGTCGATGCTTGGAAGAGGAAAAGGGACCTTGGGACACGCCTTGTTCAAATTGGTGAAGTCAATACATATCCTCCACGTTCCATTCGACTTCTTCACCATGACCACATTGGAGAGCCACTCAGGGGTAGTTAACCTCCTGTATGAAGCGAGCTTTTAGGAGTTTGTCTACCTCTTCCTTAATGGCAAGTTGTCGCTCGGGAGCGAATTTCCTTCTCTTCTGCTGGACCGGTTTGGACCCCGGCACAACATTGAGGTGATGATCTAAAAGATCTTCGGAAATGCCCGGCATGTCAGCTGCGGACCAAGCAAAGAGGTCGCGGTTCCTTCGGATGCACTCGACAATGTCGGAGCATAGAGCAGAAGGGAGGGTCTTGCTTATGAAAAACTTTTGGCTTGGTTCCTGCTCAGAGAAGAGCACTTCCTCCAACTCGTCCACCGGCTCGGACGTCGGTCGGGCACTTTCCTGTGGGATCTCTAAGGTTTCGAGGGAGAGGACTGGGCCCCCAGTCGAAGTCATATAACACTTCCGAGCTACCTCTTGGCTACCCTTGACTTCCCCTACTCCGGCTCTGGTAGGGAATTTCATCTTTAGGTGGTAGGCTGAGGGAACGGCTTCCAAGGCGGCTAGGCCGGGTCGGCCTAGGATGACATTGTATGCGGTAGGGACGTCCACGACCATAAAGTCCATCGGCTCCGTCCGGGTGGTAGGAGTTTTGCTAGCAGTTACATCGAGGGTAATTACCCCTTCAATAGTTACTGGCCCTCCCGTGAACCCATGGAGCGTGTAGCCGGCTGGTTTGAGTCGGTCGCGGGACAGCTTGAGCCCTCGGAAGGCGGAGAGAAAAAGGATATTCACGGAACTTTCGTTATCTACCAGGATCCTTTCTACCTTGTAGTTTGCCATATGGAGGTTGATCACTAGGGCATCATAGTGGGGAGTTCTGACCCCTTCAAGATCCTCGTCTGAGAACGAGACCGGGACGCCGAGGCCTTTGGGGGGAGGGGTGCCCTGAACTGAATTGACCTCTCGGATGAAGGCTTTTCGGGAGGAGTTGGAAGAGCCCCCCATGGGGCCTCCGTGGATGAGATGTAGGACGCGCTCCTCCTCGAGGTCAGGGGTTTCATCGCGATGCTAAGGTCGCTTATTAGCCCCCCGAGGTGGAGGAGAGGAGCGGTCGGCTGGGTACTTTGTTCTTACAAACTCGGTCAGCTGCCCCCTTTGGATGAGGGCTTCTATCCCATTCTTCAGTGCTCAACAATCATTAGTGTCGTGGCCATGATCCCGGTGGTAGCGACACCACTTCTCCTTGTTTCTTCTCTTGGGGGGGTGTTCATCCTTGGAGCCGGAGGGATGACCCCTTCCTTCTCTACTTCCATCAGAATGGTAGAGATATTAGCATTGAGGGGGGTAAATTTCTCAAATCTAGGGGGAGGGCGGCGCTGGCCGCCGTTATCTTTCTGAAGCTTCTTAGTGCCCTCTTCTTCGGTTGACTTCCTCTTCGTCCCGGAGGTAGACCCTTCGTATCTCGGGAGGTAGGCGGCCTCTTCGGCCCGGATGTACTTTTCACATCTGATGAGAAGGTCGGCAAAGTTCCGTGGAGGCTTCTTAGCAAGAGAAGAGCGGAGGCTGGAGTTGAAGACGTTGGACTGGAAGGCGGCTGTTGCGACGGATTGGTCGAGAGAAGCTATGGACCTGACCTCCGCGGTGAACCTCTTCACATAGTCTCTCAATTTCTCACCTTTCTCTTGCCTGAGCTGGAGGAGGGAGATGCTGGTCTTCTCCGTGCACCTACTGCTCACGAAGTGGGTGATGAAGAGTGTTTCGAACTGCTCGAAGGAGAATATGGAAGACGGGACGAGGCGGGAGTACCATTCCCGAGCAGAGCCCTTGAGAGTGGCACGGAAGGTCTTGCAAAGCAGGGCGTCGGAAGCTTGGTGGATGAGCATGAGGGTCTTGAAGCTTTCGATGTGGTCTACGGGATCTGACTCCCCCGAGTATGTTTCGAACTGTGGGGCCTTGAAACCTCTCGGGATGGGGGCCTCCATAATGGTCCCGGAGAAGGGAGGTCTGCTCGGACGGACTGTCATACCCCTCTGCTCTTCTTCTCGGTTGATCCGGCCGATGCGCCTCTCCACCTCATGAAGCCGGCGGTAGAGGGCATCATCCCTTCTTTCATAGTCGAACGAGCCTCTGGACTCGTCTTCGTAGGATGGGGAGCGAGGACTGCGGCGACGATATCCCTGGGAACGACGAGGGGTAGGAGTGCGCTGTCGGGGATGAGGACTCTGGACCCGCGGGGGAGTAGGATCCCTTTGGGCATTGTTGTTGTGAGGACAGAGATTAAGAGCTTGTTATACCATTTCCTGGAGTTGTTGGAACTCGGCACGGGTGATGGGTGCCTCGTCGTCCCTTGGAGGTTGCCGACCGACGGGGGAACGATGTCTTCTTCTGTAGTGCTCGGGGGACTCCCTTCTTCCCCTTCGGACAGGAGACCTTCTGTAATCTCGGTGGTGAGGGGACCGCTCACCCGGACGTTGCTGGCGGGAGGCTCCCTCTCGGGCCCGCTTCTCGTCCAGACGGTGGCGTAGGTCCTCTTCCTTCTTCTGATTTTGAGGATTGTGAGAGGCCATGGAATCCGTAGAGGCGTTGTGTATGGAGACGCGGTCCTGATTGAGCGGTTGCTTCATACGAGAGGTCTCCGCACCGGCATTTTGAGGACCGGCGGGACCCTTGGGGGGTTGTTGATTCAGGAGAGTAGGCTGATCTTGCTGAAGAGGGTCCTTCGCTTGAAGCGGAGGCGGTTCCTGCTGCGGAGCGGGCTGAACGGGGACTGCTTCTGGCTGATCAGCGGGGTTGGGCCCACGGTTGGACCCTCTGGATCTTGCTTTCCTAGGAGGCATGGCTGGAGAAGATCTGACCAACAGGAAGAGGGGAGGTTACTATTTGTTTGGTTGTTCCCACAGACGGTGCCAATCTGTTACCGCTAAATCTGGTGTGGGGGTAAACAGATAGAATTTGTGAGTTCTTGGAAAACCTGAATAGCAAAACCTAACCTTTTCCGCCGGAGTTCGATCGATGGCTCCCGCCGTTCACCTGCAAAAAGTGCGAGACACCGGGGTTGATCCCGGCGACGCACCCTCCGACGCTCAAGTCAGTTATCAGGAAGATTATGAAAGAGCGTAAATTGGCAAAAGATTGATTACCTCATACTGGTGGTAGATTGGGGGTATTTATAGTCGCCTTAGGGATCAGATTAGGAATGTAATCCCCGTGATCTGATAAGGAAGGTAATCCTAGTAATCAGATAAGGAATGTAATCCCTAATTCCCAGTGAAAAGATAGATGTAAATCAGGGCCGTTGATTAGGATTAATCAGGGACCTTGAGTTTATCTTGTTGGACTGGGTACGCAGCGGGTTGAAGCCCGCGCCCAGTTGGAGATGGATCCGTTTGCGGGTTAATGGGCCTTTGGGATGGAGACCCTGTACCCGCTTTGGACCCTCTTGTAGGTGAAATTACCGTTTTACCCCTAAGCTTTAGGATTCGTGTTCGATTTGAACGGTCCCGATTTAACCCCATTTTTAGCCATATCACTCCATATGTTTATTTCCTTCTTCAATATATTCATTTTCTTCTAGAAATTGTCTATATGCTATTGTAGGGCTCCAGATATAACTACTAAATACACCATTTTCATAAAATAATAAAGATCTTTCATAAAAAGTTAGATCATCAATTATTTCGCCATTTATATTACTAGTTTTTCAAAGATTTATTTCATTTATTGTTATAATTATTACTTGTTGTATACTAAAGAAGAATAATTTGAATTCATAATAATCATTCATGCATGCTACTATATGAGGATAATAAACATAAAAAACTACTATTCTATCACTTCCTTCATAATTAATCATTAATTCAAAAAATTCTGAGGCAATACTGAAACTATTATTATCCATTAGTTCTATTTAGCAACAATAATTATAAAATCAAGAGTAGAGAGAGATTTATAAGGATACCCTAAAAATCAAAACAAAATGGCCCATCATGTTTTTGACCTAGTTAAACCTTTTTGAGCTGCTCTATATCAATTACTACCAGTGGATAAAATACCCCTGGTATGCACCCCGATTTCAGTGCTCTTTTTACTTTCCTCCCATCTCAGTATTACTATGCTATTAAGAGAGCTTTATATGAGAGATACGTCTGGAACAACTAGAGGCACTTTGATACAGGCAACCACTACCAAGCTCGTTTTCTGCTACTAGGTGTACAGTCTAACTATAGAAGGTTATAAATGGATCTTTTTGCAAGATCCTTCAGGCAAAGCCTTACAAAACTCTCCTTAAGTAGGAAAAATTAGTTTTTCAAACCTTATTTTGTATAAGATCTTGTAGTAGAATTCATTGAAAGATAATTTTTTTATTTCTCTCAATCCCTTTACAGGCAAACTTTTCTTACAAACTTATATGGAGATAGTCTACCTTCTCCCTTACCCAGCCTCCCCTTTTATAGAAGAATGGATGGCTTTACATTAGTTACAATTATTGTTCTCATTACATCATTGCTTACATCATAGATAAATAATTGAGCCAATTACGTCATTGCTTATGTTAAAGACTCTTTTCTGGCCGACATCTTCACATGCTTCACATTAGAAATAGCTCTTCGTCAGCCTTCTCTTGTTCTTTTCAGCATTGTCCACATTCATGCTGTGGTTCCATCCTCATCAATCTACAGTAGTGGACAGCTGTCTTTTCTGTCATTGTCATGGCTCCTTTATGCAGAATACGGTACCAACTCTTTGACTGTGGTTGTTTAATATTTGTTATGCTGCAAATCATTAATTGTGGGTCAGGGCTGTTATAGATCTATATGTTGATGTCTCTATTTTGTATGTCCTTCAATTCACAATACATTGTTCTAAATTCCGTAGCTCTTCTTCCTGGGATTAGTTTTTCAAATTCTTCATTTTTATATGATATAATATTGGTTGCTCCAAACAGGATTTGTGTAGTCATCCTTATATTTATAATATGTTCAGTTGGTAGTTCTTCATCATCTTCAAGAAATTATGGAATAGCTGAAAATACCCGGACATATATTTTGGATGCCTTTGTAAGACCAAAATAACTCTTCGCAAATTTATATACTTCTTTTGGTAACTGGCTAAGTTCTTCACATTCTCGTGATGGGTTTATGCAGTAGATAAGTCCTCTTTCGAACAATACTCTCGCTGTTTTTGGATTTGCTCCTGATAGTATGATCGCTTTGTTCATATATTGTTGAGAAATAGTTTTGATAAATTGATTGACCTGAGTGGTCTGGCATAATTTCTTAATCTATTGTAAAAATAAATTCTTCTTGGAGTATTTTGGAGGATCTGAGAGTAAACTCTCTTTGTAGGTAGTAGGCTGTATGGATGTGGAGTTTCCCTCTTGTGTGGCTATTTTTGTGATCTCACTTGTATTTTGTGGGTTAATAGGTTCACTCCCTTCGCTTATTTTTTCAATATGTTCTGCATTTATATGTTGGTAAAATATACTTTGATGACCACATATTTGAAGCTGTAGCTGGTTAAATGCTCCTTTTAATTGCTCCACAGTCTTCTTCAGGTAGACTATATCATGTTCTATATGCTGGACTCTATTTTCCATCCTGTTAAATGAAATTGTTAGTTTCTTGATAAGAAGTCTGCTAGGATGTTATCTTTCTCATTTATATTTTCTATTGAGAAATCGTAATGTGCTAACTCCATTTGCCATCTTATCAATATTTTATTTGCTATAATTGGGTCTATTATTTTGTTAATCCAACTCTTTGCTTGCGTATTGTCTATCTTTACTGTGAATTTTATATGTATTATGAATAATTCAAACTTTTTTATACCTTTTAAGATTGCTAGTAGTTCTTTTTCGTTTATGTGGTAATTTTATTGGGTCTGGGTGAATATCCACTAGTATATATGGCGAGTCTTTCCTTTTCTTCTCTTATTTCAATGAATTTTAATACTGCTCCCCAATTATTTTCACATGCATCTGTTTATATTATCCATGAACATTCTTTAACAGGTAATCTTAGCTTATTTAATTTTGAAGTATGTTGTTTTAATATTTTAAGTTTTTCTTCATCCTCTGGGGTCCATTCCCATTTCTTAAATTTTTTTAGTTTTTGTTGTAACCAATTTGTTTTTGCTGGTAAATTTGGTATGTATCATCTTGTTTGATTTAGTAACCCGATTATAAATTGTACTTCTCTTTTTTTTAGGATGTTAGGAAATGTCTTTATTTTTTCTGCTATATGTGGCTGTAGCTCATTCTTTCATGTGAAAACTTTATTCCTAAGAATTCTATCTCAGTTTTGAACAATTCAATTTTCTTTTTTGATAGTATAATACCTGTATTTTTTACTATTTCTATAAATTTTAGTAAATGTTCTTTATGTTGTTCTTCATTTTCGGATCCTATTAGTATATCATCTACATACTAATATGAAATTGTTGTATTTTTCAAATATCTTATCCATATATTCCTGAAATATTTCTGGACTGTTTTTATAACCGAATGGTAATACATTCCATTCATAGAATCCTTGAGGTGTGCTAAATGCTATTAACTGTTTTGAATCTTCTGTTAGTTTTACATGATAAAATCCTGATTTATAATCAAATTTCGAAAATGTTTTTCTTGTTTTTACTGTGTTAAGTAGTATTTGCATATCTAGTAGTGGATATCCAAATCTCTTAGTATTTTTATATAGTTCCTTATAATTTACTACCATTTGAGATTTACCTCTTTTTTCTTCTGAATGTTTTCTTACTATGAATGCTGGTGATGAATGTGGACTTTGTGATTTTCTTATGTAATTATTTTTCATTAATTCTTTTATATATATTTTGAACTCTTCTAGATCTGTTGGAGTGTGCCTTATATGTTTAATTTTTATTATTTTGTTCTTATCTATTAACTCTATATGTGTTATGGGTTTACTTAAGTCCCATTTTGTCAATGGGTCTTCTCTGCACAGATCTTCTAATTGTTTTTGTAAAATTTTTTTGTAGTTATTTTTTGGACTTATTGTATTCTAGTTTTGTTTGGTAAATATTGATATTCACCACGCTGGGTTGAAAAAACTCTGATGTGTGGCAGGTCGGTTCTAGAATAAAGTTGAGTTATCCTAGTTGCTATTGTTTGGTGTCTACAAGGTGTTGTAAATATAACTTATTTATGTGATATAGTTATATGATAGCATTGTTGGAAAAAATCATTTCCTAATAGCACATCATTATTCATATCATCAAACTGGTATATTATTGGTGTTTTTAGTATGTAATTTCCTATTTGTACATTAACATTTTGTTAATACTTATTAAGTATGATAGTTTATCCAGTTAATCCAATTATTGCTTTTTTATTATATACATCTTGTTTCCATTTTTGTAGTATATTTTCGCGGCATAGGCTAGTGCCTACTCCGGTGTCTATTAGACTATGCTAGTTTCTTGTGTTGTAAATATAACGTGTTCTTTGTTGCTCGTAATGGATTCATTTGTCCAATACTCTATTATTATACTTTCATTGTTTACTGTTATTGTGATTTTTTTCTTTTTGAATGGAGTATGGTTGCACCGATGTAAGGAAGTTAGTTCCTAATAACATTTCATTAACATGGTGTTCTGGGTCTACGTGTAAATGTAATAACATTTCATTTCTATCATTTATCCTTAGTAGCAGTATTATTTTATGTACAATTCGATGTATATTATTGTAATTGTCTAGGTAGAAATATGGGTTTTCTAATGACATTAATTTAGTTGTTTTTATATTTGTTTGTTTAATATGTGAATTAGTAGCTCCTGAATCTACTAAAGCTACTTGTTTATTCCATTTTTCATTATCATAATATTCTATTTCTATTTTAAATTGGGTATTGTTCTGGTATTCTATTATATTTATTGTTGGTATTAATTTCAAAGCATGTTGTTTGTTTCTTATTGATAGTGATTTCTTTCCAAACATTATTTGTGGTGCTTTTCCTTTTGCAATTTCTTTCGCTTTATTAAAGTTGAATTCCATATAATTTGGTATAGTCTTGTTGGGGTTTTCTCTAGCTGGTTTGTATCTTATAATTTTGCTGAATAGCGGTTCTATTTTAAAATTATCTGTATTTCTATTTTTTACTTCATGTTAACTAGTGAAACCATAAATATTTCTTATTTGTATACTCATAACTTTGCTTTTCTCTATTATTTCTATTCCTGATAATCTGTGGTATATGACAAGACTTTTGTCTTTGTTTTCTTCGGCAATGCTTATAGAGAAATTAAGTTTTATTGTGAATTTTATCTTTTGGTACATTAAGTTTCCTTGTACTATTCCTATTAAGGCATCTTTGTACTTAGTATTATTCTATCATCCATTAGCTATATTTCCAGAGCTATATTTATTTCTTCCTTAAAATAGGCTTTTATTATTATTTGTACAGTTCTTAAATGTATGTGTCTTAATATTCATCTGGTTTTCTCATTTATTTTTTCCATCTCTTGTCTTATTATTCTTTCGGTTATTAATGGGATTAAGGTTTTTCCTTGTGCTTGTTCAATGTTTATAGGTTGTTCATTGTTCCTGGCTATTTTGAAGGTACTTTTCTTTCTTTCGAATATTGGTAGTTTAAAATTTTCTTTTGGGTTTATATCTAATCTGGTTGCTCTTATTTTATCGTATTTTTGTATGTCAAAGCACATTCCTTCCCTTACTTCTTCATTGTTTTCTTCTTTTTCTAATTGTTCTCCTATTTCTGTTATTTCTGTCATCATGTTTATTTTACATTCTTCTGTTTCACCTTCACTACTTCCACTATCTTCTTCCATTACCATTATTTTTTCATCTTCACTTATTTCTGACCAGTTTTCCTCATATTCTATGGGTTCATAATTTATGTTATTCATTTCTTCAATTTCTTCTACGTATTTTACATTTTCTTTTTTCATTTTTAGGTCAATTTGATGATATATGTCCTACCTCTCCATATATATAACAATTACATTTCTTAGGGTTTATGTATATTGTATATTTTTGTTTTTGTTTATTCTTCTCTAAAGTATTTTTTACACGATTTTTTATATCTCTTAAAAGTTATTCTATATTTTGGTTTATATTTTTGGAATTTGTGATTGTTCTTCTTTGTATAATTATAGTTTTCCCTGGCGCAGCTGGGCCATCCTGGACTTGAACCAGAGACCTCGCCCGTGAAGTAAATCATCGCACCTATGACCCAACCAATTGGGAGAGAATCAATAGATTCTTTTTCATTACATCCCCAATGATTCGGTCTTGCACCCTCACAACAAATTCTTTATTTATATGTTCTATAGTATTTCATTGTTTCTCTAACATCTTGGCACATTTTATCCATATAATCTTTTACAAATTGTGTTCTATACCCTAAGGTATCTACTTCTGGTTTTACTTTCTCACCTATGTATGCACGATATATATTTATACTCCATGGATCAGGTTGTTTTAGAAAGAATGAGTCCAACATTGGACTCCGCTCTTTTGTATAATAACTATCTTGAAAATATTTTCGAAATTCATAAGCATAGTTGTCAAAATGGCACATGTCGCATATTTCTAAGTTACTTAGTCTCCATCTTGCTTCATTCTTTTTGTATATAGTGTGTTTTTCTTCTTTACCGTAGACAATGAATTCTGTTCTTATTATTATTTCGTAATTTGTAATTATTTCTTTTAGACCTAAGGTTCGTTGTGCTGAGGTTTCTTCAGTTACTCTATCATCAAGTGGTCTTGATTTTCTTATAGTATTTATTTTTTCTTCCTTTAGTCCATTCCACCATTTCGCTACTACTTTTATAAACGTTGCTTCTATAAATTTCTCAAATGCGTTTCCTGAAAGATTTTTCCTAAATCCTACTATTAGTTAGGCCTTTACCCATTCTTCTATTGTTCTATCTACGTCTTTTACGCAGTCTAGATCTAGCCATTCTCAATTTCCTGCTATTCCTTTTTCGTAGTGTTCTGTAGGTTCATATTTTGGGGTTTCTTTTTATTTTTCTTTTCCTAACTTGTTATTTTTTGTGTTTTGCCATTTCCATGGCAATTGATAAGGTCTTTCGTTAGGTGGTGGTCTTAAGATTTAGTACATGTCATTTTGAGTTTATGTAGGTTTTGCTATAATTTTTTCTATATCTTGATCCATTTTTATTTCTTCATTCGTTATATCTTGGTTTTTTAAGCCTTCCTCTATTTTCACAGAATTGGGATTTGCCATTAAATCTTATATTTCTAAAATATTTATATTAAGTTTTGTTATAGCTTCTAAGTCCTTCATACCTTCTTCCGTTATGTCTAATTCTTCCTCTGTGTCATCAGTTATATATCTATCTAGTTCTATTATGTTCTTATTTATGATTTTTAAATCTTTTCTTATAATTCCTATAAACTCAGGACCATTGTAATCTTCTTCCAATTCTTATATGTTTATCATATAAATTTCTGATCCTATATTTGGATTTAATCCTACTGCTCCGTTGACCATACTTAGCCTAATATTTTGTATGCTAGTAGGTGTTGGTAATACCAACTTTCTTCTTTGTTTATGTAATCAAATACTTTGTATGCTATATCTTTTTGTATTTTCTTAGGTAGTTTATTAGTTATTTTACTTGTTATTAACAAGTATTCTGATATTTTTCTATCACTAATATGTTTTCTTTCTGTTAATCTTCAATTAATGTACGTAATTTTGAATTTTGAAAGATTTTTTTAATCTTAATTTCTTTATTTTCTGTGAAATATCCAATTTCTAAATAGGACAGTGAGATATGTACATTTTTAGTTTTAGTGTTGTGTAAATATCCCTAAAATTAGGGTCTTTCTTGAAAAATTACTTCCAACTACTTTTATAAATAGTTTGGAGGCTGCCCTATATTTACAAATATTTTCTAAAAAATCCTATAAGTGAAATTGAGTCGTTAGAACATAAAAAGCCTCTCTTTAATTAATTGGAATCATATTTAGGCTAAAGTTGGAAAAAAAACCCCTTGAACTATTTCCTTTATGCAGAAAACCTCATTGAACTATTTTTTATGCAGAAAACCTCCTTGAAGCATGGTTGCAAAAAACCCATTGCGTGTTAGTGAGCTTTCTGCTAAAGTTTAGTGAGGTTTTTTTGAAAATAATGAGAAAGATGCACGATATTTTTTGAATCAACTTGTAAAGATGAATGAGGTTATCTAATACAAGCATAAAAGTTAGATGTGTTTTTTTGAAAATATACTTCAGGGGGTTTTTTGAAAACATACTTTAGGAGATTTTCTGCACAAAAAATAGTTCACTAAGATTTTATGCAAATGAAGGGATTTTTTTTTGAGTAATGCTTTAGCCACTTCCAATTTCACTATCATTTTCTTCATTACGTTAGTTGGGCATACTCCTATTGGAGAGTTCCCCCACCTACTCTATCTTCCTCTGCAAGTGTGCCACCTAAGGTAGTGAAGTGAAATGTAGTGAAATTGCTAGTGGATGTAGCATTACTTTTTTTTTTTTTTTTTTTTTTTTTTTTTTTTTTACCGCCTCGTACTCATATTTATCCCACCAAACTTTAGAAGTCCAATCGTCCTACATATATATATACCAGACAGTCTCTCCAACTCCTCAAAAACTCCTCTGATCTCACACTTGAACATGGGAGACCCCTCAATGAAAGCAGCAGTAGAGAAAGCCCTTTCTGAAGCTGAAGAATGCTTCCTGTCCAACGACTTAGGCGGCGCCACAGAGCTAGCATCCAAGGCCCAATCTCTTGACCCTTCTCACCCGCAACCTCCTCGACTTCTCGCTGCTCTCAGGGTGCACACTGCCGCCTCTGCAAAGTCATCATCCACCCTCCCCTCGTCTCTGTACTGGCATACCATTCTCGGCACCAAACCCGCTGATACATTGGAAGCGGTAAAGAAGCAGTTCAAGAAGATGTGCCTTCTTACCCACCCGGATAAGAATCTCTCCGCCGCTGCTGATGGTGCTTTTAGGCTTGTCTCCGATGCATGGGAAGCCCTCAAGAATAATATTCAAAATACTACTCCTGCTACTGATCATATGAATGATGATCATAATAAGTCAAAAAATGGTGGCCGTGGATCGAAGGAGAAAGAGAACACTTCATCTGGTAGTTGCAGTGGTGGTGGTTCTAATTTTGCGAGTTCAGGTACAAGTTCACATGATCCACCACCAAAGAATAACAACAGCAGTAGCGGACGCAGTCACCAGCCAGAAAATGGTGGTTCTACTACTTTTTCTTCTGGATCTGGATTCGCTCGATCGAATGGGAACAATAATACTTCATCCGGTGGAAATTGCAGTGAATCTGCTTCATTTGGTTCTGATTTTGAGAGTTCGAGTTCGAGTTCAAGCTCACATGCACCACCAAAGAACGACAGTAGTAGCGGTACATCTTATAGTTATGGGTTTCCAAGAAATGGATGCTATTCAGAATTTGGTAGTACTGGCGGATTTGGCTATAGGTCTACTGCATCTGCATCGACATCGCCGCACGAATTTCATCATGTGAAGGTTGAGGAAGAAAAGCTAGTGACTATAATGTTGTCCTGGTCACTCAATGATGTGCTCAATCGGAACCTATTTAAAGATAAGGTCAGTGGATCGATTTCATTTCATTTTTTTTGTCCAGTATGATCATACTTTATTATCGTTCAATCTTAGTTATGTAGGTTGTTGTAGTTTGTTTTAAAAGATACCACTAAATACTAGTATCTTTTAGGGTGAACTAGTATTTTTCACATGCAATCGTGTAATTGGAAAAAAAAATTTGAAAAAAAAAGCTGCAATTTGTACGTACAATGCACGTATTTATAAGTAGAATTTGAATTGTACGTGCAATATATGTTAAAAAATATTGTAAAATTGTTTTGCATGTGCACGTTTTCAAATAGGTGATTTTTTTTAATATTTGTTTGTTTTTATTGTAATTAATGAGAGAGTTGGAGTTGCACGTGCAACTTACGGATTTGTATGTTGACAAATGACAACCCCAACTCTCCCATTATAATATTAGAGATTGGAGATTGGAGATTGGAGATTAGAGATTAGATTTTAGAGATAGTTACTTACTGGGTTGATACCATGTAATCCTATTGTTCAGGGAGTTTGATAGTGGGGTAGGGTTAGTGGATTAGAGGAGTTACAGATTCGTAACGGACCAGATTCTTTTCTGAGCTACAAGTCGGACCAGATTTATCAGGAAGAGTAGTATGCAAGACTTCATGTATCCAAAATTGTGTTCATATAGACTTCGTGCACTTCTCTTAACAAGGAAGTAACAAGGACTTTTAAAAGGACCAGATTCTTAACAAGTAGCAAGGACTTTTAAAAGGACCAGATTCTTTTCTCAGCTAAAAGTTTGACGAGACTGGTCAGGAAATAGTATCCAAGACTTTTAAAATAGAATGTTTTGCCGTACTGCCCCACTTTTTAAAAATATTTGGCGTTCTGCCCCACTTCCAAAAACAATTAACGATCTACCTCTGTTTAGGACATGTCAGCATAATCCGTTATTGAAAATAATAACATAGGTTATTTACGTGCCGTTATTTTCAATAACGACATCTATTTTATATTTTTTTTCATGCCGTTATTTGGAATAACGGCATAGGTTGTTTTGTTTTTCGACAGCTTGTAATCTCCACTTAGAAAAAAAAATTGCAAGTGTGAAAACTGTTAGGTTTTGTGCAATATATCCAACAAAAACTTTATAACAGATGCCATTATTTCAAATAACGACATTCTCTACTGATGCCGTTATTTGAAATAACGGCATCAGTGCAACATTCACTATCATATCAAAACAAGTATCATGCAAGTCACGTGAAGTGGGGAGAGATGACAGTCATGCATGCACTCACGTGAGTGGAGCTAAAGGAAGTATCCCTGCAATCAAAGGGATTAGTAGTGGTCATTATCAAAGGAAGTATCCCTGCAATAAAAGGAAGATCACGTGACAAGTATCCCTGCAAATAACTGATGTAGTGGTTATTTTTTTTTAGAAATTTTTTATAACTGATGCCGTTATTCCAAATAACGGCATCAGTTATAATTTTTTTTATTATAAAAATAAACTTATTATTCATTCTTTCTGTTTCCAAACAACGACAAGATTTCTTTTATATATAACTGATGCCGTTATCTCCAATAACGGCATTAGTCATTAGAATACCGT
Organism: Hemerocallis citrina; assembly: GCA_017893485.1. Lineage (NCBI taxonomy): Eukaryota > Viridiplantae > Streptophyta > Magnoliopsida > Asparagales > Asphodelaceae > Hemerocallis > Hemerocallis citrina. The sequence goes on along the minus strand of CM030367.1, from coordinate 118,881,288 downwards.
TATTGGGGATAATGGCATTATTTATAAGTTTTTTCACACTTATAATTTTTTAAAGTTAGAAGATTCACACTTATAAGAGAAATATACTGATGCCGTTATTCCAAATAACGGCATAGAAAAAAATATAAAATAGATGCCGTAATTGAAAATAACGTCATGTAAATAACCTATGCCGTTATTTTCAATAACGGTTTATGTTGATGTGTCCTAAACTGTTGAAAAATCGATTTTTTAGGTAAAATAATTATTATTCTTGTTGTTTTATTTTTTTTCTGTATACATCTATATATATGAATTACATTCTTGGAGAAGAAGAAAAGAGATTGAGAGGAGATTGGGGAGATGAGAGATTTGGGAAATCTGTTTTCTATATATTAGGAAACAGAATATACAATTACTATATTTCAATACTCCCCCTCAAGTTGGTGCATAGATATCGAACATGCCTAACTTGTCAACAAATTTCCAGAAGAGCCGAGTCGAAATAGCCTTGGTTAGGATATCTGCGAGTTGATCTTCTGACTTTACTTTGGATATCTCAATAACTTTCTCATCTAATTTTTCTTTGATGAAGAATCTATCAACCTTTACATGTTTCGTCTTATCATGCTGAACTGGATTAGCCGCAATATCACACGCCGCTTAACTGTCACAATACACCTTCATAGGTTCCTTTGGACCATAACCTAAGTCCTGCAACAGGAGTTTCAGCCATAAAGCTTCTGTTATACTTAAAGCTACTCCGCGATACTCAGCCTCTGCACTAAAGCGTGCAACAACATTTTTCTTCTTGCTCCTCCATGTAACTAAATTTCCTACAACAAAGGTGAAATATCCTGAAGTGGAGCGCCTATCGATTGTAGATCCTGCCTAATCAGCATCAGTATATACCTCAACCTTCAAGTGTCCATGTATCCCTGCAAATAACTGATGTAGTGGTTATTTTTCACAAAACATGACTGATTTATGCAAATTTTTTACAAACCTGACACTAAATTCCTTACAACATCAAATAAAAGTGTGGTTCAAACCAAAAGAAAATAAGAAATACTGTAAATATTAATGGTACCTTGAGAACTTCAATAGCTCTAGTCCTTGTCGCTATGGGGATCTTTGTCCATCTATCGAATGATAGTGGAAGATACTTCGAATTCCGAGCAATCAACCTAATGAACGATGCGAAAGTCACTGCATTTTTCCATATGGGCTGATGATCCCCATTTATCTCCACTAGTATTTTTTGACCCGCGGGTAGCTTCCATACATCAGCTAACTTCGTCGCTCCCCGGATCTTTTTTTTGGGGGGGGGGGGGGGGGTGCTCCCCTCACCTACCTCTAAGTGGGTATCCTCCTCGTTTACAGGCTCCTCAACCCTTCTTCCAAGCGCCGTATTCCATTGCGGCATAATTCACACCTGCTAACAAGAAATATGTAGATTTCATCACAAAAATTACAATATGCATTCCATGAATACCATAAGCATGAGCACAAACACTATTTAGCCTAAGAAAGTAGAAGGGATTCCCCAAAACTGAAAGGAGTATCGTATGTCATTCATAAAAACCTTTAAAGAAACTAAAGTATGTAGTGCAATTAATTTCTTCTACATTCATCGAACATCATGTAGCAATCTAATCTTGACACATATGAGATAAAAGGCTAATTATGAATGTGAAACAAATCAGCTAGGATTGTGAAGCCAAAACATGCAAAACTACTCAAAGTTAAACTATAACTTTCCTAATATGACTATCATTCTTTCTTTCGTTATTTTCATTCTTTCTTTCTTTCGCAAAAAGACAGTACTTAATAAAATAAGCAGGCATGACTGCATGTGTTCTGGTGTGTGCATGACTGCATGTATTCTGGTGTATGCATGACTGCATGCTCAGATTTATGTGTAGCAAAAGCAAATTGAAGAAATAAAACAAGCATTTAAGATAATATGTGCACTTTGAAATTGGTCATGTATATATGACTTCAAATATCAAAGATCTCCATCATATAGGATTATTTGTGCTATGAAAGGCATAAAAATAAGTGACAATCTTTTCAAGTTGAGTTCAGTCTACATGTGATAGTGATCTAATGTGCGACAAAAATTTCCTACAGTCTTTTCAAGTTGAGTGTCAAAGTCATATTCAATTTTGATGTATTCATTAACCAAGCTTGGTAATAGAAGTATTGTAAACAAGTATCAAACTTATATTAGAATACTTCTATTAATGTGATGATAATAAAAAAATCCAACCTGCTTCAAACAACGACAAAGCTAATGATGTTCGTGTATGTATAATAACGACAAAGCTACGCATTGATGCTTCAAATAACCATAAACACAGTGATAAAAAACTATAGCTTGGTCAAGGACTTGATTCATATGGTCTACCATATGCATGTTAACAAGGAATAATTAATTTTAGGCAGAATCGAGGCTACTTGGGACTCATGACAGATCTCATAAGTCATCAATCATATTGAGATAGTCCATACTACCAAAACATTCAAAACATCATTTTCTCCCCACAATGAAGAACTCAAAAGTCAAAACAACAGGAACATTAGAGTTTTCACATAAGAAAACCAAGCAAAATAATCTGCTCATACTCGCAATAAACTATATTAACTTAAAACCAACTACAAAATGTAAACAAAGAAATCATATTCTATCATGGCGGATGAATGCTTTGATTACAGCTTATGGATCCATAATGAAAATAAGCCCTATTAGCTGTCAGACAAGTGACTAAGGTAATTACACAAGTCTTCAACCTTGTCTATAATAGCAGAATGTGGTATATAAATTTTACAGATGTACTAGATGTCTTTACACATAGAATACACAGCACTACAGCTTGGAAACATGAATATACAACAATCTTCATCGATAAGAAAGTCACCTTATAAACAGACCCAACGGCGGCGATGAGATCCAACGGCGACGAGATCCAACGGCGACGAAATCCAACGGCGACGAGATCCAACGATGACGAGAACCAACGGCGACGAAATCCAACGGTGACGACAAAGGGGTAGGGTTTTCGTCGAATTGGAGATTGGGGCGTCGAAAGAAAGAAAGAAAGAAAGAATTGGAGATTGGTTTCGTTGAAATCGAAGAGGAACGAAATCGAAGATTAGTTTTCAGAGAGATTGGAGACTGGAGATTGGAGATTGGGGATTTAGTGCGCGAGTGATTGGAGATTGGAGACTGGAGATTGGAGATTGGGGACTGGAGATTGGAGATTGGAGATTGGAGATTAGGGGTTTCGGGGCGGGAGATTAGAGATTGGGATTTGGAGATTGGGCGCGAGTATTAGGGCGAGTGAAAAAAGAGAGAGGGAAGTGGGGATTTAGTGCGTGGGTGGGGGGAGTTTTGGCTGGCGTTTCAAGCGCCGGGGATTTGTGAAATCCCACAAATCCCCGGCGCAACTTAATAAACGCCGGGGAATCTCCCGGCGCAATATACCGAAAGCCGGGGAATTTACGCCAGATATTCCACTTTATTTTGTAGTGATATATACTAATAAAAACATGGACTTTTATTTACAACTAATTATTGTCATACTATTCAAACTTGAGCTATATAATTGTCGATTTACTGTTTACAATGCTTTTCATATGCTGTATTGTTCTGCATACGTGCCGTAGGCACGTGCCTACGGACAAATCTAGTATATATATATATATATATAGAGAGAGAGAGAGAGAGAGAGAGGGGGGGGGGGGACAAATCTAGTATATATATATATAGAGAGAGAGAGAGAGAGAGAGAGAGAGAGAGAGAGAATTTTCCTAGAGTCACCCATTTGCATACTCCTCCATATATATATAATCTGGGTCATGTGCATTAATGGAGGAATGGGTGATATAAATTCATCGAATATTATGGCATGCATGTTATGTTGAGAGAAAGGGTGACGATGCCATTCGTGTTATTTTCAAAATAAACTCACCACCGTGATTGTATTATTTTTCTTTAAAATTTCCAATCAAAGGTAAATGCTGGATTATCCTCTTTAAGTAGTTTCTTATATTGTCTCTGGATTATGTACGTTGTCCCAATTTTGCCATCTTTTGCAGGTGAAAACTATTCCGAAAACTTTTTCATCTTTGAAGCAATATCTAGGCTCCTATACTGATTCACTTATTGAAGAAACACGGGCCGACCTATGTTCTGCTTTAGAGGCCTGCTCTCAATCGCCTTGTTTCAAAATTATATCTATAAAGGTCATTCCACAAGAGCCTCTTCTATACCATGTTGAAATTATGATTCCAAATCTTGCATCTAAAGAGGAAACATATGTGCCGATGAAGGGTGATGTAATTGTTTTATCTGAGTTGAAGCCACGACATGTATCTGACTTAACTCGGAGTGGAAGATCCTACATAATTGCATCAATTGTAAATAATAAAGGCATTGCAGAAACAGTATCAGAAAATAAGTTCTACATCAAGACATCAATGAGCATTCCAGTTGAAAATTATAGTAAGGAGACCGGGAGAGGCAAGTCCTTGTTTGCAGTGTTCTTGTTGAATATGACCACATACAATCGCATTTGGAAATCGCTGGATTTGTCCATGGCCGAACAAAGAAATACTAATGTTATCAATGTTGCCTGGACATACGACTCTTCGGTATGTATGATCTTCACGCATCATTATTTTCAGTTGTAATTAGAATAATTAGATATATTTTGTAACTTAAGGAAATTATTTCTTGTTTCACCTGAATCAGGAAAGTGGACGCAGTTCTTCTGCCTCCTTTACTGATATCCACACTTCTAAAAGATTAGAAAGCTTCAAGCTCAATGAGTCGCAATTGAAAGCTGTGTTAGATTGTCTAGATGCAAGGCAGAATAAGAGCTCAATCAAATTAGTATGGGGACCTCCTGGAACTGGTAAAACAAAAATGATCAGTACTTTGTTGTGGGTTCTTCTAACCGAAAATTGCAGAACAGTTTCGTGTGCACCAACGAATACTGCCATCACGGAGCTCACCTCGAGACTCCTTAAGATTGTTAAGGACACACTAGGTTGCAATAACTACTCCTTGGGGGATGTGGTTTTGATTGGGAACAAAAAAAGAATGAAGATTGGCGTTGATCTCAAAGCAGTATTTTTAGACAATCGTGTTGACAGGCTCTCCAGGTGTCTTGCTCCGTTAACTGGTTGGAGGCATTGCATGAGCTGCATGATAGATTTACTTGGGAATGCTGTTTCACTACATGAAATTTACTTGAAAGAAATAGAAAAGGAAGAAGAGGAAAAGGAAACTCATCTGGTAAAGCCGACTTTGAAGGAGTACATTATAAAGAATTTTTTTCCTCTTGCAGAGGATTTGAATTATTGCATGAGGACCTTTTCAGAGGATCTACCAAAAGCTTCGATTTCTGAGGAGAACTTCAAAAACATGAATTTGATACTAAAGATGACAAATAATATTGGGAATTTGTTGAAGTCAGAAACAGTTACAGATGAAATGCTTGATGAACTATTTCAACTAACAGTTGATGAAGATTTTGATATATGCTCCATGATGGAATTCCTTCGCATAACGGACTATACTCCCCCCAAAACTAAGTTAAGGATAACCCGAGCATTCTGTATTCAGATTTTACAGGCACTCGATAAAAATCTTCATCTCCCTTGCACGAATGTTAGACATTCAATCCAAGAGTTTTGTTTGCAATCGGCAGTCCTTATTTTTACAACATCTTCTAACTCATTCAGATTACATAATGTGGAAATGAAGAAAGGGATAGAATACTTAGTTGTGGATGAGGCTGCCCAGTTGAAAGAATGTGAATCTCTGATACCTCTACAGCTCTTCGGATTACAACATGCTGTTTTCATTGGGGATGAGTTCCAGCTTCCTGCATTGGTTAAAAGCCAGGTCGAGTTTTACTTGCACTTGGTTTTTTTTTTTTTTTTTCTTTTCTATATATTGTGCATGCCAACTATTCCAAATTTTAAATATTCGTTCTGTAGGTTGCTGAAAATGCTGGATTTGGATTAAGTCTTTTTGAAAGACTCAGCTTACTGGGGCATGAGAAACACCTTCTTAACGTTCAATACAGGATGCATCCTGCTATTAGCAGGTTCCCAAATTCAAATTTCTACAATACTAAAATTTTAGATGGTCCAAATGTCTCCAGTCATAGCTATGAGCAGCATTATTTGGCAGGACGGATGTACGGTCCTTATTCATTTATAAATATTCAAGGTGGAAAGGAAACAACTGATGCTTTAGGACATAGTCGAAAGAATCTGACTGAGGTAGCTGTGGTTCTGCAAATTATAGAAAATCTATCTAAAGGTATGCAATTTTTTGTTGGTTACTTAAATGATGTATAAGTCATGGAAAATGTCATGTATTGATGAACTTTTAACTGACGAAACCCATTTATTTATTTATTTATTATTTTTATTGTATCTGGTTTGCAGTGCCAATCTCCACCTTTCTTATTCTTTTATATTTGTGCCTATATAATTGTCTTATAGATGAGTAGTAATTTGTGACGTATGTGTTATGTTTTACGGAGAGATCAAGATGACAATAATTAGGAAGAAAAATGCATATAAGGTGTGCAAGTAAATATCTAATAACACATTGTACGAATGTATGAACATGGATGTAGCAACAAAATGCATGGCTTCACGGAACATTATTTTTGATGGATAAAGCCATTTGTTCTCATCAGGAACTAAATTTTTTGTTTGATATATGAGTCCTGCACTTTTTTGTTTGATATATGAGTCCTGCACTTGTTCTTGGAATTAGAAACAAGTGGAAGATTGTTATTGTACCAAAGTTTAACTCTCTAGATTAGTGAGAACTGAGAGTACTTGAAAATGATACTAGTGAACTTGTGTCTAAAGGGACTATAAATTTGTGCAGCTGTTGTCACAGAGTATGTTTCTGATATATGCTTGGGTACTAACTATACTGCAATGTTCCAGATACATTTAACATGCAATACATCAAAGAAAACTAGATGCAATGCATGTATTCATCTTCATAAGCATGATTTATTAAAATTAAAAACAAAAAATTGTTGGATCAAAATTGATTTGTTCATTGTTAATAAGGAAGTATCTATCTTTTGGAAGATGATGGTTCTTGGGCAAGAAGTCTCACCAATAATTCCTTAGTAGATTTTCTGAAATTTTTTATCATTAGTAGGTTCTTTTAGAGGATGACCTTTTCAATCTTTGAATTCCAGTGGATGGTTGATAAGATACGTGTTTTAGATCTGTAGTTGAGATCTAATAGGAGCAACATTGTTGTGCACAATACATGCAACCACAACTGTCAAGTTATAATTTTAGAGATTAGAGGTTAGAGATATATTAGAGATAATAGTATGAATAAATGATACATCATTTGAATGAACTGAAAGATTAACTATATTCTTTGCAAGTACCAGAACATTGTGCTTATTGATTATAGTGCTCAATGTATAGTTAAGCAAAACAATCCATTATTAGTATATGGATTGATTGTAAATGTTTTTTGAGAGGAAATTAATAGTAGAAAGGACACACTACAGACTATTTTACTTACAAGGATCTACATCATATTTCTAGTGCCCTTAAACACCGTGATTTCCAAAATTCCATATAATTTCTCCGTGGAAAAATTTATATTTCAAACAAAATATCTAACTTCTTTTTAACATCTTGAATGTTGTCATACCTTGGAGATCAGTACCAAATGTTGAAGAGTGGTTTTTATTTTTTCCTTTCTGAATTGTACATAATCTGCAATTGTTGGGAATATGCCAATGTCGTGGTTTTTTTTTTCTTCATGTCATAGTCCAACATACCAATCCTAAAGTTACGTGTTTTGATTTATTTATTTTTTTGAATAAATACGTGTTTTAATTTTCCAATTTCAATTCTTGACTGCTTATAATGACTAATGGTGTTGCAGTATCTATTATTGCAAGGCAACAACTTAGTGTTGGCATAATATCACCATATACAGCTCAAGTGCGAACCCTTCAAGAGAAACTTGGCAAAACATATGAGATGTCTAACAAATTTTCGGTGAAGGTTAAATCCATTGATGCTTGTCAAGGTGGAGAAGATGATGTTGTGATTATATCTACTGTGCGTTCAAACAAGAGTGGATCTGTGGGTTTCCTTTCTAACCTTCAGCGTGCAAATGTGGCTCTAACGAGAGGAAAGTAGGTCAATTTCTTCTCACTTTATTTTGTCATCATATTGGCTTAAGTCATCAACATAAATGTTGTTTGTTTCTTTTTTGTGGCAGGCATTGTTTATGGATTATTGGAAATGAAGCAACCTTAATTAAGAGCAGGTCAATATGGCAAAATCTAGTCATAGATGCGAAGAGAAGACGCTGTTTCTACAATGCCCTTGATGACAGTAGTCTAGCTGATGCTATTCTTAAAGCAACGGACGAGCTTGATTAGACAGATGCATTAGCAATACAAGCTTTAAGCTGGATTGATTTCTACTGATGGCAGTTTTTGAATTTGATAGATTGAAATTTTGTTTATTGTGTAGAATTGCTTTTCACCTATAAAGCTGGTTTGATTTCTACTGTACATGGATAGCCTTTGCATTATCTTAGTAATCACCCCTTCACAAAATGTAGGATGCATAAATAGTTTTGACTTTGAAACTTATATTAAATATTTCCAAAAATGTTATATTCTTGCAAACTTCTTCTCTTTCCTTCTCCTACCTTTTCTGTACTTTCTCCTCATGTATATATAATTGAGAATAGCATCTACTGAACTAGCTTCTACCATACTGAACCAAGTCAGTTATAATTTACTAGTAATTTACACGTGTGATGCACGTCTTAATAAATATAGTTTTTAAAAATAAAAATTTTGACGTAGTCTGGGCTTGAACCTAAGATCTCCTTTATAATAGTTATGCACAGGCAATGTTCGAGTTTGTTTGTTTACAAATAACAACTCCAACTCTCCCATTATAATATTAGAGATAATCATATATTACCTCTCTCCCCTTTCTCTATTTCCTCTTTCCTCTATTTCAACTACTACTTTGAAATAGAGAAATGAGAACAAAATTAGAAAATCTCATTTAAACTAACACATGCAGTCCGCACTTTTTCATAAAATAAAAAAACTTAAACCCTCTCCAACCACAATCTCAACCTTTCCAATTGCAAAACCCTTCACAACCCTTCACCTTGCCTTTGACACTGCTCTCTCCTATGTGGCCATCCACCTCGCCGACACCCTGTTGCCGCCTTCAACAACGATCTCTTCGCCTATGCTGCCATCGAACTACGTCACCGACCTCCCCAACCTTCGAACTCCTTCCTTCCACATCCACCTCAACCTCCCCAGTCATCTACCTCGTCTCCGACACTGCCCCCCTGCCGCGCGACCCTTCCCAAACCTTGACTAGGCCTCCAACGCTGCTGCCTCCCACGCACCGTGCTGCCTCCTTCACCGTTTCCAAACCATTGCATTCATCAAGGCAATATTTCTAGTGGAATTAGAGAAGAGTATGAGTTGAAGACGGAGATGATTGCAGTGTTGGATTCAAGAATGAGATGCGGTAAGGGGTTTTTTTTTCTTTCTTTTTTTTTTGTCTCATGCATATTTGAATATAAAACATTTGAAAACCTAGAAATCTTGTACTTAATTTCTAGAACTGTGTTCTGCTCATCAATTGTTCGATGAATTGCCTATACAACACATAATGTATTTGTGAAATTGCTTTTGAAATTTTTTTCTCAACTAGATCAATGGTATCCATGTGTGGAGTATGTATTAGTTTCGAAAACCTTAATTTACTACTTGATTTCATTTTCAATTTCATCGGAGATAAACAAAGTTGTTGATGAGCAAAGCACAGTTCTAGAAACTACAGGAGTATGTACTAAATACATATCCATGTGTGGATACAATTTAGGTAGTAAATTGAATCCATGTGTGGAGTAAATTGAAATCAGGTAGTAAATTGTATCCACTACAGTTGATGAGCAAAGCATGGATAACATGAAATCAGACTAGAAACTACAGTGTATGAGAATCAGTTCGGATTTATAACTAGGAGGTCAACAATGAAAGCAATTTATGTAGTGATGAGACTTATGAAAAAATATAGAGAGAATAAGAAAGATCTACATATGGTGTTTATAGATCTCGAAAAAGCTTATGATAAAGTCCCTAGAGACTTAGTATGGTAGGGTGTTATATAAAAAGAGAGTAACAATTCGGTATATTGAGGTAATCAAGGATATGTATGAAGGGGCAAAGATCATAATTAGAACAACCACAGGAGAGACCAATAATTTTCCTCTTATAGTAGGTTTACACCAAGGTTCGGCTTTAAGCCCCTACCTCTTTTCTTTGGTTATGGATGAATTGTCACGAAGAATACAAGATGAGGTGCCTTGGTGCATGCTTTTTGCCGATGACGTCGTCTTAGTGGATGAGACTAGAGCAAGAATTAATGCTAAATTAGAATTGTGGAGAGAAACTTTGGAAGCTAGAAGCTTTAGAATAAGTAGAACTAAAATAGAGTATGTGGAGTGTAATTTTAGTGATATTTAGAACACAAATAAGGATGTAGTGAAGCTTGATGGTCAAGAGATACCTAAGAGAGACCGTTTCCGATGTTTAGGCTCGATTATATAAAGAGATGAAGAGATTTGTGAAGATGTTATACACAGGATCCAAGCAGGGTGACTTAAGTGGAGAAGTGTTAGTGGTGTTTTGTGTGATAAACGTATACCTTGAAGTTAAAGGAAAAAATTTATAGACCGGCTGTTAGACCATCAATGATGTATGGAGCAGAGTGTTTGGCAATAAAGAAGCAACATATCCAAAAATTGAGTGTAGTGAAAATGATGATGCTAAGATGGATGTGTGGTAAAACTAGGAATGATAGAATTAGAAACGAACATATACGAGACATGGTAAGGTAGCTCTTATCTAAGATAAATTAAGAGAGAATCGCCTTAGATAGTTTAGACATGTCACACGTAGACTTGGTAGTGCCCCGTTAGAAAGAGTGAATTGATAAGTATTGAGGGAAGAGTTAGGGGTAGACGAAAACCTAAACTTACTTGGATGAAAACGGTGAGAAAAGATATGATAGCTTGTGGCCTTACAGATGATATTGTGCTAAACCGAGTAGAATGGAAAACCAGTATACATGTAGCCGACCCCAACTAGTTAGGTAAAAGACTTTGTTGTTGTTGTTGTATTTTTGAAATCCCAAAATTTGGATTTGGGTAAGAGTACAACAGGCTGAAGACAAGGTTGATTGCGGTGTCGGATCCAAAGATGAGATTTGGTAAGGAGTAATATGGCGTAGGACAGGGTAAGACAGATGAAGAGGTGGATGGGGGTGTTAGAGATGGCGATGTTGCGGTGGTTGAGAATGGTGGAGATGCGGGATAAGAAGGAGGAGTGGAGGGCGACGTCAGAGAGGGTGTGGATTTGGGAGGGGAGGGGAGGGGAGGGTCGAGATAAGGTGGGTAAGCGCCTGGGTGTTGCCGGTTATAATGTTTATAAAGGACGGACTGTGCACGTATTTTAAAGATAAATTTCACTAAACTATATCATTGAAAAAGTAATTTCATTAGGGGGGGGGGGGGTTTGTTTATCATGAACTTTACTATAGGAAAATAAATCATGGAAAAAACACTGTTCAAGATGTTTGGATGACTTGAATTTGGTTGGAAATAGATTCGGACTGTAGCGCTACGGTGTATCGCTACAGTAGCGCCTAAAAAATCCGAAGAAAAAGATCCGAACTCAGCAGAAAGCTGTTGTAAGAGCACTGTAGCGTTACTGTAGCATTTTAAAAATATTCTTTCTCTCTCATACTTTTTTACTCTATCCTATAAAATAATTTTACCTAACCCTCTACATTAAATTTTTTCTCTCTCATCTCTATCCTACATTACAATAAAACTACATCTAAACAAATTACTTTTCTAGAACTCAAATCGATATATTTCTTTTCTTTACAGTAATCTTTTTAGTTTGAAATATTTTACAACCAACCAAACATCCCCTAAATGAATTTATTTTTAAAGTATGTAGTGGATTTTATATACTTAAGAACTGCTTTGTTAAGTAGTAACAACAATAATTGAAGTGTGCCACGTAAGGTAGTGAAGAGAATGGTAGTAAGATTGGTAATGGATAAAGCATAATTCTTTCAGAATTAATATAAAAATAGGAAAATTAACGCTGTTGCTACTTATTTCGGTGGGGGAGCAAACAGATAGTGAGTTAATAATAGATGGAAACTACTAAAAGTCAAACCTGTGCCTTGGCCGTTAAAAGAGGTTAGAGCTTCCGAGATTGAATCTAAATCGTTGATTGACCTCCTGTGATATGAATTCGACGGTTGGTGTTACGACCGATGGACCTGCAAAATGTCTGAAACACCAGGGGATGGCTCCTGGCGACAGACCCTTTGACGCTCAAGTCAGAACCAGAAAGAGAGAGAAAGTAAGAGAGTGAAAACTGGTGAATTGTTGATTACCTGGCGACTGAAGAGGGGGAGGGGTATTTATAGGCCTGAGAGACATTCTAGAGATTGAATTATGACCGTTGGATCTTTCACGTCTCCCTCCTGAAGAGATAAGATATCCCTGTTAGGGTATAAAAGATTTGAGTCCTAGCCAACATGTGCCGGGTGTCTCTCCTAATGGGCCTAGCCTGTCACTTTTTATAGGCTTGAGAGAAGCCCATATTTTGGAGTGGGCCCAGGTCTGTAAAATAGGCCTGTGATGGCTAATCTGCTTGTAGATGCTTTGAGATCTGTGCAGAGATCGTACGACTCTGATCTGCTGTAATTTTTACCATCATCATAAGCCCCCCACAATCAGAAGGCAATTTTCATGGCTTTCGGTAAGTAGTACGTCTTATTTTTAGAATCTGGCGAATAATCTTAGCAGTCGGAGTGTTCGAAGATACCTAGAACTGATCTGTGGCTTCTGAAGGAAGTGAATATTTCCTTGGATTTTTCCATAATTTTTTTGGATTTTTTTGAATTTTCTGGAATTTTCTAGGAATTTTTCCATAGTTCTTCGAATTTCTCCAAATTTTATGGAATGTTCTACCATTTCAAAATCACTTTTCGAATTTTATAATTAATAAATTCAATTCTAATTATTTTTTTGGATTTAAAAATTATTTTTCCGAATTCAAATAATTATTTTTGAATTTTTAAATTAATTTTTTCGAATTAAAAATAATTTTTAAATGATTTTTTTGGATTTATCAGATCTGACTCGCGTTTTGAAGCGATCTGAGGCACAGATCGTGGCCTGGCTTACGCACTGAGGAGATCTGATGGCTGAGGCGTGAGATCAGGGCTTGAAATTCCTGAAGCGTTGATCACGGGGCTAATGTGGATTTCGTGGAGATCCCGCGGCCTTCAGTCGTCTTCTTCTACCCCTCAGCTCGGCGAACCAATTCGCCGAGCTACGCATCCGCTGTCATTTCTTGGGGATCTCGCCGAGCTACCACGCCCTCGTCGACCTCTGGGAGTGTCAAACATGCTCAATATGGTCGAGCTACGGGGATTCGGAGCTCCGTCGAACAATTGAGCTTGGGTTTCGCCGAGCTACGGAGATTTGCCAAGCTATGGTTTCGCTGAGCTATGATGGTCGAGCTCTGGCGAGCTATTGGTCATCAAAATTTTGCCGAGCTATGAAGACGATGAAGCTCCGTTTTGCTGAGGTATGGCGATAGCTCGTTTTCGCCGAGCTATGGTCGTTTGTTAGCCGAGCTATGGGCTCTCTTCGCCGAGCTATGGTGGTCTCGGAGCTTTTGCCGAGCTATGGGTTCGAGCTTTCGTCGAGCTATGGAGTAGTCGCCAAGCTATTGGTTCGCCGAGCTATGGGTTCGAGCTCTGGCCGAGGTATGGAGTTAGAATTCTTTCAAGCGTCTTCTTTTGGGTTCATACTTTATTTTCGGTCGAGTTTTGTGAGAGCTCGAAGTCGGCGATGCTCATGAGGAGACGAGAGTTCAGGCACTGTTGGTTGGGCGAGGATTCATGGAGCTCAATTTTGGAGCGAGGAGACGAGTCGGAGTTCCTCAGGCGAGCTCTGGTCTTCGAGTTTTCAAAGATGTGATTTTGGTGGGAAAAATTGGAGAAGAAGAAGAGAGAGTTGGAGGCGGGTTTGGTTGGTGGAAACGGGTTTGGATCCGACTCGTTAGCACCCCTTTGCTTTTTCCCCTCTATTTCTCTCGTGGGTTTTGGGTCGTGGATCCGACCCGTTAAGCCCCTTCTTTGATTCTCTTGAGCTTCTTTTTTGGGGATTTTTGGAGCTTTTTCGGGCTTGGATTTGCATATAATTTTTTATACATATATTTATTGTCGTGTATATGCAACAACTCATATATATATGTATAACTACTTATATGTGTATACCCAGCTTTTTACTCCATCACCGTGGATTGGTGGATCTTGTACGTATATCAATAGATGTGCTAGGAGAGCTGTTACAGACTTGCTGTTTGATCTCAACAAGTTGTTGTGGCATATCTGGGACAGAGTTGAACATTTTGGGCTTGCCGTTTGCACCCAGCCAGCGTGTAGTGAACTCTGCGAGGGAGTTGAATGTTGAGCTTGCCGTTTGATCCCAGCAAATTTATAGAGATAACTCTTTAACTGAGTTAACGTAAAGCTTGATGTTTGTTCGCAGCAAGTTTGGAGAGAACTCTGAGATGGAGTTGTTGTAGAAACTGTCATTTGACCCAGGCGAGTTTAAAGAGAACTCTGAGATAGAGTCGATGTGGAAACTGCTGTTTGGTCCCGACGAGTTTGGAGACGACTCTGAGATAGAGTTGAACGTTCAAGCTTGTCATTTGTGCTTGGCAAATTTAGAAAGACATTGCACCTATTGTTTGCACCCAGCAAGCGTGTGGAGACAACTCTGAGATAGAGTCGATGTAGAAATTGCTGTTTGATCCCGACGAGTTTGTAGAGGACTATGACCGAGTTGGATGTTGCACCTGCTGTTTGCACCCAACAAGCGTGTAGAGTCAACTTTGATGTAAAAACTATCGTTTGATCTCGGTGAGTTTGTAGATAACTCGGAGATAGAGTTGAACATTTAAGCTTGCCATTTGCGCCCGGCAAGTTTAGAGGGACAACTCTTTGACTGAGTTGATGTAAAGCTTGGTGTTTGTTCCCAGCAGGTTTGGAGAGAATTCGGAGATAGAGTTGATGCATAGACTGCCGTTCGATCCCGGTGAGTTTGTAGGGGCAACTCGTGGCTGAGTTGGCGTAGAGCACGCGACTTGATCCCAGCGAGTGTGGAGAGACAATTCTGTGGTAGAATCGATGTAGAAACTTTCGTTTGGTCCCGACAAGTTTAGAGACAACTTTGAGAGAGAGTTGATGTCGAAACTGCCGTTTGATCTCAGAGAGTTTGTGGAGAAAACTCTATGACGGAATTGAGCGTTGAACTTGTTGTTTGGAGCTAACGAGCTATTTGGTAGAGCTTGAGCAAAGACCAAGGCATTGGACTCGTTGCGTGGAGCCAACAAATTGGTTATGGAGAGGCAGAGTGCAGAGCGCCGAACCATTTGTTTTGGACCAACGAGTTGTTGATGGAGCTCAACCAGAGAGCAGAGCACTGAACTCGTTGTTTGGAGCCAACGAGCTATTTGGTAGAGCTTGAGCGAAGCGGCAAGCAGAGTGCTGAACACGTTGTTTGGAGCCAACGAGCTACTGATGGAGCTTGAACAGCAAGCAGTGCGCTTAATTCGTTGTTTGGAGCTAACGAGCTATTGATGGAGCTCGAACGGTGAGCGGAGCACTCGTTGTTTGGAACCAATGAGTTGTTGATGGAGCTCAAGCGGGGAGCAGAGCGCTGAACTCGTTGTTTGGAACCAACGAGCTATTGATGGAGCTCAAGCGGCGAGCAGAGCGCTTAACTCGTTGTTTGGAACCAACGAGCTATTGATAGGGCTCGAGTGGCGAGTAGAGCGTTGAACTCGTTGTTTGGAACAAACAAGTTGTTGATGGAGCTCAAGCAGTGAGCCTGAACTCGTTGTTTGGGACAAATGAGTTGTTGATGGAGCTCAAGCGGTGAGTAGAGCGCTGAACTCGTTGTTTGGGACAAACAAGTTGTTGATGGAGCTCAAGCGGGGAGCGGAGTGCTGAACTCATTGTTTGAGACAAATGAGTTGTTGATGGAGCTCAAGTGATGAGCGGAGCGCTGAACTTGTTGTTTGGGGCAAACGAGTTGTTGATGGAGCTCAAGCGGCGAGCAGAGCACTGAACTCGTTGTTTGGGACAAACGAGTTGTTGATGAAGCTTAAGCGGTGAGCAGAGCACAGAACTTGTTGTTTGGGACAAATGAGTTGTTGATGAAGCTCAAGCAGCGAGCAGAGCACAGAACTCATTGTTGATGGAGCTCAAGCGGCGAGCAGAGTGCTGAACTCGTTGTTTGGGACCAACGAGTTACTGATGGAGCTCAAGCGGCGAGCAGAGTGCTGAACTCGTTGTTTAGACCAACGAGTTACTGATGGAGCTCAAGCAGCAAGCAGAGCGCTGAACTCGTTGTTTGGGAGAAACGAGTTGCTGATGGAGCTCAAGCGATAAGTGGAGCATTGGACCTGTTGCTCGATATTGACGAGTAGTTGACTGGAGGAACCCAAGTGGTGTACGAAGTGCCGAACTCATTGTCACAGCGAATGAATTGTGGGTATTCTGAATTTTCTTAGTGTAGAAGTGAAGTCACTTGTGTTTATTCAATTCTTCTCTTCACTGATAAGTAGTTGCGTGCCTTGAACGAGGTTCTCTGGGACACTGAGCTTACTCTTCTTCGTGGTACACTGTGCTTGACGGAGTAGGAACTCTCCCGTTTGTACGGTGCTTCAAGCGAGACGGAGTTGGAGCTTTCTCAAGTGAAGGTGGTCAGATACATTTGAAGTTTGCTCGTCTAAGGAAGACTTATCTTGAATATTATCATCAAGAGTTGAGGTGGCCCTATAGAGCTGTTAGCTGGTAGGAGGTCGGCGAGGAGTTCAGTTTCTCTTAGGTAGAGCATCTCTCTAGTGTGTATATCTGGAAGAACAGCTTTCATGACAGTTTGCTGTACAGTGTTCGCAGGACATTCGGTAGTGATTCTTAGACGTGAATCGTGGAGTCATTGTAACTTTGCGGTTGTAATGGGACTTGTAGTTTTTGGAATGAGAAATCTTCTACATGCCGGTGTCTTGTCCTGTGATACATCGTCTTGGGGTTGGCTAGTCGTATGAGCTGCTCTTGGGAGAGTTAGATATTGGACTAGCTGTTTTGTATTTGTAGACGTCTGTAGTGCTACTGGATCTGAACATATGAGTCAGGTGATAGTTCTTTGATTTGCAGAATTCATTTCATATGCTTGATCCTTGCTGTCATGGTTGATGTGCCATCGACGGGTTCTTTGTCGCTAAATAATAGGGCCTCAAGTCTGTTGCGTATAGCTTAAAGAACTGTCAACGGTGTATGACGAAGTTTAGCATTGCTCCGTCTTGAACCCAGCTAGTTGTAGGGACAACTCTGAAGGAGAGTTGTTTTCCAAACTTGCTGTATGGGGCCTCTAACAGATTGTGAGAGTCGCATCGAATGGAGAGTTAAACCCCAAGTGCTGCTAGGGTAACTTCGATCCATGATTTTGGACCTATTAATCTGTTGTTAAGGAAATTTAACTAGTTGCAGGAACAGATCGAATGACGAGTTGAACTCTGAACGCGTGTCATTACATGTTGCGAGAGTAACTCTGAACCATGAACATGGATTCCGAACTTGTTAGTTTAAGTATTAACAGGTTGCAGGAGCAGCTTGAATGGAAAAGCGCACTCTGAACTTGCTTCTTTGCAAATTGACAGTCTCTTTTAAACCATAAACATGGACTCCAAACCGGTCGTCAAGGCATTAACGGATTGCAGGAGCAGATCGAATGACGAAGTGCACTGTGAACTTGCGTTATTGCAAATTGTTAGAGTCTCTGTCGAGCCATGGGTATGGACTCCGAATCCGTCTTACAGGGAGACTCGCAACGAGTGTTTGGTGCTGCTTAAGTGTATAAGTGTGGCACTCAACTCGTTGTTTTAGAGCCTCCAAGGAAGTTCAACTAGTTGCAGGAATAGATTGATCGGTGAGTTGTGTTCTAAAAGTGCATGTTTGGACGCTGCAACTCCCGAGTTCTGGATTCCAAACTTGCGTTGAGGAAAGCTTGTAACGAGTGCCTAGCGCCGCTTTAAATGTAAGTTGGGCATGTAGCTCATTGTTTGCTTTGATGAATTAACAGGTTGCAAGAGCAGATCAAATGGCGAAGCACTATGAACTTGTTACATTGTAAATTGCTGTAGTAACTTTGCATTATGGATGTAGGTTCCGAACCCGTCTCGTAGGAAGTTTTTAACGATTTTTTGGTGCTGTTTTTGTGTACAAGTTTGGTACCCAACTCGTTGTACTTCATAAGGTGTTCTACTTTCCAAGTCCCTACTGATATCTCCTTGCCCCCGACTCTTCAAGTTGATGAGCCGTCAGGCGAACAACTTGGTAGACCTTGCCTGGACTTGCCTGTTTTGGAGGGAACTCCCCATTGTTTTTCATAGTGAAAGATGAATCTTCTGATGCACCAATGTGTTTAGGCATGACTATTTGTCTCCGTTGAATAAGTGGAGTGGCTTCAGGCGAGGGATCCAGGTTTATTATTGTGTCATGATGAAAACTAGTTTGGACCTGGTGAAAGATGATGTGGCAGGTTTGGAAGTTCTTGGTAAAGTTGGTTATGGCAGTGACTTCAAGCTCGTTTATAATTTTTGAATTATTGTGACTGCTTTTTGGTGGTGACTCTCTGGCGTCAAGGGGGAGAATGGAGCCCCCCATTGTAGCAGTGTAGCATGCTCGTGTCGCCTGTTGGCTTCCTATAGCTTGGCCTACGCCAGCTGTTGTTGGAAACTTCATTTTTTTGTGAAATGCGAAGGCGACTGCATGGAATGCCGCTAGGCCGAGACGGCCGAATATAGCATTATATGCAGCTTTGACATCGATTACCATCAAGTCCAGTGCTTCTATTTGAATAGCAGGGGACTTTCCCTGCTGTTACGTCGAGTGCGATAATTCCCTCGACTTGGACAGGTGCACTAGAGGAGTCATGAAGTGTATAACCGGCTGGCTTGAGTCGGTCTTGGGAGAGCTTGAGAGCCTAACATGTGGCCATGAAGAGGATGTTCACTGAGATACCATTTTCCATCAGGATGCAGCGTACCTTATGATAAATGCAAAGGTTTATGACCAATCCGTCGCAATGAGGTGTTTGGATGCCTTCTAAGTCCTTGTCAGAGAAAGATATCGGGATTCCGGTGCGTTTGGCAGGCGGAATGTTATCTATGGAGTTGACTTTGCTGACGAATGCTTTGCAGGAGGAGTTGGAATCTCCCCCCATTGGGTCTTCATGAATGGAGTATAGCACGGTCATGTGTTCAGAGTCTTGCGACTCGCATCACCTCTGTTGACGCTTATTAGTCCTCCAAGACGGAGGATTTTCGGCATCGTTGTCTTTCTAAATGAAGTTAGAGAGATAGCCCCTGCGAATCAGGACTTCCCGTTCTTCTTTAAGGGTTCGATAGTTGTCAGTAGTGTGTCCATGATCTCTGTGAAATGTGTACCACTTGTTTTTGTCTTTTTTTCTGCTAGATGTTGACATCGTGGGGGGGAGGACAGATTATTCCGTCCTTCTCCACGTCCATGAAGATGGCTGATATGCTTGCATTGAGAAGAGCGAACTTGTCGAAGCGTGGCACTAGAGTTGAACAGCATGAACTTGCACTGTTTTTTCTGTAACTTCCTGAGTTCTTCCTCGCTTGTGTTCTTCGTTTGTTCCCGGAAGGTGAATCATTCTCGCCTTGAGGATAGAGAGCTGCCTCGACCAGGGTGTATCTGTCACTCCTTTGCAGGAGCTTAGTGAGATCTTTGTGAGGCCTTTTGGCGAGGGAGGCTTTCAGGTCTTTGTCAGTGAAGTTGTGGCGAAAAGCTGAGGTTGCGACTGAAGTGTTCAAGACGAAATTTGACCTTGCTTCAGTTGTAAAGCGCTTGACAAAGCCCTTTAGTAGTTCTTCATCTTTTGCTTTAGGTTCTAGCAGAGAGACACTGGTCTTTTTAGCTCTCTGGCTAGTAACGAAGTGTGCAATGAAGATGTGGATTTCTCGGGCTGATCGAAAGAAAATGTGGATTTGGGTGTCAGACGTGAATACCATTCCCTGCTGATCATTTCAGTGTAGCAGGAAAATGTCCGACACATGAGTGCATCGGTAGCATTATAAAACATCATAAATGTTTTAAAGCTCTTGATGTGGTCTGTCGGGTTTGATTCCCCGTTGTAGGATTCGAGTTGAGGAGCTTTGAAGTTCCGTGGAGCGGGTGCATCGAGGATGATTTTGCTTAAGGGATGTTGATTTGGGCGGTAAGGCCATGTTGGAGCATTTTCTCTCATTCTCCATCTATTCTAGGCTATCTTCTACTTCTTGGATACGGCGAAGGACTTGATCGTCCTTCTTTTGGGATCCAGTTGAAGCATTGTGGACTGAGATGCGGTTGTACTGAGGATGTTGTTCAGGACAGTTTTGTCAGGAGCCCCCCAGCGCCTCTCCATTGGAAGGAGCGTGATTAGGCTGTCAGGGTGACTGTTGAGGAGGAATCTGATCTTCCATAGGAGGAGCTGGTTGACGAAGAGTGGTAGTGCGACGGCTGGAGGCCACCCCTTTACCTCTTAGTCTTTGTGGCATGATGATAAGTCTTACTTGTATAGTTTCCCACAGACGGCGCCAATCTGTTGCTGCTTATTTCGGTGTGGGAGCAAATAGATAGTGAGTTAATAATGGATGGAAACTACTAAAAGTCAAACCTGTGCCTTGGCCGTTAAAAGAGGTTAGAGCTCCCGAGATTGAATCTGGATCATTGATTGAACTCATGTGATATGAATTCGACGGTTGGTGTGGCGACCTATGGACCTGCAAAATGTCTGAAACACTGGGGGGGGTGGCCCCCAGTGACAGACCCTTCGACGCTCAAGTCAGAACCAGAAGGAGAGAGAGTAAGAGAGTGAAAACTGGTGAATTGTTGATTACCTGGCGACTGAAGAGGGGGAGGGGTATTTATAGGCCTGAGAGATATTCTAGAGATCGAATCGTGATCATTGGATCTTTCACGTCTCTCCCCCAGAAGAGATAAGATATCCCTGTTAGGAGATAAGAGATTTGACTCCTAGCCAACATGGGCCAGGTGTCTCTCTTAGTGGGCCTAGCCTGTCACTTTTTATGGGCTTGAGAGAAGCCCATGTTTTGGAGTGGGCTCAGGCCTGTAAAAGAGGCATGTGATGGCTAATCTGCCTGTAGATGCTTTGAGATCCGTGCAAGGATCGTACAACTCTGATCTGCTACGATTTTTACCATCATCAAACGACATGCTATAAAAGTTCAAAAATTAAAAAAAAATGTTGCTGATTATAACTTTGATGCTAAAATGTTGTTTTGGACTTGTGAGTGAGCATATCCAGAAGAATGAAACACGGATAGAGGAGGAGGAGGAGAAGAAGAATGCTTCCTTAAACTGAGATTTGTCTATAAAAGCTTTCTTAACATACTGAAGAAACGTAATTGTTTCAATTCGAAATCTGAACGATTATATTCAAAATCTCTTTGTAATATTTTCTTTTTGATAACAGGTTTAAGTTCCAGAGCACACCTCAGCCAAATAAAATTAAAAACCACAGAGAGGAGGAAAAAAGATCATTGGTTCATACAACTACAAGAAATTCCAAGTTCCAGTCCTTCGATCCAAGAAAATTCAAATTTTTGGATTTGAGTCGTCTCCTTCTTTTCCTTCGATCTCACAGGTGGGGAAGTGATAAGGGGTTGTTGATGGTCAGTGGCGGCGACCGTCGATGCTAGCGGAGGAGATGCCCAGAGGCGGCGATGGTCAGATTCCGACGACTGGATCTGATCCCCTCAAATGATCTCACACAGAGATCGAGGAGAAAAGGGGGTCGATGAGGGTGCAGCGCTTGGCGAAGGGGCGGCGGTCAGATCGTGGCAACGTCAGCGACGGCAGCGGAGGAGACGACCATCGGTAGTGGTGGCTGCATCAACGTCCAGAGGCGGCGATGGCTGCGTCGACGTCTCGAGGCGGCACCCAGCGATGGCACCCAGCGGCTGCGGCTGCCGTATCCGACAAACAGGCACTTGGACGACCCAATTAGATTTCGACGATCGTTCTCTTATTCTCAAAATTAATTCAGATCCAGTCCAACTGTAACGCCTGTTTTCCCAAAAATGTATTTTTCGTGTACTTTCGGCATTTAAAATTTTTGTAAATTAGTTTTCCGCTTTCAAATTCTTTTTCTTAAATTGTATTATTGGATCTCCTATTAAAATCTATTTCCGAATCAATACTTTTATTTGTAACTATTTTCTATGATTTTTATATTGAAATACCATTCTTATATTTTGTTATTATTTCTCTTATTATTATTATTAGTATTATTGTTATCATTGTTATTTTTGACTAGTTATTAAAAATCCTGTTTTATCTACTAACTGCATATGTAATATCGTGAATAAATTATATTTTGTAATGCAAATTACATTTTTATTATAAACAATATTTGTATTGGTTAATTTATTTTTATATTGAATTTTAAAAATAAAAAAAACCTTATCAATTTTTAAAACCCATTTATATTTTTATTCCAAACCCAACATATTTTAATGCCCCACCTGCACCTAATACCCAATACACCAAATCCAAATACCCATTTAAACCCATTATAAAATAACCCTATTACCCATTTCCCCCTGTTTACTCCTATTATACCCTAACTCGCACCTTCTTCAGCCTAAACCTTAAATCTATTTCCCCTATATATACACCCTTTCCCTACAGTCAGCCATTTCATCTTCTTCATAAAACCCATACAGCCGCCTTCCTTTCCGTCTCCCGTCCTCCCTCTCGTCTCTGGCAACCACAGCAGCAACCGAGCACCCCCCTGCACCCCTCTCCCGAACTCCTCTGCACCTTAACCCATCCCTCTCCCGCTTTCATCTCTCTCCAGATCGCAGCACTGCAGGCCTATTCACGAAGCATACGGGTGCATTTGCGTGTCGAGGGTCAGCGGGCCTATTCACGGGATGTACTAGTGTATCTGCATGTCAAGGGTCTCGCAAACCTATTCATGGGGTACAGGTCAGGGAGGTGATTTCTTCCTGGGGGTCAGAGCTATTCTTATATGATGCTTGCACGTCGAGGGTTGTGATGCCTATTTGCGGAGTATTCTGGATCTTGTTTCTATCACATTAGTAGGATTAGTTGCATAACGAGGGATCTAACCCTATAAAGTGGAGAACGATAAGGGCTTGCATCGGACCTATGTAGTATGAAATGCATAGAATTCGACAAGTATGCATTAGAGAGTCATCATCCTGCATTTGTGTTCTTTTGATTTGGTTTTATGCATGTTTGTTTTCTGTTTTCCTACACTTGACACTTAGTCTAGTTTCACTCAATGTTTTCATATTTTATTTATTGTTATTTCATATTCTATTGTTATTACTATTAATATATGTTGTTTATGACTTTATTCTTTATGTTTTATTCATGTTGTATTTCTTTTGATGTCACTCACACCGTTATGGCTGACCCCTGTAGTTTTGGGGGTTAGGGCTATCTCTAGCCTCATGTTTTACAGGTAGGTATCTATAGCTTGGGATTTAGATGCATGTGGTAGAATGATAATGTGGCTTAGGAAAATTGTAAAAGAATATATTGTAAAAGAAAGAAATTGTAATTCAAGGTGTTTAATTTTCCGCTGTGCTTTGTAAACAACTGATGTAATAATTTTTTTTAAAATTTTCCAGTATTTGGTTGCTATGTTTATGATTACGTTGAAGTTGATTCTGGAAATTGTGCCACGTATTTCTAATTTTATTTATTGGAAATTCGGGGTGCTACACAGCTCTACCCTCCCTGCTTCACACCCGCCAGCAACCGCACCGATCAACACCCCCGTTGCTGCACCTCGCTGCTTGCCTCCATCGCAGCGCCGAAGTCAACATCACTTGTGTTGCCGCCGACGTTGCTTGTGTTGCTGCTGTCTCTTGCTATTGTTGTTGTTGTTCTTGCTATGCTGCGTTCATTGCCGCACAACCGAGCCAAAGCACCGTGCCGCTGTTCTTCCTCCCATCGTTTCTCATTGCACGTGCAAACATCATATTAAGGCAACTTTTCCTTGAACTAGTTTATTATTATTGTTCAAGAATCATTTGATCTCTACAAGTAGTTCCCATTTCAGTTATCGTATTTTATTTACTTGATACCTCTCAAAGAAGCTATTATGGATTCATCAGCGAAACCAAGTAGTATTTTTCTTTTCCTGCTGTTTCCTTGACTCAAACCCAAGCCTTGTTATACATCATCATCTGCTTACACTACATGAATACAAACTAGAAACATGTTTATAGAAAAATGATGATTTGAATGCTTTTCTATTGGATATTATGTTATAACTAAATTCATGAATTTAATGCTATATTAATGATTATCGTGTCTTGTTAACAGTAGAATTTCACCCCAATGATTGTACAATTTTATGTTAATTAATTGTCATGAAGTTATATGCATGTGTATCTCGTTTGTTGCTAATTAATAATAATCCACTTGCTGGCTTGCTGTTTATTCCATGTTGTTTCAAGTATTTGACCCAGTTTCTGTTATAATTAAGTGGAACCTTGTAAATAAAATTTGTAGCTCTTTGTATCTAGTTTCTAGAATATCCGACGATCTAAATTTCGATTTACAAACTGCAAGTTATCATATTTTTAACACTGCTAGGTTTAAAATTTCAGATTGTCATTTACAAGCATATCGACATGAATTGTTAATTAAAATAAAGTGTTAACATTAAAGTTAAAACTTGACATTAATTTCGACATGAAGTTTCAGATCGACATGAAGTTTCAGATCGCTCCCTGCCTCTGCCCTGCCCTCCTCATCGCAGTGCCGACCTGCGATAGCATCGCACCACGGAGGCCAGTCGTGACTGCACCCCGACGCCGCGACTTCAACTCTCCCCTACCTCCCGCAACCCACTTCCGTCCACCCTCACTCTCCCGTCCTCCGTTCTCCTTCCCTCCCGGAGACGACAGCCACTGCAGGCCAGCGACGAGTCTCCCCGCGCCTCCGCAGCACCCGCAGCGTCGCCTCCCCGTCTCCCGGTGCTCCCCTTCGTTGTGGACCAAGAGGGCAGGGAGAACAGTGTGCCGCTGTTCTTCTTCGGCAGTAGCAGCTCGCGACAACAGTGACAGCCACATCACCGTGCCGTTGCTGTGCATCGTTCTCTTGTTGCTTGGGTTGTTGGTGGTGCGCACGTGTATCGCCCGTGCAAGTGTTTTGTTCGTTGGAGTGATTTTCGTTCGTAGTTCATGGTTTCCGTTCGTTGTTCGTGTTCCGAGAATCCATTTCCATTATTCTTGCTCTTGTGTTGTTCTTGTCGTCTTTCAGGCAAGTAACTTGTACTCCAATTCCTTTGTTTGATACAAGTTAAAAATACCACCTATAGTGTAGTTGGGTTCTAGAGACAACTCGTGTGTGTGCTATCTTTGATGGGTTTTGTCTTTATTGTGAAGCCTTGACCATAGTTGCCTCACGACACAATACTGATATGAATTAACTTAGGTTTTACCCGTTCTTGATTTGATCATGTATGTGGGACTTTTGTGAAAATTCGTGATTTTGTTGAGACCCATGTGATATACTTGGTGTGGACATACTAGATACCCTAATTCATGATGTTTTGACACTTGGTAAACTCGATTTCATGTTTGGTTGTGTTTTGAACAAGTTTTGTATGATATATGTTGAGTTGTTGTTAAAAGGAAAAATCTGTATTTTGTCGCTGATCAGTTTTGTTTGCTGTTTTGGACTGTCTTGAAGTCAGTATCTTGGTTCCAGTATAAAACATGAGTTGTAGAGAAATTCGTCTTCTTTCCAACCTCTCTGATCTTGCTTAATTTCATTTTCGTATGTATGAGATATGACTGTTTTACTACAGAGGTGTAGATAAATTCTAGATTTCGTTTCTTGATGATTTTAATGACTAGATTATTTGGATACTTGTGCTACACATATTATTTTGATATAAAACTTTGGTCAGTAATTCTATATCTATCTAGGAATTACCCAGAATTTTGGTAGATTTTATTGATGAGTTTATACGCCGTTAATATTTATAAAATATGAAAGTTAAATTATTTTGTCTATTTTCATCTTCCTTTGGCGGATTTGGATTTCGTTTCATGGCTTGTGAGATATTTCAGTTTTCGTACAGTAGTATTGGGAATTTCCAGATTTGCCAAACTATCGTTTCTTGATGTTTTATGATTTTTGATGACTGAACTAATTTGACTGAAAAATTATGAAACTTTATATTCTGATACTAGACATATAGGGGATTACTCCAGGTTTTTTGTGGATTTATGTAATGAGTTTTGATGCTGTTTTCTTGACTGAGAATTTGATTGACTGATTTCTGGCTGAACGTGTTTTCTGGATTCAAATCAGTTTTGAGTTATGTTTTTGTGAATTAGTATATAACTTATTTGTATTCGCTGGATTTGGTTGGGAGTCTATTTTCTAGAAGTTTCAACGGATTCAAATTTGGATTTTTGTAGTAATGGGAATCACTATTTTTAGTACTGTACTGTCATGCTGTCCTGAATATGAACATACATTGTTTTGCTCGTTTATGTGACTGTCTATCATCTATGCGTACTTATTTGTTACCCTAGACCTGATACTGATTATACTATGTTAGTTTGACTGTTTCATGCATATACCTACCTTTTTGAATATAATAATAAATAATCAAGCCTGGATTTTAATGGGAAAGATCTAGTAGTGGATAGTGCAGAAACGTATACTCGGAAGGAGACGTGTGTTTCCTGTATGGCATGTACCGATCAAGTTTACCGATCAAGTTATCGATCAAGTTTTGTGATTCTGTGATTTTCCGATTACACTGCCCTGTATGGTCCCCTATGAAATCTAAAGCGAAACTGTTTATTGTAGCAACCATGTAGTGAAAGCTGGGATGCATGAAGTGCTTCCTAGATAGTAATATAACAAGACTTGACATGACATAATCTGATTTCTAGTACTTGATACCTGATTATCCAGTTACATGATTACCTGTTTACCTGTATACCTGTTACCTGATACCTATTATATGTTTACCTGTTTACTTGACACTTGATACATGTTACCCGTACCTGTTAGTATACCTTGCTATTTGTTTCTATTTTCCTGATTCATGTTAGATATTATATTTCTGTTGACACACTTATACTATGCTATGCTTGTTACTTAGATTTATCTATCCTATGTACTTGTATCTTACATTATAAGTGGCCCGTAACTTGCAATTGACGGGTACTTGTTTTCTCTTTCCCTCTCCTGCAATTATTAATTGCAGATTTTGGTGATCAGCTGCCCGATGGAGCATGTGATCTAAAGTTCTAGTTGGCTGGAGCTTTGCTATCTTCATTTATTTCCTGTTTCTCATTTTGAACAATGTATCTGTTACTTGGATTCCTTGTATTTGGGCAGTATGGCCCAGGATTTTTGACTTGTCCAGATTCTGATTTATTTGAGATTTATATATTTTTAGTTTCAAGTAAATTCCTGTTGGTATCTTGTTTCAATTATGCATGTGTGGTTGACTTTTCTGGCTTCCGACTCTGATTATTCCTGGGATATGTTTTAAAGATTCCTGAACAACTTATGGATGATAAAAATCATTCGCTGGGCTTTTGTCACGTATCCGTATTCCGTATTCTCTTTTGGGAAGTGGAGCGTGACACCAGCAGCTGCTCTATTGGTTGGAGATTGTTGTTTGGTGTTTGGACTGCTGGATCAGATCCAGAATTAGATCCACTCCAACAGCTGCTCTATTGGTTGGAGATTGCTGTTTGGTGTTTGGACTGTTGGATTAGATCCAAATCCAGTCAAAAGGAATCAATCTGGATCTAACCAGTGGAGACAATCCATTGGGTATTGTTTTGTATTCCCTGTTTGGGGAGAAGACTAGATCTACTGCAGTGTACTTCAAATTCAGTTCTAAATTAAAGATAAGTTTTTCACCAAATTTAAATTGTTATTTAATTATTTGTTTAAATTTTGTTGCAAAGTGCTAAAGTTCAAACCGTATTATGCATTATTAATTAAATACAAATCTGAATAACTGTTTTGGTTACGTGCTATATATCAAATATTTATTTTGATAAATTATAGGCTTTGACTACAAAATTGAATCTCCAATTAAATTGTTGTGAATTAAATTGTGCTAATAATTTGTTTAATTGGCTAATCTTTAATAATTTGCATCACGATATAATAAGTCTGCACTATGCAGGCTTCTCCATCGAATTTGGAAAACACTTCTAACTTGAAGTGTCGGTATGATATACTCTAATCTTTCTTAGTATTTTCATGTGATGAATGTGTTAACGTTGTGTGCGTTTGATCACATGATTGAGAGTTTTAGATCATAATTTTTCTCATTTTAAAACTAGCATGTTTTTAAATTGTTTAGTGTGCCTTGTCATACTATGTGTATAGATATACTGGGTGACCCATCGTTTGTAGTTTGATGAGATTGTATGTTTGCTTCTCTAATGTCTGTAACTTAGGAGAGAACATCTCTTAATGTAGGATATGACTCCATTAGTTACGTTTTGTTATTTCTCGTTCATTGTACTGTGTGTGTTAAATTAAATTATAACATATTAGTCATTATCTCATTTAGCATTATGAAGATGATGAAGAATGAATAAAGGAAAGAATTCTTCTCTCAATGTGTTTGAGCAAGTGGACATTGTTAGAATCACTAGAGAGCAAATAGTTTTGTGAAATTTGGAAGAGTAATTTTGTATTAACTCTTATAATGTGCATATATTGTCAATTGCATATATAAGTTGAGTTTAACAAATGAGACAAATAATAATAATAGTTCTAATTGTGTATA
Source organism: Hemerocallis citrina (assembly GCA_017893485.1). NCBI lineage: Eukaryota > Viridiplantae > Streptophyta > Magnoliopsida > Asparagales > Asphodelaceae > Hemerocallis > Hemerocallis citrina. Next base: position 118,852,235 of record CM030367.1, on the reverse strand, counting down.
GTTCCTGAACATAGCATAATTGGCTATCGATTTGAGAACTATATATTAAATTGTTTGTTTTTGTTAAAACTCATAACTCTGCTAAATGACACTCCATTAAATATGACAAATATGAAAGTTGTGCTCAGATTATGATCACTAGAAAATTATTTAGTATGGTCTCTAAGAGAACAAAACTTCTTGAGTCAATATATTCTGATATTTGTGATCTCAGTAGTTTTGTGACTAGATGAGACGATAATTGATCAGAAGTATTTAATCACCTATGTAGATAATTATTGAATGTTTGTCATACATATACGGAGGATGTAGCACTTGCTATTTTGATGAATTAAAATCTAGTTAAATACTAAGATCAAAAGGTTTCAGATTTAATAGAGGTGATAAATATGTTTTAACAATTTTAAGAGAAGTTTGCATTTGGCATAATCTCTAGTGCACTCTATTTACAACAGTCAAAATGGTATTAATAAAAGTTAGAATCAAATACTTAGTGAAATATTGAATTCTATATTTTTGAATGTTGTTTGACTTTGTGTAACTGTGGGTGATATTGTATTGTTAATCATATTTCCAATATGTTACCACACTCTAAATTATTTACACCTTGTAGACTATGGGATAGAAACACAAATAATTTTGTTAATGTGAAAACATGTGGTGTCATACATTTGTTAGAGTACATAACCCTAGAAGGCCTAAAGTAGGACCTATAACAAATATTTGTGTGTACTTAGAAAGTGCAGAATGTAGTTATATGGACAAATGTTGGATCTATCTAATTTGTGTTAGAAGAATCTAGACTTGCAGAGTTCTTTGAGGATGTGTTCATCAAAGATGAATGTATGAAATGATCTAGTCCTACAGACATGATCAATGATTCACAGTTGGAATAAAAAACCAACCTTACTAACACTTAAAACTTGAATGAAAAATGAGCTAAGAAGAGTCTTTAGTAGACAATGAGATAATTTTGTGTCATACAATAATACTTTAATTTAGTTGATCTACCGAAAGGGGCTAAAACTATAGTAAGTTAGTGGGATTTTTTAAAAGAAACTTAATTTTGAATGTTCAGTAGCAAATTTTAATGCATTTTAGTAGCTAACGGATTGACTGAGAAAAAATAAGGGTAGGTTAATTTGATGTCTACTACATGTTTGTCATATTGCTACAATAAATATTCTTCTTACCCTTACATCTATTGAAAATTTTGTTATTCATAAAGGATATTTAAACAGTTTTGTACTAATAGTTTTGTACTTGATGTTTTGTACTAAATAGTTTTGTACTTGAAAGTTTTGAACTAATATGTTTAGTGAACAAGATTTACAATTTAGTAAAATCATAGTATGTTCTTAAAACATGTATAGCCGATAGATAAATAATTTGACAATTTTCTTAAAGAGCCTAGTATATGAATCAAGTAATTCAGATCAGCGCCTTTAACTTTGTGGTGTGTCAAATATAGTGGCTATTATTTACTTATTCTGTTGACATGCCTGTTCTTGGAAGTGACCTCTTTATTACAAATAAAGTTAAAATTGTGCTTTCCAAAGAATTCAATATGAAAAACCTAGGTATTGTGGACACCATAAGTATAAGGGTGAGTTTCGGTTGGCAAGGGAATAACTCTTAGTCAAACTCATCAAATCAAAATGTATTTCAAAAGTGGGGATATAGTGATTGAAAGTGTATTTTGAAACACCTTATGATTATGATAAAAGGTTGACTCCTAATGATGATGGAACTATAAGATAGGTAGATCATTTTAAAGGAATTAAAAGTCTCATGTATACAAAGATCTACACTAGAATAGACATAGCCTTTGAGGTAGATATGATCTGTAGATTCACTAATAATCCCATACACATTTGAGTGCCCTTAAGAGGCTAATGAGATACCTTGAGTGGTACTCAAGAATTTGCTTTGTGTCACTCTAGTCATTCTTCGAATGAATGGCTGATCTGATGCATTATGATGCTCAGAATTTAGTGAAAGTCAGTAACTAGTGGATATGTGTTTACACTAGGAGTAACAGAAATGTTATGGTAAAAGGCAAACAGGCACTGTGCTATCATCCATGAAATCAGACATCTATGTGTTATCCTTTGTAGGGGAAAAGTCTGAGTGGATTGAAGAAATTGTTGTTGGTTATCCATTAAGAAGTTTAAGTAACTCTCTAATTCTGTTATGCGACTATCAAGCTATAATGCACTGTAGCTCATAACTCACTCTATAATAGTAAGAAGAGTACATTAAGGCTGAAAGAAGCCTAGTTGAACTTTCTCATAAATAAAGTGTAATTGAAATAAAATATGGCTAATGCTTTTATTAAGAGACTTGAAAGTGATCTAATTATCAAAACTAGGAGGGAAATGGAGTTAAAAGTTATTGAGTCAAAGCTTTAACATCCTAATTATTTTGAAATTTTAGAATCCAATTGGAGCCATATAGAAGTTCAAACTTAAGCATCAATTTTAGGCAGTTGACATGTGTTTGATAATTTTGATGATTCCACATAAATTTCACAAATATATAATGTTATTCCAATTTTGATGGTATATATATCTAAAAAAATTACTTAGAATAATCATATTATTCTAATACGAAACATGAAAACTTGTCGATGTGTTTCTGATGTTTAGAATGTCGTTATATCATTCCAATTTTGATGATATATCTTTTTTATGGATTCTTGTTTCATTCCAATTTTGATGATTCAGAATTAACCATAATTGATTTGACTGTTCTATCATTCCAATAACATAGTATAATTCTTGTGTAGAAACTATAATAGTTCTTGTTCTTTATTTAGTTAAAGAAGCTTGATTGTGATGCTTGTGTTACACTTTTCCTAAGCTAATTATGAATTGTACTAAGTTCTTTTGTGGAACTAGATACTTTGTGAAATTTGTTGGAATTCCTAGAGATGTGTCTCTTAATATTCTTGTTTTCAATAAGCAAGCAAAGATAGAGGAGTTGAATCTGTCAACATAGATTTCAAAAAAATGATTTGTTCAAAATGGAGTAAACATAAAGCAGTGTGCAAGGATAGAGTTTTAGTTTATTTCTCTCGAGAATAAATTAGTCACTTGCTTGGTAAAACTTCTATTGAATTTAAGACTCTTGTATTCATTGAGCTTAAAACTCTTATATTGTTCTTGAAGTATATTTGCTTTATTTGATTTTGAAACTATGACAGATTATTCTAGTTGGTTTAGTCATTGTGAACTATTCTATTGTGATATCACTACAAAATGCAAGGGCTATAGCGGCTTTTCTGTCCTGGCGTTTGGGCCAAATGCCGGGATAGAGATAGCTATTTTTTTTAATTTTAATTTTCACATATCTATACCGGCGTTTAGGAAACAATGCCGTTATAGATCATCAAAATATGGGGAAAAACCTAATATATCTATTTCCCATCTGCTCCATTACGCCCCCCCCCCCTCCCCCCCCCCCCCTCGCCAAACACACACACACAGACACCAAAAAATCAATTTTTTTCTCTCTTTTCTCCTCGCCACCGCTGCCCTCCCTAGTCGCTGCTGTCGGCGAAGTCGCTGCCTCTTTCCTCGCCTTTGTGTCGCCATCCCTTCCTCCTCGAATCCCAAGCCTGACGCCAACCTCTCCTCTCCACGGGTTCTTGCATTTGTTTAGGGATTCACTTTTGCTAAGGTTTTGATCTCCCACTTTTTCAAAATTTGATTTTGAGTTCTTAATTCTGTCAAATGTGGGATTTTGTGTGATTTAAGTTAGAATTATGGATGTGAAATTAGTTTATACTTGATATTTGAGAAAAATATGTCATCTTGTTGGATAAAGGCTTGGACTTTGATAATGTTGATGTGGTTAATTCCTATTTTAATTTGTAGTAGGATTATAACTTTGCATCTATTGTTATTTGAACCTTTGTTTGTTGCATAACACTTGTTTGTGAGAATGCCAAGTGTGTGTTTTCAAATACTTTGAGTGAGTATAGTAAGTATTTTGGTTTGTTGATGGAGGGTTATAGTTTTGCACTGCACTTGTTTGTGAAAATGCCCAAGTTAGTTTCTTAAAGTTTTTTTAGCGAGTATCAAGTGTTTTGCTATGTAAATGCATATTTTCAACTTGATAGTGGTTTTTTATATGAACAATCTAGTCAAGGAATATTATATAATGTCGTGAGGGTTAATATTTTAATAACATGATGATTGAATGATCTGTGAACACGATAATTATGAGGCAGGTTATCTGGCTTGTGCTAGTATAATTAGGAGTAAAACCAAGCGCTTCTGAATTGAAGCAATCTATTTTTTTCCCAGAACCTGCAATGTTAAACACACTTCGAAGCCAATGTAGAGCTGTCATATTCCCAAAATTTAGACCTGTTGTTCGATTGGTGTTCCAAAGTCGTTCTAATATGCCTGATTGGTGATAATATGACAATCAAATCAACCCCGTTGAAACCCTAGTTACTTCCATTTTGAATATTATTCCATTTATGCAATGCTCATAAAGTTAAATGATTATTGTAGTATGGTAATTTTTATATTGCTATCCCCATTAGGTTCTGGTATCCATGGACTAGAGATGAACTCCAGTATGTTTGTAGTTACTATTTTCATATTAATGCTAATATTTGCACTGAAAAGCCATCCTCTTTCCCCAATTACAGGAAAGCTTATCTTAAAGGACCGAGGCTGCACTAGTAGAGACAATCCAAGGAAGGAGGCATGGGGATACACTATACTTTAAGATTCGCATGGACAAAGATCCAAGAAATCCTCTTCAACAACATTTTTGGTCTTTCTGTGATATTATAAATGATGGGAACTGCAGGTTGGACAAACTTCTATGATTCTAACTAAGCTTCTTTTACAGTGATATTACATTCCGTTATCCCCTGCATCCTAAGCCTAGCGATGCTGCTTACTGGTGTATACTTATATAGGTACGTCTGAATATGCAAGAATACTTTTTAATAGATAAAAAATATATTTGCGCTTGGCTCAATGGCTCGATGCACAACAAAGTTGGTAAGTCTGCTTGCTTATCATGAAAATGTATTCATTTTGAAAGACTTGGAAAATCCCTGTGAAAATTGAATTTTATTTTCCTCAATCCCATATCCAAACACCCTCTAAGAACCGATATTATACTGGGTACTGGTGTGTAATTTGCGCTGCCTCCTGTTTTATTGCTATTCTATAACATTTCATCAAGAAAGACCAAAAGCTGAAGCAATGGCGGTGAGTAATCGTTGAGGCATTCATCATAGATCAGACAATTACTCCCCTGTGCTTAATTTGTATAGTAATCATTTGTATTGAACAGGTACGCAGGGTAAAGTACCATCTTCATTTAATTTGATCTTCGATATTTCAGGGCATTTTCTGACATTGCAGATTCAAGTCCATCCTTAGGCTAGCGCTCAAAGATGAAAAGGTCGCGAGCTGCATTGCTATATGATCAAATAGTCTCCAGTACAATAACTCTTTATGGCTAACAACGTGGTCAGATCACAATGCACAACTTAAAGACCCCGACGATAGTCTTCGGAAGGTCAGTTCTCTTATCCTTTTTTACTTCTTCATATCTGTTTAAAATTACATTCTAAATGCCAATTACTAAATATTTTTTCTTTCAGTTGCTTTCTATTTTAAAGATTCTAAATAATGTATGATATGATTCGGCAAATTGATACTGAATAGACCAACATAGCATAATGAATCTTGTACCCCATATCTGTACCTAAAGACATGGATCTAAAGCAGTTATTCTTTCTAGTGCAACAAAAGCATTCCCTACTAGGTAAGGGAAAAATATAATTGCTCTACATAAGTGTAGGTAGTTGATATATCTACGGAACTACACCTGATAACAGAGTATGCTTCAAGAGGTTTAAACAATTTGACACTTTTAAGGGGTTCATAATTTTCAAATATTATAACATTATATTCTTGATTACCAAATACTATGCTGAAATATTATAACATTACCAAATACTATGATAAAAAATGAAACATTATAACATTATATTCTTGATTACCTGAAATATGGATGTAATATTGTTTATAAAATGAAACATTATAACATTAATTATTCTTGACCTCAGAATGCACTTGCACTATAACATTATTTTCTTGATTATGATTTTTGTGCATAGTAGTAGGCTACCAGCTAAATCTTAATTCAACTTCATCATTTCAGATTCACACTAATCAGTTTTTTTATTTTGCTTAGTTTTGTTCAAATTATGTCATTGCTCAAAATCTTTATGTTCGAACACTTCCCATCAAGCAGTGGTACTTGCTAGTATTAACAGCAGATGATCTTTCTGAGCAGGATGAAAATTTCTAAGATCTAACATGCCAAACATATTTTTAAGAGTCAGAGCGTTATTTGTCCTTATTTTTAAGAGTCGGAGCATAATTACTACTTTGCCATGTCTTGGTTTGTTTGTGGAAGAAATTAATATATAAAGTCATTAATTGGTGTTAATTTGTTGTCATCCCTTTCAGTATGATTTTGAACGGAGGAATGATTTGGTGGGTTTTTATCAAGACTGTGGCTAAGGCTGGACTCTTTGTTCACCTGAGAATTGGTCCTTATGTTTGCGCCGAGTGGAATTGCGGGTTTGCCCTTGCTACTGTTTTTGCAGTCCTAGTTTTTTCTTCAAGCTACCAATGTTGTGTTCTTATTCGGAGAATTTATATGTGAGTGTGTATGTGTGTATGTAGTGGGTTTCCCCTTTGGTTGCATTTTATACCTTGAATTAAGTTCAGGACTGACAATGAGCCATTCAAGGTAGGAATTTAATCTGATTGCTATTTGTTGTTTATTGTGGTTGAACTTGGATGTTTAATGGTTTCTTTTACATTATTCAGATGGAGATGCAGCGGTTCACAATGAAGATTGTGGATGTGATGAAGCAGGAGAACCTCTATCCGTCTCAAGGTGGACCAATCATCTTATCTGACGTAATTACTTTCTACTCTACTAAGAAAGTATAGATAATTGCTTCATCATTTGAAGATACATGTACATGGATGATTGAGAATGAGTATGGAAATGTGGATTCTGTGTATGGGCCAAGAGCCAAGCCATACATCAATTGGTGTGCGTCGATGGCTATTGCTCAAGATATGGGCGTTCCATTGGTTATGTGCCAGCAAGCAGATGCTGCTAACCCCATTGTGAGTGGATAGTCTACCCTTGAATCTTTTCTTATCGATTATAAAGAATATGATCAATTTGATCTGTTTTTGCTTATATTACAATGATTCTTCTTTTTGCAGATCAACATATGTAATGGTTTCTACTGCGATCAATTCACTCCAAACTCTAATAACAAGCCCAAGATGTGGACAGAGAACTGGAGTGGTGGTAAAGTCCTTTGGATCTTTAGATTTGAATAGCGAAAAGTAATAATTTTTCAAGATTGATTTTGCCATTTTGTAAGGAAAGATTTGTCTAGTTCAGCATGTTTGATTCCAAAATTTAAGGCTAACTAGAGATGCCTTGACTAAATGTAACTCAATCTAGATAGTGACATCTTGTACACAGCTAAAGAAAAGTTAGAATTGCCATTCCTTTTCTAATTGAAAGAAGTATTATTGCCAGTGAGGAATCGATGCTCTTTGTATTCTAAAAAAGGTTACTTTCAGGATATTACAAAGATGATGTCACACTGTTTATTGTGGGGCTGAATTGATCATTATTTAGTCAGGGTCTAGTAAACAAATATATGATTTTAATTCCGATTTTTTTTTTTTTCTTTCTTTCAATTTTTTTTTAAAACTTTAGTTTGTTGTGGACAATTGATGTTTGTTTTTTATCAGTTGCTTAATCAAGTTGCCTGGTTGACTGATGTATCTGCATGCTTGCCTCATTGTTTTTATGGCTGTCTTAATTTAGGATTATAAACTGCTTAATATTATTTTTAAAAAAACTATTAAACTTAAAATGAATGCTACAAGTCCTTGAACTTCTTGTCATTAATCTTTTAATATGTGAGATCACTGAGATGAACTGATCAGAGTTTTCTTTTGGAAGAAAATATAATTGTTTAGTATTGTTACCTTTTTTTTACAGATGATGGATAATTTTTCTAAATGAATAACTTAATTATATCTGTTGTTTGCTTCTTTTCTTGTGCAGATTGTGGTGATTGAAGAAGTGGATTCTTTTATTTTTAGGCCACATATTGGACTGCAAGCGAAATATCAAGCTGTATGCTTGAGTCATCTGTAACATCAAATATTGTATCTTTTCTTAATTGTGAAATACATGAACTTATGATATTTCTTCTAATTTTTTTTCTTCTATTCAGTTATTTTTTTTTTTGTGATTTGTGACTTTTGGTTGTTGATTATGATGTTATTATTGATTTTAAGATTTGAGAATTTTAATTTAATATGACTATAGGTATTTGTAATATGCAATTAATTACAGGTTTTTTAATTTGAAATTCTATAATAAAATCTCAAAAAAAAAAAAAAACCTGTCCTGGCATTTACCCTAAAATGCCGGCATAGATACCAGAATTTTCAAAAAAAAAAAATACTCTATTGCGGCGCTTCAAAAGCGCCGCTATAGGTTAATTTTTTTGGAATTTTCATCTACCACGGCGTTTTTAACACGCCGCTATAGCTAGTCCATTTTTTACTAAACAAAAGAGAAATGGGCCTATGCCGGTGTTTTAGAAATGCCGTTATAAATTAGCACCTATAGCGGCGGCAACATAAAACGCCGTGATAGCTTATATGGCTATAACGACGCATGTTCTAACGACGCTTTTAGCGGCGATTTTAGAAACACCGTTATGTGCTATGACGGTGCCAAAAATCGCCGCTATAGCATTGTAAAAGCGTCGCTATAGCCCGTGCGGTTTATAGTGTATGGTTTGGGAACTATTTAATTATTTTTGTTTAGTCTTTTTGAACTATTCGGATTTATAATTGATTTAGTCCTTATTAACTGTACATTGAGTGATACATTTCTTCTATTTAAAGACTGCTATCAGCCAGTCAGCTTCATGTTGAACTAATGAGATAATCCAGTACGTTTATATATTGAGAATATAGGAGGAGATTGTTGGATATATAGGTATATTCTCACTATATGAATAATATTATGTGTAATATTATTCTATGGGTAACACGTGTGTTGCACATACTAATTGTATGGATATCAGAACGCAGGTTGAGTGAGTTGAGAACCCAGTATCCAAACCAGTATTTATCCTATAAATACTGGCTTGTGATAGTAGTCTAGGTATTCCAATTTTGATACCTAGAATGAATATCTCAAACACATTAGTTTAGAATATCAATCCTAATTTCTATTGTTATAATTTCTCATAATCTCTAAGAGTTCCAACCGTCACACAACTAAACCAAAACAAGGAATTGAAGAAGAAAAAAAGTACGAAACATCAATCTGAAAATAATTGATCACAAGGCTTTCCTTCTTTGTCCATCCAGTTCTTGTATCTGTGATTTTCCTTCAGAGAGCTTCGACTTGTTCTTGTTTGGCTTCTTGATATTCTCTTTCATTGCTTTCTTCCTCTGAATAAACTCAATATGACCTCTGAATTTGATCTCAGTATCGTCACACCTCATTAGTTGCTCTGCCACTTCAGCTGGTGTCACCTCCACTCCTTTATCAACCCTTGGGTCTCTCCTAACAACGAGTGGTCATTAACCCCATGGTAATTGAAATCCGACATTCTAAAACCATACACACATACAATAGCCCATGTAATTATGCATGTCCATCCTTGCAGAACTTAGTGGTGCAGGATCAAGTGGATCCTTATAGTTAGTTCAATGATCCTCTCATTTCCAGAGCACGACCACAATCCATCAAGAGAGTAATTCAACAACCCTAACAGTGTCACCTTTTTTTTTTTTTTTTCCTTCTTCTCATCACCGTCACCCCGCCTTACTGTTTTTCTTAGACGCCCTATTGATGAGGGAAATCAAGCATTCAATATCTTCAATTACGATAATTAATTTGTTTTCCATGTCTAACAGCAACCTCTGCATAGACTTAACACAGTCCCACCGCAGTGAGGTCCAAATTGTAGATGTCCAACATAAGGTAATTAGCCATTGAAGCAATCAAGCTCGACTTACCAGTTCCTGGGGCCCCGTAAAGCAGGTACCCTCGCTTCCAGGCTTTATCAATCTGCTTGTAGTAATCCTTCCAGGCCTTATTGTACGCCGTTGTAACACCCTCTCAGGTTGGAAAACAACTAGTTGCTCATAATTGCCTGTAGGCAATGCAAAATTTTTTAATTTTTTAATTTTTTGAATTGGTTGAATTTCTTTTACCAATGCAGACTGAGCTGATGAAGTTGGATCACCAAAACACTTTCTAAGTAGGAAAACATGAAATACAGGGTGGATCTTTGAGTTGGTAGGCAACTGCAATTGATAATCTACCTTGCCAATCCTCTTGATCACCTCATAAGGCCCATTCAATCTCATGGACAGCTTCTGAAACTGCATATGCACAGCTGATTGATTGCTTCCTGTAAGGTTCCCATTTCCCCACCTCAAATTCCTTCTCTGCTCTATGAGCATTAGCTTTATCCTTCATCCTGAGCTAAACTTGAAATAAATTACTCTTCAATTTCTTAAGGACCTCCTCTCTCTTAGTCAATTTAACATCTACATTGTAATTGACTGCATTTCCAGTCACATAATCAAGAATCACAGGTAGTTTTCGACCATACACAACTTCAAATGGAATCGTTCCAGTTGCAGAATGTCATGCAATGTTGTACCAGTATTCAGCCAACGCCAAAAAATTTGCTCCAAGCTCTTGGATCACCATCACAAAAGCTCTTAAGTACTGTGCCAAACATCGTTAACCAACTCTATTTGACCATCTGTCACGCCCCACTTTCCAAAAATACGGAATACGAGTACATGACATTGGCCCAGCGAATGACTAACGTCATGCATAAGCTGTTTATCCGATTAACTCAACAATATAATCAATACAGAACAATTGCGCAGACAATAATAATAATCTCAGAACAATAATACTTGAAATGAAGCAAAGTATAATATCCAAGTCCAGTAATAATCCAATATCTGGAAACAATAATAAAAATATTCGGATCAAAAGCCCACAATACACAGAAATAACAATAATCCAATAATTAAGTCTTCATGACAAAACAATAATTTATTAAGCGGCGATGCTGTCAATTCCTTCACCAATGTTGTTCTTCTAATCCATCAGGCAATTCTCCATCAACACTTGTAAACACTTCATCTAAAAAGAGGAGAAAAATTGTCCTTAGAACAAGTCATGGACAGCAAGTAGAGAAAGCAGGGAACAATGAAATAACGGTATAACAATGAATCAATGGATCAATAGGAATCAATAACATGACACGATAGTAATAATCAATAACATGGTAATCAATGCTGTACCAATGGTTCAATATTCGGTAACGGTAATCAATGGTTAATATCAATAACACTTAGACAATATTGGATACGGATAGGAACAATGATGAACAATATGTAATGTCGGTGATGTGTCAATCCTTATGTCTATTAATTATTTTAATCCTAACTAATGCACGTACTACTGCATCCCATACTACAGGTTCGTTGCATATAATCAATTTCGTTTAGACTTAGTAGTGGGCTCTATAGTTCATGTACTCGGGAAACGGTATAAACGGTTCTTTTCAATATTTAGTTATTCAGTCATTCAGTCATTCACTTATTCACTATCGGTATCCTTGGAACAATATACAGTTATCCAGTTATTCAGTCATTCAGTAATTGTAAGGAATCCACGAGCTCCCTTGTACAGTCTCTATATTGTCCACTACTTAGGTCTTTCCCTTAAACCTCAGCTTGTTAACAATTTTTATCGATGCAACAATTAATACAATACAATATGCAATTATGAGACATTAGATGGACAATAGCAATAATAGGGAAACAATAGAATGATAACTTAGATAGGACAATTAGAATGATGACAATAGGACACTAGGATCATGCAATACAACACACATACATTAATTCATGCAATACTACGATATAGAATAATTAATTCAAGAAAATCTAAAAAGTATAATTCTGAAAATAAAAACACAGCTGTAGTAAAACGGGCATAACTTTTGCTACAAAACTCGGAATTCAAAAATTCAGGATGTTCTGGAAACTAGAAAGAATAGGCTACAACTCTTGTTCAGAAAGTATTTCATTTTAAGATTTTTTGCCCGTTCAAAAACAACAGTCAATATACAGGACAACAAGCAATATACAGGTTTTAGGGTATAATTCCATGAAAATAAATTAATTAAACATGATGGGTATCGATTCTTTAGTCAATAAATTGTATTATCAGCATGATGGGTGTCAAAACATGATAAATAAAACTAGAACATGTTCATGCATCAATTCATCATCAATCAATCAAACGACATACAATCTATCAATTGTCTCTACAATAATTTATTTGTGTCGTGACTATTTGTGTAACCCTAATATCCATACTATAAGATGTATGCAAGATTCAATTTTTTTGGAGTCAAATTGGAACGATGTCAAGAGTATTGGGATTAGCTCGTGTAAATCCTCAATAAACCCAACGAAAGAGATATACAATGGATAATACGATAACAAAGAGATCTACTTGCAAGAGTTTCAACAAAACTTGAATTTGATACAATTCAAGAGGACAGTGACTTGCCTGTTAGACGGTGAAAACAAAAACCAAGAATAACGGGATAAGAATCGCGAAGCAACAAACTCACGAACCAACACAATTAACACGTGCACAACACGTGTAAACAAAGAGACCCAAGCAATAGCAACAAAAGAAACCATGCAACACAGAGAGGCAGCAATGGCAACAACGTTAAAGGTAAGGGGAGCTGGCGGCACAGCGACTTGCGTCGGCGTCGCAGGCGGCGGCGCGACGGGGATTGGAGGGCGACGCTACAGCATCGCCAATCGGAAGGGAGGAGCGGCATCGGGGTGGGAGTTCTGTTGTCGACGAAAATAGGGGAAATAACCAGAGGAAGGGTTTAGGGCTATTCTGTGGTGGTGCTGGTCATCGAGGGAAGATGGGGAGGCATCGACAGGAGGGAGGCGGTCGCCGGAGAAGACAAACGGAGAAGGTGGCACCAGAATTTGGTCGAAAGAGATGGGGAACAGTAATGGGTTCAAACGGGGAGAGAGAAATTGGGAGGAGAGAGAAAGAGGAGAGAGGAGAGAGAAATTGCGACAGCTAGAAAATTACAAATTTGTATTTTTAGGGTTTGTATTTATAGAATACAAGTACATTATTGGGTTATCGGGTTAGGATCCAATACCAATGGGCCTGGGTTGAAAACAAACTGCAAATGGGTTTAAATCCAATATGAGAAAAATAATTAGCATTATAGGGTTTTTAAAATATACATATAAACATACATCAAATCAAATAATAAAATACAATTAAATAAGTATATTCGGGCTTTACAAAAATAATACTAATAATAATAATGACAATAATAATAATAATAATAATAATAATAATAATAATAATAATAATAATAATAATAATAATAATAACAATAATAATAATACTAATAATAATAATAATAATAATAATAATAATAATAACAATAATAATAATAATAAGTAATAATAATAATAATAATAACAATAGTAAAATCACAAGGATAAATAATAATAATAATAATAATAATAATAATAATAATAATAATAATAATAATAATAATAATAATAATAAATAAAATAAAAATAATAAGATGATATAACAAAATATACATTTATTAAAATAACCAAAAGTAATAATACATTTAAATTTAAATTGAGTAAAAATACAAATAACCGATAAATTAGGAATAAAAATTAAAATATGCCATTATTCGAACAAAATATAGTTTTCAATTAGAAAATGCTTTAATAAAAGGTCTGAAACAAATTCATAACAAAATGAATTTATAATTAGTCAAAATACAGAAAATATTCAGAAAATATGTATTTAGGGAATTGGGTTTACATCATTAGACTGAGGATGGTAGGCACTCAACTTCAAACTTGTGCCCTGCAAATGAAAAATCTCTCTCCAAAACTTGCTCAAGAATGTAGGATCTCTATCGGATACTATTGACTTAGGCAATCCATGGTTTCAAGATATTGTCCACAAAGACTTCAACAACTTTAAGTGCAGAGAACTGAGCTGGTAAGGCAATAAAATGGGCAAATTTGCTCAATCTATCTACTACTACAAGTATTGTAGCTTTTCCTGAGAATTAAGCACACCAGTGATAAAATCCATTTATGCATTCTCCCAAATTTGATTAGGAACATGTAATGGTTGTAGTAAACCCCCAGGTATTGCCAGGGCCGGCCCAAGGCCCAAGTGACCCAAGCATGGGCTTTAGGCCCTCCATTTTTGTTATATAACTAGTGAAAATGCCTCCTAAATTACCTGGCTGTCTCTTTAATTTCAATAAAATATTGCCTTTTGGTTTCCCAAAAGGCCTCGTAGACTTGTCCTCTTTGAGAAATCAGAAAAAGCCTCTTAAACTCTTAGCGTCTTTTGGTTTCTCAATTGAACATTACTCTTTCATTTACAAATTCCAATAAATATTACTCTTTCATTACTCTTTTCCAACTGAACACTACTCTTTCTCTCTCCCGACTTCCAAGTTCCAAGTTTCTGTCTCTCTCTCCCGTCTCGCCGTTGCGCAGTCACTCTTCTCTCTCTTGACTCTTCTTAGTCTTCTAATCCTCGCCCCGCCGCCCGCTCCGCCGCTCACCGAGTCATCGTCGAAGTATCGAACCCCCAGTCCTCACCACATCGTCTTGCCCTCGCTTAGTGGTTTTGTGGATAATGGGGATCCTTCAACTCCTCTGTTTCTTGCTAGGGGGCTTGGGATTGATAGATTAGGGTCTGGGCTGTTGGGTGGTGGTGGTGGTGGTGGTGGTGGAGGATGAGGAGGGAGATCTGATGTTGAGATGTATTACAAGAGAATGGTTGAGGAGAATCCAAGCAGTGGTTTGTTTCTGAGTAATTATGTTCAGTTCCTTTATAAGGTAAGGAATCTATGCCCTTTTCATGTCAATTTGTTTCGAGATTATGGGTGTTTGAAAATTGAAATGCTTGACTTTCTTTTGTTTACTGTCAATAGAGGTGCTGAAGTTGTTTGTGTGTTCGATTCTGCTGAGTTTGTTCATAGGACTGCAATTTGTGATAGTTGATTGTAATTTATGTATGGGGTGAGAAGTTGCACTATTTAGGTGATTTGGCTTGAAACTTTTTATTGCCTAGATCATGTATGTATTGTGTGTCTACCTATGATTACGAACCATGTCAAAAAATTATAAACAAACTTACATCTTAGTGATGTGAGACAGTGACATCCACATAACATTCATAAATTTTCCCCCAAATCAAAACGAAACTCGCTGTTGCACACAAAGCTCTGCAAAGTCGTATGTATGAAAATTTTATGTTTCTATCTCTGGGTAGGAATTAATAAGCCATTGATGCAAGCAAGTACGTTTCTTTCACGGAGAGGAACATATCATGTTAAGGGAAAAAATTCAATTTTTCATCCTTCATAAAACTGTGAATTGTTTACTTCTTCTGTTCTCTGTTAGTTTTTAAATAGGAGTAAATTCTTAACTATCTTGTTTTTTTTCCTTTCCCTGAGTACTCTTTATTATCTTATTTTTGAACAGATTTTAACCAAGTCTAAATGATTTCAAAAACTTTATACGATAAAAAAATAAAAATTAAGTCCCAACAACAATAAAATCTCCTGAAGAATTATTTAAAATTGACTACTTCTTGTAGATAATAGATCAAGCAATTATTTCATTCCAAAGTAGAATTGAACAACTTAAAATATATCAAGATATTTTGGTTTTCTATTTAGTATTGAGAAATTAAGGTTATTAAAAATTGAAAATTTAAAAGAAGATGTCTTAACCTTGAACGATCATTAAAACATAACGACAACTCAGATATTGTTGGGTTAAATTTATTTTTAGAACTGAAAATTTTAAGAGAAATTATACAAGTGGAAAATGATACACCAATTGACATATTTAATTATATTAAAATACTTGATTCTTTTTCAAATGCATATATTGCTTATAGAATAATGTTAACGATTCCCGTAACTGTTGCTTCGGCGGAAAGAAGTTTTTCAAAACTAAAATTAATAAAATCTTATCTAAGATCAACAATGTCTCAACAAAGATTAAATGGATTGGCATTATTATTAATTGAAAAAGAAATGTTGAATGAAATTGATTACAATAATATAATAAATGATTTTGCATTTCAAAAAGCCTGAAAGATAACATTTAAATAAAAATATATTAATTTTAACAAAATATAATTATAAGCTTTTAAAAGGTCTCATTTCGGAGTTCGCTTTAGGCCTCAGTAAGTATTGGGCCGGCCCTGAGTATTGCAGTTTAATATTTTGTTTGTTAACAAACCTGGCACTGTTCAATGTATAACTGAATATCTTTGAGCATGTTTGGCCAATAAAAAGAATCATTGATTCTTGCAGATGTTTTAGCTATACCTGCATGACCCCTAACTGGACTAGAGTGCCACTCTTCTAAGACAAGCTGATGGATAGATTTGAGCACTAAAATCTTTCCCTTATACAGAAGCACACCATCCCCGAATGTATAGCCAGTTGTATCCGAAGGATTACCCTGAATATCAAGTACCAGTTTCTGCAACCCTGTATCAGTACTCACTTCCTCCTTGATGTTATCAATGAATAACTTATTTGGCTTGGTTAATGTCATCAATTGTAGTGCCTCGAATTTCAAGCACAAGAAATTTGTGACTCATCCAGAATCTTTTGCTTCAATGTAATATAAACACAGTACAGGAAAAATTTAAACTTTTATATTTCAACTCTCTTTACAAAGTATAGCGGAATTATTACACATTAAATTACAACTTGATACAATACTCAAACTTCAGTCTTCACTAGAATCCTTGCCTTAACTCGTCTCCATGTTACTCATTAACCAGAATCATGCAAAACTTACTGTTGCTGCTTATTTTGGTGTGGGAGAAAACAGATAGTGGGTTAATATTTGAAGGAAAACTACTAAAAACCTGACCTTTGATCATTGCCGTGAAATGCGGTTAGAGCTCCTAAGAATGAATCTAGATCGTTGATTGAACACCGGGATCTGGATCCGACGGTTGTTGACACGGCCGATGGACCTGCAAAAAGCCGAAACACGGGGGGGGGGGGGGGGGGGTTGGCCCCATTGACAGATCCTCCGATGCTCAAGTCAGAACCAGAAAAAGAAAGAGTTTGAGAGAGAAACTGTTGATTACCTTCTGACTGAAGAGGATGGGGGGTATTTATAGGCCTGAGAAACAGATCAAGAGATCGATATGAATCTATTGGATCGATATAAATTCCTTATCTCCTATTTGATCTCCCCCTCTAGAGATAAGCTCTCTTGTTTGGCAATGAGATTTGACTAACACCCCTCATAAGCTGGGTGTCTCTCCTAGTGGGCCTAATCTGTCACTTTTTAAGGGCTTAAAAGAAGCCCAAGTCTTGTAGAGGAGTCTGGAGAAGGTCCGAACCTGTTAAAGAGATCCGTTATGATTAATCTATCTGTAGAAGCTTTGATATCTGTGCTGGAATCGTATAGTCTTGATTTGCTGCGATTTTTACCATTATTACTTAAAAACTGTAGGTGTAATGACCTGATTTTTTATTTATGAAAAATTATTTTATTTTGCACGTAGTGTGCACGTGCAATATTTTTGGTTGAATTAAGTGTTATGATTATTTCCATTATGATGAGTATGGATTTTTAAATATGTGCTTTAAATTATTTTCACAAAGCTTTCTTTCAATTAGACAAAAAGCCTTTTCTTTTAAAAGCCCAAAGTTAATTTAATTTATTATTTTATAATAATTATTTTGGCCCATTAAATTAGAGCCCATTAGTTAATTTATTTTTTTAAATATGACTTGTAATGTAGAATACAAAATTAAAGTTCATTTTTGTATAAAATAAAATGTACAATTTTTGGACCTAGTTGCATGCACGTGCACTACACGTACACGTGCAATATGCACTACTATTATGGTCAGTTTTGATCTTTTTGGGAGGGAAACCAAAAATTTGAGTGGAGATCATGCTTGGTGGTTACTTGGTTGTGGGTAGTCAATGTAACTCCTACTTTCATCTTAGCCCTCCATCTTATAACCAATTACTTGATCCTAGCCCTCCATTCCATCAAGATTTTAGTATAAATACCCCCTTCATGGCTAGTCATTCTTGTGCCCATTACTTTCTACAAACCTATAGTCTAAATTATATTATCTAGTAGTAATTGTGTGAGTTAAAAGATTGAGAGTGTGTGGGATTTTTGCTTGCAACTAGAAGAAGAAGAGGCCGACATCAAGGAAGGAGGAGCTCTCGGTTTGTTTGGGTGTGCTTGGAGGCTTGTGTGCACGTGTTCAAGGAGGAGCAATTCGTCGCAAGGACATTCGTCTAGGGATAGCTAGTTGTATTTTTTCTCTCCATACAAGGTGGGTAAATTTTCTATATTCTAATTAGGGGTGCATGCTAGATTAAATTGAATGAATGAGGCATGAAAAATATTAATAAGAGTACACTTTTAATGGGAAAATTGACCTATGAATTGATTGGAATGTGGGTGTGCAATTGTATGTGATTTGATTAGTAAAAATCTAAGTTTGTATGGATGAATTATACCCATGGATTGTTAAAGAAAGTCTCATTATCTACATCACAAATTATATACACAAAGTTAGTAGAATGGCAATGCTACTTCATGTGATTAAATGGATCATTGTGTGATATTGAAATAAATGAATTAAGATATAGATTAGTATGTTTGGTAAAAGGTTAAAAACAGAGAATTATTGTGAAGTTTGCTAATAAAGGGATTAGTGGTATTATTTGTTAATAAATGTCGAAATGAAGAATGTGGTAGTTATAATGTAGAATTCGCATTAAATGTATGAAAATATGTTTTAATTGTTGAAAAAACTATTTTTTCATACTGATATGTAAATTAGACAAAAAATAATCAATCTGGAATTTTACAATAATTTTTACAAAAGCAAAGTGAAATGAGGACTAGTTGAACATCGAGACGTTTTAATAACAGAGAGAATTGGTTCAAATGAGTCTTGAGTTGCGTTCGTGACAACTTGAGCGCGTAGCTCAAGTGGTCGGGAAGGCTCTGATCACTACAGTAGCCTTGGGTTCCCTGTGGTGGCCGGTTCGAATCCCTGTGGCACCATATTTTATTTCATAAATTTTTAAAACAAAGAATCAGTGGCCGAGAGCCTTAAATACTCTCTGCTCTCCTTTGATACTGCTGGCGCAGTTGGCCTAGTGGCCGGTGCCTTCGGTTGTGTTCTCTGCGTGCTAGGTTCGAATCTTGCCCTCGGCAAGATTGAAAAAAAAAAATATTTTTTTTAGTGTTTTAGTGATCCAAAAATTATGGAAAAAATATGATTATTCTTCTAAAAATGTGTAAAACTTATGAAAAATAATTTGAGGATTATTTGCATGAAATAAAACATGATTTGAGAATAAAATGTGTAAATAGAACTATGGTTTTATATTTATATTTTTGTGAAATTATTTCTTGCAAAAAGAATGAAGGATTAGAAAATTAATTTGGCTAAAAGAAATTATATTGTGTGATGTGATGCAAATTATTCTCATTTGAGAATAGTGCGGAAATTATGATGTGTAAATGTTCACCTTTGATTGAATAATTTGGATTTTTATGTGAAAATAACATTTCATGAGTTACATGATGAATAGTTGAATTTCATGTATAGTTATGGACTATTTGAACGAATTAGAAATCATGATTGGAAAAGAGAAATACTTTTGAGTATGATAACTCAACATGAGAATTTATGAGTTGGAAATGCTCGAATTGGAAATTATGAATTGAAAATTGAAACAAAAAGAGTAGCTAAGTCTCCCCTGACATTTGGAAATAAATGAAATAAAAATTGAAAAGAAAGACCAAGGTTGGTCATGTTTGAATGAATGAATAAGTCCAGTTTAGTGGAGAGGCTAACTCTAGAGCTTTGATTTTTGTTCATGATTTTGATAAAAAATAAGGATTAGTACATAGTGGAGACGTGATGAAAGTAGGAGAAAAACACGAGTATGAGGGCCATCGGATTGGCGGTGTGAGAGTGATCCACAGGCAGCCTGCTTGATGCGTCAAGACATGGCGTGGGCACTACTCCAGAATTATTGTCCCGATGGCGACGCTTGTGGGATGTTTGGTGACTGCAAGATGATCGTGTGCCATGAAGGAGGCTGAAATTGCCATAGGCTGTCTTCACGATGCGTCGTGACATGACGTGGGATTCCCCTCCAGGTTTTCTGTACACGTGCTTGTACTCATAGATCATCTAAGATACCTACCGTAATTACAGTAGTAGATTAAGTCATAACGAGGGATTGAACCCTACGAAGATGAAGAACGATTAAGGGCTTGCCCTCGGACTTATGTAGTATGGGATGCATAGAATCCGAACAAGTGCGCATTAGTGTCATGTAACATAATTGACTGCATTAAGGACTAAGTGCACAATCACAACACGACATCAATAGGGTAGTCCCTTTGGTTTGATATGTGACAAGTTTGTGTTTGCTAAATATGGAAAATAGGTTATACTATTTCCGGTATAGAGAGGATGGCCGTATATAATGATCGTCGGTTGAATAAACTGACGTACCCACAGTCTTAAGTAAAGAAGAACAGATGCTTAATGATTATTCAATGTTGTTGTACATTTGTTTCATTGTTATAAAGTTACTTCCGCTGTGCAGTGTAAATTGTAAATGTATTCATGTAAACTCCGATGTAAAGTGAAAAGTTCAAATTTCCTTGTAAAATTGTACTAAATGAAGCGGAAAGATCCTGTAGAACATCTCGAATTCAGTGTA